>OX375804.1:15143859-15178859 GCA_947359425.1 Lagria hirta
TGCTCTCACTCTCAACTGCATTAGTATTCGATAGCGCTATCTTTTAGAGAGGTTCCTACCAATAGCAAAGCAGAAATCAGTAGACGCAGAGTACGCTACGTCAGCATGACACTAGAATTATTTTGACGTTTCTATTCAATTTTTTCTAATCACATAATTTGAACAGAAAACTTAGTTCAGTCACTTAAAAATTGAAAATAATTATTGTCAAGAAAAATATTTAATAATTTGAAGGTAATTTTATTTATTGAGATTTCAACCTCAACTTTTATTTTCTTCCAGCTTTCTAATGTTTCTCTATTTTCTTAAAGCCTAACTTCAATTTTACAAATTCATAGGAGAGAAGTTTTTTATTTTCATTATTGTGATTGTCACGATGCAGTTGTGGGTTTGTAAGCTGATAAAAGATGAAGCGGATAATCAAGTTTACATGGGTCTGACACAACTAAAAGTTGGTGAAATTTTGAAATTGGAATAGAGTTTTTTGATAAAATAATTAAGAATCATTAGCACTGATGAAAAAACCTTTATTTATAAATAATTATTCATTCCAAAATAAAATTGATTTTTAACCTAATTTTTGTATTTTATTAGATTGTGTATGACAAATGTCAATAAGTTGACAGCAAAGCATTGCATCGTTGATTGTCGACTAAAATCGTAAAAATTCGTGTCTGTTTAATCACTATAGACTCGTGTGCGACATACAACAAATATGATGAAAAGGATAAAAAATGTGTTTCATTAAATATAGAAAGAAATGGAGAGATGTACCAATTTCTTTGATATGTTTTTTAAGAACCGAAGTATGTTCAGCATGCATAGCTATATCTAATGTATTAAATCTATGTGTCTACCAAAACTATTTTATTTCAATACTTTTTGCTTATATAGATGGCGCTTCTTTGCGTCATTAAACCTATAGATGTCGCTCTCATATTAAATTCATAGATTTTACTACTATTATGAGTAATTTAAAACAAACTTCGTTATTAATTAAATTTTTTATATAAACTGTCCACAGAATATATTATATACATTGGTAGTAGAAATATAAAAAGTTTTAATTTTATTATTATGTTTATTTTTTTTTAAAGAAATTAAAATTTTGTTAACTACTAAAAACTTTACAATTTTTAGTGGCAACGGCCATACCACGTTGATTGCACCAGTTCTCGTCCCAGTTCTCGTCCAGCATCAGTAGAGACCGGACCTATCCCTATCTGCTGATGAACCGAGGAATAAAACCCAAAACCAAAATTAAAATTAAAACTTGAGTTCAAGCCCAGAAGGGCAAAGCGCTATGGCCCCTTTAAAATTTAAAAGAAAGACGGAAGCCCCGGGGCAAATAACTGAAAAACCTGTGACAAGAAGCAAGGCCACCGGAAACACAGACGAAAAATGCAACAACCGCACGCCAGATGCGGCCAAAATCCATCCGCAGGTACCGACCAAAAATCGGTACCAGGCCCTTACGGACTCCGAAAGCGAGGATGACCAGCGAAGAGAAACCAACCCCAAACTTTTAAAAAAACCACAAAAAAATGGAAAACCACCACCATTAATTATAAACGGCAAAAACTACAGCCACAAATCATTGGTAGAGCTAGGAAATGCATATACAAAAAATGAATTCTACATAAAATACACGAAATCGTCAACCATAATCCTAACAACTGCATTTGCTGATTACCATAAAATGAAAACGGAACTCTTAACCAATAAAGCTGACTTCTACACTTACACCCCAAGAAACGAGAAAACTCACGGCTTTGTCCTCAAAGGTCTCTATGGAAACCCCACAACCGAAACAATAAAGCAAGAATTATCAAAAAAAGGAATCCCCACCGTAGAAGTATACAAAATGAAAAACGTAGACAACCACATGTATATAGTTATAACGGAAAACTCTGTTACACTTTCCACACTCCAAACAAACGTAAAAACCATCGAGCACACAGTAATACAATGGGAACGATACCATAACAAAAAAAAAATGATACAATGCAGAAGATGCCAAGCATGGGGACATGCAACCACCAACTGCAATCTAGCCCCAAAATGTGTAAAATGCGCAGGAAACCACCTAACCCACAACTGTGAAATCAAAGAAAAAACTGAAGACAGCGCTAAACAAATAAAATGCGCCAATTGCAGCGAAAACCACACTGCAAACAGCACCAACTGTACAATTTACAAAAACAGGCTGGAATCTATTAGACTGAAGAAAGAAACACAGAACAAAATTAACAAAACATACAAAGAAGCCCCACTGCCAAAAAACAATCCTTGGACAGAAAAACCGCCAAGCAGCCAACAACCTTCCAACATAAACTTAGGAAACCCAAAAGAATTCCCAAAACTTCCAGAAATCAAACAATCAACACAAGTAAGTAGACATCTCGACTTTCCTCCAAACTTAAAAATAAACCATACCCCAGACATAAATGAGACCTCAAATCTACTTAAACAATTATCTGAGGAATTTAAAACCCTCAACAATAATGTAAATTTAGTTAATCTTCTCTGCGCTGTAAGAGCGCTCAATAATAAAATGAAAGAGGCTACCAGCCCCCTAGAAAAAATATTAAAAATGCAGGAATTTATGAACGAACTCGACAGTTATGACATATAATTTAAAAATTTGCAACTTTAACGCCAACGGAATCAAAAATAAAATACATGAGGTGATAACCTTTATGTCAACGCATGAAATTGACATAATGGCTATCACCGAGACAAAACTTAAGCAAGGAGACAAAATTACATCTAATTTAATATATAATAAAACCCGATGTAGTTGCTCTGTCTAACAAATTTTAGATTTTTTAAAAATTTTTTTCCTTTCAAATGAGTTTTTGTATGAAAAAGTAGCTATCCTAAAAATTACAATGTTTTTTTAACTATAATAAAACCTGACCTAGCTGGCCCTTTCTGACAAATTTTAGTTTTTAAAAAAAATTTTTGTGTTTAAATGGAGAATGGAGATGAAAAAGTAGCTATTAAATCAATTACACGG
Source organism: Lagria hirta (assembly GCA_947359425.1). Lineage (NCBI taxonomy): Eukaryota > Metazoa > Arthropoda > Insecta > Coleoptera > Tenebrionidae > Lagria > Lagria hirta. The sequence goes on from OX375804.1 coordinate 15,146,879, forward strand.
TTTTTTTAATGATTTCTAGCAATTTTTTTCAAATTTGATAACCCCCTTGAGCGTACGAGGTACCACAAACAGAGTTTGAGAAAAGGATGGAATGTGTCAAAATCGCGATAATAACGTCTAAACTTACTATAGATAGATTCTATATCACTAAGAATTTTTTCAACAAATGTCATAACCTGTCAATTTAATTTAATTTTAGCGAAAATCTACCAAAATACAGCTAAAATCTATAAAATATTTATTAAATAAACATGGGGGTTTTATTTATAAAGATTTCCCATCAAGAGATTTAATGTAATTTCGTCAAGAAAGAAGGTTTTATAAATTGTAGCCCCCCAAACTGTCAAAAGAGTGGAAGTGAGAATAGACCGAATTTCAATAAATATTTAAATGAAAACATTATTTAAAAACTATTTTGAAGCGACCGATAAAGGTTTGAATAATTTTTTTCAAAGATTTTAAGGTATTTTGTAGAGAAAAATAAGGGCCCCAGACAAATGTCATAACCTGTCAATTTAATTTAATTTTAGCGAAAATCTACCAAAATACAGCTAAAATCTATAAAATATCTATTAAATAAACATGGGAGTTTTATTTATAAAGAAGATTTCCCATCAAGAGATTTAATGTAATTTCATCAAGAAAGAAGATTTTTACAAAATTTGTAGCTCAGCCCCAAACTGTTAAAAGAGTGGAAGTGAGAATAGACCGAATTTCAATGAATATTTAAATGAAAACATTATTTAAAAACTATTTTGAAGCGACCGATAAAGGTTTGAATAATTTTTTTCAAAGATTTCAAAGCATTTTGTAGAGAAAAATAAGGGCCCCAGAGAAATGTCATAACCTGTCAATTTAATTTAATTTTAGCGAAAATCTACCAAAATACAGCTAAAATCTATAAAATATCTTCTATTAAATAAACATGGGGGTTTTATTTATAAAGAAGATTTCCCATCAAGAGATTTAATGTAATTTCATCAAGAAAAAAGATTTTTACAAAATTTGTAGCTCAGCCCCAAACTGTCAAAAGAGTGGAAGTGAGAATAGACCGAATTTCAATGAATATTTAAATGAAAACATTATTTAAAAACTATTTTGAAGCGACCGATAAAGGTTTGAATAATTTTTTTCAAAGATTTCAAGGTATTTTGTAGAGAAAAATAAAGGCCCCATTCTGTCAACAGAGTGAAGTGAATTTAATGGAAAATCTACGTAAATACAGCTCAAAACAATGAAAATATTAGTTAAATAAACAAGTGGCATTCACCCAAAAGTTAGAAGCAATTTGTTTAGTTTTTTTAATAGATTTCATGAAATTTTTAGAGAAAGGGGTCTTTTTTTTGGTTTCGGTCAAATGTCAAATTGACAGCTTCAGGTTATTATAAATTTGTTATGGTTGGGCCTATTCATGTAAGAAGATTTATATAAATGAATTAAAATCAGATGGAAGTGAAAAATTATTTTCGAAGAGTATCTATATTGAAAATCAATAAATCAGAGAAGATATAGGTCAAATTTTTGATATTTTTGTCAAATCTTATTTTACAAATGAATTGGTTTTGAATGAAAAAAAAAATATAGCCTTGAATTGATTATAGATCGGTAGTTATAGAAAAAATCTAATTGCTGCTTCACAAGAAGACCACCATAATGTAAACAAAATAATAAAGTAATGGAAAGAAAACGTCAATCGAAGACAACCATTGTTTAAATGCAAGTTGAGACTCAATTTCAAGATTTAATTTGAAAGTAGATTTTGTAATACGGTTTATTTGGATTGAATAGATCCATTTAGAGATTATATATATTATATTTTTCTTTTTTAGAGCTTCAAGCGAGAGATAACATTAACTGCAAAAAAAAGCTAATACAAAACATTGCCCTCATTGAAAAGGAATTTTGAAGAAAATATAGCCTTGAATTGATTAAAGATTGGTAGTTATTTTGTAAAATGCGTGCATTAGACAATATTTTTTATCAAAATAACAATGAGATATAATATAATTTGTTGATGAAAGCACAAGGCCGCGATGAAGATAGACACCCTCTTAAATTGAAAAATTTTACAACATGATATTGTCTTTATTATCAATATTTTATTGATTATTTAAATATGAGTTGTATGTTGCTATATTAAAATGAAGACAAAAGCATTCACTTTTAAAAATTCTTCCAGTAAATACTTATCTAAAATGTTTATGTACAAGTTACAGTGTAATTTTTTTATTTGATTAATTACACAATGTAATCATTTTGAGAGAAGGTTGCAAATCTGTATGTTAAAAGTAATAACAAAAATCAATAAGATCTGTTTGAGTTTGCAATCCTCAATTTCATTTTAAAATTGTAACACGGCAACAACTTCATATTGTTGTTGTTATGAGTGAGACATCTTTGACATTGACAGATGTCATTGTGCTTGCTATGATATAACCTACATTTTTTTCATAAAAGATACGTCAAATATTTGTCAAACAAGCGTTCAAGGTTACAGTGGTGATACAAGGTTAATAAAAAAATCTCTCAGAAGTGTTGCCAACTAAAAAAATATTGATAAAAAGTTTTGGTTTTATTTATGCTGTACAAGCTAATGTTTATAATTAATAATTATAAAAGAAAAGTTTTGAATTTGTGTTTATCTGAATTGTTAACAAGAGAAAGTAGGAACGGCGTTTTCGGTTACAATGTTGCAGCTAGGCGTAAATAAAAAAGTCTTTTAAAGTGTTGCTAAATTAAAAAGTCATTATTAATTACAAGCTTAAGAAAGTTTGAGTTGGTAATTCTTATATTTTATATTAAAATTGTACCACAGCAATAACTTTCTATTGATTATGGGTGACACATCTTTGACACTGACAACATCATTGACAGATGTCATTGTTCTTGCTATGACATAACCTACATTTTTTGTAGCATTTTCAAAAGCATTTTTAAAAATATTATAATAATAATAGATTTATATTTGTTGCCACAGGCAACATTCAATACGAGTGAGTAGAAACAGTACAAAAAAGAATAAATAAAAAAAAATTATCAAATGCTAATATGCTTGCTTTACTATAAAAAAAAGATGAAAAAGATAAAAGAAAAAGAAATAAGTATAATTAATAAAATCTAATTAAAATTTTTTAAATAAATAATAATAAATTTTAAGATAAATAATGATGGGCTAGGTTTATATAAATTTTGTCAAAGGCAAACCATGATATGAGAAAGTAGAAAAAGTACAAAAAGAACTAAATAAAAAAATATTACAATAAAAAAATAAATTTTCAATAATTTAATTAAAAAAAAAAGTGCGTTTATTTTACGGTTGCCGAAGGCAACCCCTCTAGGTTCATACACGTTGCCGTAGGCAACCCTCTACTCAAGAGAGTAGGTAAGCACCCGGAGGGTGCGAAACCATACTCTCGTTTAATATATAATAAAACGCGTTAGCTGCAGCTCTGTCGGACAAATATTGGATTTTTTAAAAATTTTTTCCTTTTTAAATGAGTTTTTGTATGAAAAAGTAGCTATCCTAAAAATTACAATGTTTTTTTAATAATTTCTAAAAATTTTTTTCAAATTTGATAACCCCCTTGAACGTAGGAGGGATCGAAAGCAGAGTTTGAGAAAGAGATAGAATGTGTCAAAATCGCGATAATAACGTCTGAACTTACTATGGCTAGATTCTATATCACTAAGAATTTTTATCAACAAACGTCAGTGTCTAACCTGTCAGTGTCTAACCTGTCAGTCATATCGTAATTTTGGCAAAAATCTACCAAAATACAGCTAAAATCTATAAAATATCTATTAAATAAACATGGGGGTTTTATTTATAAAGGTTTCCCATCAAGAGATTCAATGTAATTTCGTCAAGAAAGAAGGTTTTACAATTTGTCGCCCCCCAAACTGTCAACGGACTGAAGTGTGATTATAATGGGAGAACAATTCAATAAATATTTAAATGAAAACATTGTTTAAAAACTATTTTGAAGCGACCGATAAAGGTTTGATTAATTTTTTAAAAGATTTCAAGGCATTTTGTAGAGAAAAATAAGGGCCCCAACTGTCAACAGAGTGAAGTGAATTTAATAGAAAATCTACGTAAATGCTGCTCAAAACAATTAAAATATTGGTTAAATAAACAATTGGCACTCACCAAAAAGTTAGAAGCAAATATTGAAAAGGCGAAAGGGGTCTTTTTTTTGGTTTCGGTCAAAATATCAAAAGCTCACAAAAAAAATTGTCAAATTGACAGTTTTACTTTATTATAAATTTGTTATGGTTGAAAGAAAAGATTTTGTGTTAATAGTTCTTCTAAAATTGAGCCCCAAATTAATTGAAATGTTTTTTTATATTGGAAAAGATAGAAGAAATATAAGAAAACATAGCTTCAAAAATTAGAAATAAAGATTAAAAAGTCGAGAAAGTTATTATGGCCGAAAGAAAAGCTTTGGGTTAATAGGTCTTCTAACATTGAGCCCCAAATTAACTAAAATGCTTTTTTATATTGGAAAAGAGAGAGGAAATAATAGAAAGAAGAGTCCTGGGTATGTCTGTTGACTTTTTTTTTATTAAATACTAAAATCTTATATTGATAGAGCATGCCCCCCGAAATGTCAAAGGGGTAAAGCTAATACAATAAAAATTACAATGAATATATAAATGAAACGACGTTTAAAGAGTATTTTGGAGCGAAAAGAAAAGCTTTGGGTTAATAGGTCTTCCAAAATTGAGTCCTAAATTAATTGAAATGCTTTTTTATATTGGAAAAGATAGAAGAAATATAAGAAAACATAACCTTAAAAGTTAGAAGTAAAGATTAAAAAGTCGAGAAGGTTATTATGGCTGAAAGAAAAGCTTTGGGTAATAGGTCTTCTAACATTGAGCCTCAAATTAATTAAAATGCTTTTTTATATTGGAAAAGAGAGAGGAAATAATAGAAAGAAGAGTCTTGGGTATGTTTGTTGAGTTTTTTTTTATTAAATACTAAAATCTTATATTGATAGAGCTTGCCCCCGAAATGTCAAAGGGGTAAAGCTAATATAATAGAAATTACAATGAATATATAAATGAAACGACGTTTAAAGAGTATTTTGGAGCGAAAAGAAAAGCTTTGGGTTAATAGGTCTTCTAAAATTGAGCCCCAAATTAATTAAAATGCTTTTTTATATTGGAAAAGATAGAAGAAATAATAGAAAAAAAAGCTCTGGGTATGTTTTTTGACTTTTTTTTATTAAATACTAAAATCTTTTTTTGATAGAGCATCCCTGAAAGTGGTATTTGAAAAGGAAATAATGAGAGACAATTTTAAATTTACCGCTCTAATATTTTTGACATCGTTGTTGTTAGCAACAAAAAAAAATAATAATAAAATAATTATTTTTAGAATTTTCAAGTATTTACATATTTTACAAAAATAAGTGTAAAAGTGTTGATTTTTTTGTAAAATATAAATGAAAAGATTAAAATAAAGTAAGTTTAATAATTATTTAATCTCATTGTCTATAATTTTTTTTTTTAGACAAGGTTTGATGAAAATTTTTGAGGAGAAATCTAATTGTTTTGGCCTGTTTTATATTTTTTCCTTTATTATAATATGGGAATATAATACGAATGGCTAGAAGAGTTTATTTGATTATATTATATAAGATATAGAACTGTGGTTGTAGGAAAATTTATAATTATGTATACGAAAAGTGAGAATAAGTTGTGTTTGAGACCAATCGATGAAAGAAGATTTATATAAATGAATTAAAATCAGATAGAAGTGGAAAATTATTTTCGAAAAGTATCTATACAGACTATATATTTTTTTCTCAATCGTACGTACTTATTTTTATATTTTTAAATAAACAATTAAATATTTAAAAAAAATACAATGTCAATTGTCAATGATTATTGTTGACATAATCAATTAAAAAATACAAAGTGATCACTTAATATTAATGCTTTATATTTTATAACTAACATGAAATATGAAACGTTTTTCTGTCAATTTTAATGTACAAATTTCTATAGAGTGGTCGTTTTTTTAAATTTGATATATAATATATAACTAAAATATAAATAATTTTTTTGATTTTTTATTTACATTATGTATGATTGTAATTGAATGATTTTAGAAAAATTAAATAGAAAATAGGAAAAAATTAAGAAAATTAGAAAAAGAAAACAAATAGAAAAAAAAGAAGGGAAGAATAAAGTATATAATTAATAAAATGTAATACAAACTTTTTTAATAAAAATAAAATATGGTTGTTTTATTGTTGCCTAAGGCAACCTTATATATATAAGAGAGCAAAGTAAGCTAGCAAAAGAGGGAATAAATGAAAAAATTTAATAATAGAAACAACAAAAAATATATAAAATAACAATTTTTATTTCGAAAAAAAAATTAAAATAGACTTGCTTTAGAAAAGATTAAAGAGAAGAGAAAGAAAGAAAAAAATTGAAAAAAAAAGAAGAATAAAAATTAAGTATATTAAATAAAATATAATGCAATTTTTTTTAATAAAAAAGAAATATTGTTGTTTTATTGTTGCCGAAGGCAACATCTTACATATAAGAAAGTATAGTAAGGAAAAATATTGGAGAGTATGGTAAGCAAAAGAAGGAATAAATAAAAAATATGTACATAATAAGTGAAAAATATTATATGAAATAATAATAAATAGTAATATTATTTTTAAAAATTATAGTAGTATATTTAATATAAAAATTAAAAAAATAACAAGGAAGAAAAAAAAATAGAATGAAGAAAATGTGATATAAAATTAGAAAAATAATAAAAAAGGAATAAGTATAATTTATAAAATATAATAAAAGATTTTTAATACATACAAAATATGGTTGTTTTATGTTTGCTTTACATGTAAGAGAGTAGGGTAAGCATAAGAAAGATTCAATAAAAATATAGTAATATAAAACACAAAATAATAAAAAATCATATAATATAATAATAAATAATATTCATTTTAAAGGTAAATAATACCAAATTGTTGCCGCAGGTAATAATCTAAATGAGAGAGTAGAATAAGCACAAAAAGAAATAAATAAAAATTTATTAAAATAAAAAAAATTATTAAACAATACTCCAATAAAAAAAAAAGTGCGTTTGTTCTATGGTTGCCGAAGGCAACCCCTCTAGGTTCATACACGTTGCCGTAGGCAACCCTCTACTCAAGAGAGTAGGTAAGCACCCGGAGGGTGCGAAACCATACTCTCGTTAATAATAATAAAACCCGATGTAGTTGCTCTGTCTAACAAATTTTAGATTTTTTAAAAATTTTTTTCCTTTTAAATGAGTTTTTGTATGAAAAAGTAGCTATCCTAAAAATTACAATGTTTTTTTAATAATTTCTAAAAATTTTTTTCAATTTTGATAACCCCCTTGAACGTAGGAGGGATCGAAAGCAGACTTTGAGAAAAGGATGGAATGTGTCAAAATCGCGATAATAACGTCTGAACGTACTATGGATAGATTCTATATCACTAAGGATTTTTTCAACAAAAGTCATTTGTCAGTGTCTAACCTGTCAGTCGTATCGTAATTTTACGAAAATCTACCAAAATACAGCTTAAATCTATAAAATATCTATTAAATAAACATGGGGGCTTTATTTATGAAGATTTCCCATTAAGAGATTTAATGTAATTTCATCAAGAAAGAAGATTTTATAAATTGTAGCCCCCCAAACTGTCAATAGAGTGGAGTGTGAATTTATTGGGAGAACAATTCAATGAATATTTAAATGATGAAAAAAACATTGTTTAAAAACTATTTTCAAGCGACCGATAAACATTTGCATAGGTTTGGTTTACTTTTTAATAGATTTCATGACATTTTTAGAGAAAAATCAGTACCCCAATCTGTCAAATAAGTGAAGCAAATATAATAGAAATTACAATGAATTTTCAAATGAAAACAACGTTTAAAGGCTATTTTCGAACGATTCATAAAGGTTTGTTTGTGTTTTAAATGATTTCAAGACATTTTTAGAGAAAAATTAGTGACCCAAACTGTCAAATAAGTGAAGCGAATGTAATGGAAAATCTACGTAAATACAGCTCAAAACAATTAAAATATTGGTTAAATAAACAATTGGCACTCACCAAAAAGTTAGAAGCAAAGATCGAAAAGGCGAAAGGGGTCTTTTTTTTGGTTTCGGTCAAAATATCAAAAGCTTACAAAAAAAATTGTCAAATTGACAGTTTTACTTTATTATAAATTTGTTATGGTTGAAAGAAAAGATTTTGTGTTAATAGTTCTTCTAAAATTGAGCCCCAAATTAATTGAAATGCTTTTTTATATTGGAAAAGATAGAAGAAATAATAGAAGGAAAAGCTCTGGGTAGGTTTTTTGACTTTTTTTTATTAAATACTAAAATCTTTATATTGATAGAGCATGCCTGAAAGTGGTCTTTGAAAAGGAAATAATGAAAGACAATTTTAAATTTACCACTCTAATATTTTTGACATCGTTGTTGTTAGCAACAAAAAAAATATAATAATAAATTAATTATCTTCAGAATTTTCAAAAAGTATTTACATATTTTACAAAATTAAGTGTAAAAGTGTTGTTTTTTTGCAAAATATAAGTGAAAAGCTTAAAATAAAGTAGGTTTAATAATTATTTAATCTCATTGTCTATAAATTTTTTTTTTTTAGATAAGGTTTGATGAAAATTTTTGAGGAGACACTTAATTTTTTGGTCTGTTTTACATTTTTTCCTTTATTACAATATGGGTATATAATACGAATGGCTAGAAGAGCTTTTTTGATTATATTATATAAGATATAGAACTGTGGTTGTAGGAAAATTTATAATTATGTATACGAAAAGTGAGAATAAGTTGTGTTTGAGACCAATCGATGAAAGAAGATTTACATAAATGAATTAAAATAAGATGGAAGTGGAGAATTATATTCGACAGAATATATATTTTTTTCTCAATCGTACGTACTTATTTTTATATTTTTAAATAAACAATTAAATATTTGAAAAAAATACAAAGTCAATTGTCAATTATTATTGTTGACATAATCAATTGAAAGATACAAAGTGATCACTTAATATTAATGATTTATATTTTATAACTAACATGAAATATGAAACGTTTTTCTGTCAATTTTAATGTACAAATTTCTATAGAGTAGTTGTTTTTTTGAATTTGATATATAATATATAACTAAAATATAAATAATTTTTTTTGATTTTTTCTTTAGATTATGTATGATTGTAATTGAATGATTTTAGAAAAATTAAATAGAAAATAAATAAACAAATTTGTTTATAGCAACCAATAATTACAATTTTTTTTTTAAATTGACATATATATTTATTCGTTTCTTAGTAACACAAACAAAATAATTATTTATAAATTTTTTCATAAAAATAGTTGTGAAAACGTTATTTATAAGAAAATTTCAACAAATATATATTGAAATTAATATGTCAATGTGTTCGCTACGATATAACCTAATTTTTTTTTTATGGAAGTTACGTCAAATATTTGTCAAGAAACAAACGTTTTCGGTTACATTGTTGCAACTAGGCAATTAAAAATTTTTTTTTAAAAGTGTTGCCAAATTAAATATTTATTAAAAAAAATTTTTTTTTTTTGATTGTATTAATTTTAAACAAATGTTTCTAATTAATAATTATACAAGAAAAATTTGAAATTTTTGTTATTTAATTTCCGACAATCAAATATGCGAAAAAAAAATTTGCAAAAAATTAAAAATAAAAAAATGTTAATTTTAAAAGATATGCGATAATTTAAGTGAAAAAAGCATCAAGAAAAACTAAAAGAAATTATAAATTTGTTGATAATAAAAAAGAAAAGATAATTTAAGTAGTATAGAAAAACAAAATTATGGTATGTATTTGTAGAAAAATAAAAATTGATAAAATTAAGTAAAGAATAAAAAAAATCGAAAAAAAAATTTATAGAAAAGAAAATGTTAGATTGGAAAACTATGTTATAAATACGAAAAAAAAACTGTGAAAATATTAGGAGTTTATAGATGAATAATACAATATTAAAAAAAGAATAGTTTAAAAAAAAATTAAAATACAAAAAAAAAAGAATAAATATAAATAATTTTTATCGATTTTTTCTTTAGATTATGTATGATTGTAATTGAATGATTACATATTTTGAAAAAATTAAATAGAAAATAGGAGAAAAATAGAAAAAGAAAACAAATAGAAAAAAAAAGAAAGAATATAGTATATAATTAATAAAATGTAATACGAACCTTTTTAATAAAAATAAAATATGGTTGTTTTATGGTTGCCTAAGGCAACCTTATCTATGTAAGAAAGTGAGGTAAGTAAAAGGAGGAATAAATAAAAAAATATAATAATAGAAACAAAAATAAATATATAAAATAACAATTTTAATTTTGAAAAAAAATAATAAAAGACTTTTTTTAGAAAAGAATAAGAAAAAATTCATATAAATTATTATAATATATATTATAGTTTTTATTCTTCTAATTTTAATAACAATTATTATTAAAGTAATAAAATTAATATTAAAATAAAAAAAATTAAAACGAAAAAATAAAAATAAAAATAAAAGAAAGAAAAAAATTTGAAAAAAAAAGAAGAATAAAAATCAAGTATATTAAATAAAAAAAAATAATGCAAAATTTTTTTATAAAAAAAAATTGCTGTTATTGTTGCCGAAGGCAACCTTTTACATATAAGAGAGTATAGTAAGAGCAAGAAGGAATAAAAAAAATATATATAATATAAATAATATAAAATAATGATAGATAGTAATATTATTTTTAAATATTAAAGTAATATTAATATGAAAACGTTATGTTAAAATCTGATCACAAATGTTATAACAAGAATTTTTATAACAGAAAATGACGGTCCGCCACCTAAATAATGAGAAAAAAATAAAAAATTTATAATAATAATGAATAGTAAAAGTATTTTCAAAAATAAATAATAATAGATTTATATATGTTGCCGCAGGCAACATTCAATACGAGTGAGTAGAACAAGTACAAAAAAAATTAAAAAAACCAAAATTTTAGTAAATGGTAATATGCTTCCTTTATTATAAAAAAAAGATGGGAAAGATAAAAGAAAAAGAAATAAGTATAATTAATAAAATCTAATTAAAATTTTTTAAATAAATGAATTTCAAGATAAATAATAATGGGCTAGGTTTATATAAATGTTGTCAAACGCAAACCATAATATGAGAAAGTAGAATAAGTACAAAAAGAAATAAATAAAAATATATTACAATAAAAAAATAAATAAACAATAATCTAATAAAAAAAAAAGTGCGTCTATTTTACGGTTGCCGAAGGCAATCCCTCTAGGTCCATACACGTTGCCGTAGGCAACCCTCTACTCAAGAGAGTAGGTAAGCACCCGGAGGGTGCGCAACCATACTCTCGTAATTATAATATAGCGCGAAGAGATAGAAATAGCGACCACGCAGCGGGCGGTGTACTTTTACTAATTAAAAAGAATATCCCTTTTAAAATCACCCCACACATTAACTCTCCTATCGAAAATGTAGGCATTGAACTAGACAACAAAATTAAAATATACACTGTATACAATAAACCATCCAATAAACTAAAACCAACCGACATAGCAAAATTTACCAGAAACAACATAAAATTAATCTTAATAGGAGATCTAAACGCTAAACACGAAACTTGGAGCTGCCATAGAGCCAACACAAACGGGACTACCTTACTAAACTACACACTAAACAATAACTTAATAATAAACTTTCCGGACACATACACACACTACCCACCCAACGGGATGACTCCCACAACACTAGATTTAATCCTGACAAAAAACATAAACATAACAAAACCACAATCACTTGCTGAGCTTAACTCAGACCACAACCCTGTCACATTTCAACACACAACACAGATACACACAGAAGACACTTCCATTAAAATCACCTCATATAAAAACACAAACTGGAAATCATTCAAACAAACGCTCAACAACAAAATCACAATTAACAACCAAATAAACACAATAGACGACCTAAACGCAGAAATAGAAAAATTTACGCTAACTCTACAATCCCTAAAAAAACAAAACACACAAACACACCTGATTAACACCACAACCAAAGACCAACTCCCTATCCACATCAAGCAACTAATAAAAAACAGAAACCAGATTAGAAAGTTAGCACAAAACACACTTGATAGAGACCACATTGACAGACAGAAACAACTAACAAAACAAATTCAAAACGAGGTAAGAGAATACAGAAACAACAACTTTAGCAAAAAACTAAAAACCCTTAACCCCCAAGACAATTCTCTATGAAAAGTAGCAAAACGATTTAAAAGAAGTAAATTTAACATTCCCACACTAACATACCAAGACGAAGAAGCAATCACTAATAAAGAAAAAGCTAACATTATTGCAAAATATCTCTCCAGCATACACAAAAACAACACTGACACAGACACAAACAAACAAAAACACATAACAAAAACAGCTAATGACTTAGTCAAAACACCACACCACAATAACAATAACGAACTAACACAACTCTATACAAATCCTACTGAAATCAAATTAATCTTGAAAAAACTACCCAATAATAAAGCCCTAGGTCCTGACCAAATAGACAACAAAATCCTTAAAAACCATACAAAGAAATCCACCGCTCAACTAACATACATAATAAATGCAATATTTAAACTTAATCATTTTCCGGCCACCCTTAAACAATCAGTCACAATACCAATTCCTAAACCAGGAAAAAACCTAAATAACCTAGCATCATACAGACCAATAACACTACTAAACTCCACTGCAAAACTGACCGAAAAAATTATACTCAAAAAACTTAACAAACAGCTAAACAACAGACAAATAAATAACACATATCAATTCGGATTTAAAAAAGGACACAACACGACAATGCAACTCTGCAGAATTGTGAGCGACATACAAATCAACTATAACTATGACAAAAACACCACAATGACGCTACTAGATATAGAAAAAGCCTTCGACAAACTATGGATCGAAGGTCTAATCTATAAACTACAAGAAATTAACCTCCCTATCCCTTTAATAAAACTTATACACTCTTACCTAACAGACAGACAACTACAAATAAAAATTAACAACGACATCTCAAATAAAAAAACATTAGAAACAGGAGTACCGCAAGGATCAGTCCTCGGACCTGTACTATTTAACTTATACTTAATTGACATCCCGACATTCACAAAAACAAACATAGCCCTTTACGCGGACGACACGGCCATATATGCGCATTCCTACTATGCGCAAGCGGCTGTCGTCCAAACACAAATTCACATGCGCATGCTGGAGAAATATTACGAGCAATGGAAAATTAAATTAAACGCCGGAAAAACAGAAATAATAACTTTTACCAAAAAGCATACTAACACCAAAATATACTCCCCTCTCATGGTAAATGGCAACAAAATTAAACCCAGACCACAAGTAAAATACCTCGGAGTTTATTTAGACACCCGATTAAGCTTTAGCAGACACATAAAACACACAATCCAAAAAGCCAGCGCAACATTACAATCAATATACCCACTCATGTTAAGAAATAATAAATTAAAACAGAAAAATAAAATACTACTTTATAAAACAATCATAAGACCAGTCCTAACATATGCCGCTCCTGTATGGTCGCAAATACCTAAATCTAGCATCAACAAACTAGAAATTTTTCAAAACAAATGCCTGAGATTGGCCGCAAACTCAGACCGCTATATTAGAATTAAAGACTTACTAGAAATGACCAACACCGAGACTATACGAGACTCCACGACCAAAATTGCTGAAAAATTCTACAGACACCAAATCAAAAACAACAAACTTACCAAAACTATTCTAAAATACAATAAAAACAACACACCTTTTGACATTAAGCACCGATTAATTCACCAACACCTATCGGTGTATGACAACGACTAACCAGACCAGACAATGACACCAACTAACACCCCTCTGTAAATATATTAACTCTAATATAACTGTACATATGTAAATACGTGTAAATACTCACAACACCAGGATGCCTAGCCTACGGACAAGCCCGCAAGCCTGGCAAAAAATTAATTTAAGGGTTTTTGGTAGATTTGAGATCTCCCTAAGCTCCATAATAAACATTCCTTACACAAACTAAATTCTCAAAAAAAAACAACAAAATTGTCGCTCAAATCCACTGTACATATTCCACACCTTCCACTATCCTAGGTCGAGAATGTCAAACTGAGAGAATATCCGCTACAAGCGCAGGAGTCTTTCCCCCCCCACAACACATCAAAAAAGGACGACTAATATTATTATACCTTGTATCATTATTAGACACCTTGAACTGTATACACAGATATTTAAATAAACTGTTTTTGATTTGATTTGATTTGAGTTCTCGTCCGATCACTGAAGTTAAGCAACGTCGGGCGAGGTCAGTACTTGGATGGGTAACCGCTTGGGAACACCGCGTGCCGTTGTCTCTTTTTTTTTTGTTTAATTCTTGTTTCTTTTTCAATTGCTTGCTTTGAAATGTTTGGCACAATAAACTATTCACCCAGTTTTACACCACGTGGTAAAAAAATTATTTGATAATAATCTCTAAAGCTCTTGATATTAACCAAGTGGCCATCATCAGCAGATGATGAATAAAACTCTGATCAATAATTATATATGAGTTCTAATAATTAATTATAATCTCTCTATAATATGATCTTCTTCAGATTATATTATCAACGAGAGTATGGTTTCGCACCCTCCGGGTGCTTACCTACTCTCTTGAGTAGAGGGTTGCCTACGGCAACGTGTATGAACCTAGAGGGGTTGCCTTCGGCAACCGTAAAATAGACGCACTTTTTTTTTTATTAGATTATTGTTTATTTATTTTCTTATTGTAATATATTTTTATTTATTTCTTTTTGTACTTATTCTACTTTCTCATTTAGATTATTACCTGCGGCAAACATTTGGTATTATTTACCTTTAAAATGAATATTATTTATTAATATATATTTTATGATTTTTTTTTATTTTGTGTTTTATATTAATATATTTTTATTCAATCTTTCTTATGCTTACCCTACTCTCTTACATGTAAAGCAAACATAAAACAACCATATTTTGTATGTATTAAAAATTTTTTATTATATTTTATAAATTATACTTATTCCTTTTTTATTATTTTTCTATCTTTCCCATCTTTTTTTTGTTGTAATAAAGCAATCATATTATTAATTACGATTAAATTTTTTTTTTATTTTTTGTTATTGTAATAGTTTCCTACGGCAACATATATAAATCATATATCATTTATATTTAAAAATACTTTTACTATTCATTATTATTTTATATATATATATTTTTTTTAATATATTTTTTTATTTATTTCTCTTTGTATTTACCCTACTATCTTATACGTAAACGGTTGCCTTCGGCAACCTTAGTTGGATTTAGTTAAAAAAATTAAAACAACAATTTTTCTTTTTTATTAAAAAAAATTGCATTATATTTTATTTAATATACTTAATTTTTATTCTTCTTTTTTTTTCCAATTTTTTTCTTTCTTTCTCTTCTCTTTAATCTCTTTTAAAGCAAGTCTATTTTAATTTTTTTTTCGAAATAAAAATTGTTATTTTATATATTTTTTGTTGTTTCTATTATTAAATTTTTTCATTTATTCCCCCTTTTGCTAGCTTACTTTGCTCTCTTATATATATAAGGTTGCCTTAGGCAACAATAAAACAACCATATTTTATTTTTATTAAAAAAGTTTGTATTACATTTTATTAATTATATACTTTATTCTTCCTTTCTTTTTTTTTCTATTTGTCTTCTTTTTCTAATTTTCTTAATTTTTTCCTGTTTTCTATTTAATTTTTCTAAAATCATTCAATTACAATCATACATAATCTAAAAAAAAATCAAAAAAAATTATTTATATTTTAGTTATATATTATATATAAAATTTAAAAAAACGACCACTCTATAGAAATTTGTACATTAAAATTGACAGAAAAACGTTTCATATTTCATGTTAGTTATAAAATATAAATCATTAATATTAAGTGATCACTTTGTATTTTTTAATTGATTATGTTGTAATAATAATTGACAATTGACATCGTATTTTTTTTTTAAATATTTAATTGCTTATTTAAAAATATAAAAATAAGTACGTACGATTGAGAAAAAAATATATATTCTGTATAGATACTTTTCGAAAATAATTTTCCACTTCTATCTGATTTTAATTCATTTATATAAATCTTCTTTCATCGATTGGTCTCAAACACAACTTATTCTCACTTTTCGTATACATAATTATAAATTTTCCTACAACCACAGTTCTATATCTTATATAATATAATCAAAAAAGCTCTTCTAGCCATTCGTATTATATTCCCATATTATAATAAAGGAAAAAATGTAAAACAGACCAAAAAATTAAATGCCTTCTCAAAAATTTTCATCAAATCTTATCTAAACAAAAGAATTATAGACAATGAGATTAAATAATTATTAAACCTACTCTATTTTAAGCTTTTCACTTATATTTTGCAAAAAATAAACACTTTTACACTTAATTTTGTAAAATATGTAAATACTTTATAAAAATTCTAAAAATAATTAATTTATTATTATCTTTTTTTTTGTTGCTAACAGCAACGATGTCATGTCAAAAATATTAGAGTAGTAAATTTAAAATTTTTCATAACAATTAAAAATCAAAATTATTACTAAATAAAGTTTTTTACCATTTTAAAATGAAATATGTATAGGAATTGCCAACTATCTCCAACAGTCCTCTTAGATTCCATTTATTTTAATACTATTAAGATCCAGATTTATAGCATTCTCTCAAAATAATTTCATTGTATAATCAATCAAAAATAATTACAATGTACCTTGTATATAAACAGTCTAGGTAACCATTTACTGTAAATCTAATGCATCTGAGACAGCATATAATAATAATTTCATTCAATTGCAAAAATTTTCTTATAAATAACGTTTTCACAACTATTTTTATGAAAAAAATTATAAATAATTATTTTGTTTGTGTTACTAAGAAACAAATAAATATATATGTCAATTTAAAAAAAAAAATTTTGTAATTATTGGTTGCTATAAACAAATTTGTTTATAGCAACAAAAAAAAATTTTTTTATTTTAGAAAAATATAAAGAAGAAGAAGATGGCAGAGAGCAAAGATTCAGTAAGTTTTACTAATTATTCTTTTAAAATTAAATAAAAAAAAATTCAATTTTCATTATTATATAGGTACTCTTTCAATATAATTTTATTAGTTATCAAAATTTTAAAACATCTTAAATTTAATCGAATCCAATAAAATTAAATGAAAGAGTTCTTGTGTACCGCTAGAAAGCGTTCAAAGCCCCATTTGTTGCATTTTATCATTATGATGATGATGATATCTATATAAATATCATATACTGTCATTACACTCCAAAAAATGCATTTAATTCCTATTAAAATGGGCTCCATCTTTTTTTTTTAAATAAAAAATTTAATATTTCTACTAATTTATTTTTAAATTTAAATAGAATGATGTCGATATGGATCGGGGAGAGGACGTTCCAGAAAAAGAAGAAAATAATAAGAAAAAAGAAAACAACAAAAAAATATATAAAAAACCAAACCAAAAATATAAAAATTTAAAAAAAAAACAAATAATAAAAAAAAAAGAAGACAACAACAAAACTTATATTTATAACATTAAATTTGCAAATATACATTTTAATTAAAAATTTGTTTAAATCAATCTATCTTTTATTATTAATAAAAAAAAATTGTTTTCTTCAACACATCGAAAACATATACAAATTAAGCTTTTCTCTTATATTAAAATTTTACATTATAAGTAAACCATATCAATATAAGATTTTAGTATTTAATAAAAAAAAAGTAAAAAACCTACCCAGAGCTTTTCTTTCTATTATTTCTTCTATCTTTTCCAATATAAAAAACCAAGCCTATGCAAATTTTTATCGGTCGCTTCAAAATAGTTTTTAAACAATGTTTTCATTTAAATATTTATTGAATTGTTCTCCCATTATATTCACACTTCAGTCCGTTGACAGTTTGGGGGGCGACAAATTGTAAAACCTTCTTTCTTGACGAAATTACATTAAATCTCTTAATGGGAGATCTTTATAAATAAAACCCCCATGTTTATTTAATAGATGTCTTATAGATTTTAGCTGTATTTTGGTAGATTTTCGCCAAAATTACGATACGACTGACAGGTTAGACACTGACAGGTTAGACACTGACATTTGTTGATTTTTCTCTACAAAATGCCTTAAAATCTATTAAAAACTAAATACAACCTTTACAAACCTTTATCGGTCTTCGGTCTTTCCAAAATAGTCTTTAAACGTTGTTTTCATTTGAAAATTCATTGTAATTTCGATTATATTCCCTTCACTAATTTGACAGTTTGAAGCACTAATTTTTCTCTAAAAATGCTTTAAAATCTTTTAAAAAATTAATCAAACCTTTATCGGTCGCTTCAAAATAGTTTTTAAACAATCAATCTTTTCATTTAAATATTTATTGAATTGTTCTCTCATTATATTCACACTTCAGTCCGTTGACAGTTTGGGGGGCGACAAATTGTAAAACCTTCTTTCTTGACGAAATTACATTGAATCTCTTGATGGGAAACCTTTATAAATAAAACCCCCATGTTTATTTAATAGATATTTTATAGATTTAAGCTGTATTTTGGTAGATTTTCGCCAAAATTACGATACGACTGACAGGTTAGACACTGACAGGTTAGACACTGACATTTGTTGATGAAAATTCTTAGTGATATAGAATCTAGCCATAGTAAGTTTAGACGTTATTATCGCGATTTTGACACATTCCATCTCTTTCTCAAACTCTGCTTTCGATCCCTCCTACGTTCAAGGGGGTTATCAAATTTGAAAAAAAATTTTAGAAATTATTAAAAAAACATTCTAATTTTAAGGATAGCTACTTTTTCATACAAAAACTCATTTAAAAAGGAAAAAATTTTTAACAAATGTAAAATTTGTCCGACAGAGCTGCAGCTAACGCGTTTTATTCATAGATTTAATACATTAGATATAGCTATGCATGCTAAACATACTTCGGTTCTTAAAAAACATATCAAAGAAATTGGTACATCTCTCCATTTCTTTCTATATTTAATGAAACACATTTTTCATCCTTTTCATCATATTTGTTGTATGTCGCACACGAGTCTATAGTGATTAAACAGACACGAATTTCTACGATTTTAGTCGACAATCAACGATGCAATGCTTTGCTGTCAACTTATTGACATTTGTCATACACAATCTAATAAAATACGAAAATTAGGTTAAAAATCAATTTTATTTTGGAATGAATAATTATTTATAAATAAAGGTTTTTTCATCAGTGCTAATGATTCTTAATTATTTTATCAAAAAACTCTATTCCAATTTCAAAATTTCACCAACTTTTAGTTGTGTCAGACCCATGTAAACTTTATTATCCGCTTCATCTTTTATCAGCTTACAAACCCACAACTGCATCGTGACAATCACAATAATGAAAATAAAAAAATTCTCTATGAATTTGTAAAATTGAAGTTAGGCTTTAAGAAAATAGAGAAACATTAGAAAGCTGGAAGAAAATAAAAGTTGAGGTTGAAATCTCAATAAATAAAATTACCTTCAAATTATTAAATATTTTTCTTGACAATAATTATTTTCAATTTTTAAGTGATTGAACTAAGTTTTCTGTTCAAATTATGTGATTAGAAAAATTTGAATAGAAACGTCAAAATAATTCTAGTGTCATGCTGACGTAGCGTACTCTGCGTCTACTGATTTCTGCTTTGCTATTGGTAGGAACCTCTCTAAAGGATAGCGCTATCGAATACTAATGCAGTTGAGAGTGAGGGCAATAGATGGTACGTCTTGGCAGACTATCGCAGTGCATGGCTGTATCTTGTTATAATAAATCTATGGTTTTATTATATATTACGAGAGTATGGTTTCGCACCCTCCGGGTGCTTACCTACTCTCTTGAGTAGAGGGTTGCCTACGGCAACGTGTATGAACCTAGAAGGGTTGCCTTCGGCAACCGTAAAATAGACGCACTTTTTTTTTATTATATTATTGTTTATTTATTTTTTTATTGTAATATATTTTTATTTATTTCTTTTTGTACTTATTCTACTTTCTCATTTAGATTATTACCTGCGGCAAACATTTGGTATTATTTACCTTTAAAATGAATATTATTTATTATTATATTATATGATTTTTTTTTATTTTGTGTTTTATATTAATATATTTTTATTCAATCTTTCTTATGCTTACCCTACTCTCTTACATGTAAAGCAAACATAAAACAACCATATTTTGTATGTATTAAAAATCTTTTATTATATTTTATAAATTATACTTATTCCTTTTTTATTATTTTTCTATCTTTCCCATCTTTTTTTTGTTGTAATAAAGCAATCATATTATTAATTACGATTAAATTTTTTTTTATTTTTTGTTATTGTAATAGTTTCCTACGGCACCATATATAAATCATATATCATTTATA
Source organism: Lagria hirta (assembly GCA_947359425.1). Taxonomy (NCBI): domain Eukaryota; kingdom Metazoa; phylum Arthropoda; class Insecta; order Coleoptera; family Tenebrionidae; genus Lagria; species Lagria hirta. The sequence continues at coordinate 15,167,505 of OX375804.1, forward strand.
TTTAAAAATACTTTTACTATTCATTATTATTTTATATATATATTTTTTTTAATATATTTTTTTATTTATTTCTCTTTGTATTTACCCTACTATCTTATACGTAAACGGTTGCCTTCGGCAACCTTAGTTGGATTTAGTTGAAAAAATTTTATATCACATTTTTTTTATTATATTTTTTTTCTTCCTTTTTAGTTTTTCATGTTCATATTAAATATACTACTATAATTTTTAAAAATAATATTACTATTTATTATTATTTTATATAATTTTTTTCACTTATTATGTATTTATTTTTTATTTATTCCTTCTTTTGCTTACCATTCTCTCCTATATTTTTGCTTACCATACTTTCTTATAAGATGTTGCCTTCAGCAACAATAAAACAACAATTTTTCTTTTTTATTAAAAAAAATTGCACTATATTTTATTTAATATACTTAATTTTTATTTTTCTTTTTTTTTCCAATTTTTTTCTTTCTATCTCTTCTCTTTAATCTCTTTTAAAGCAAGTCTATTTTAATTTTTTTTTCGAAATAAAAATTGTTATTTTATATATTTTTTGTTGTTTCTATTATTAAATTTTTTCATTTATTCCGTCTTTTGCTAGCTTACTTTGCTCTCTTATATATATAAGGTTGCCTTAGGCAACAATAAAACAACCATATTTTATTTTTATTAAAAAACTTTGTATTACATTTTATTAATTATATACTTTATTCTTTCTTTCTTTTTTTTTCTATTTGTTTTTTTTTTCTAATTTTCTTAATTTTTTCCTATTTTCTTATTAATTTTTCTAAAATCATTCAATTACAATCATACATAATCTAAAGAAAAAATCAAAAAAAATTATTTATATTTTAGTTATATATTATATATCAAATTTAAAAAAACGACCACTCTATAGAAATTTGTACATTAAAATTGACAGAAAAACGTTTCATATTTCATGTTAGTTATAAAATATAAATCATTAATATTAAGTGATCACTTTGTATTTTTTAATTGATTATGTTGTAATAATAATTGACAATTGACATCGTATTTTTTTTTTAAATATTTAATTGCTTATTTAAAAATATAAAAATAAGTACGTACGATTGAGAAAAAAATATATATTCTGTATAGATACTTTTCGAAAATAATTTTCCACTTCTATCTGATTTTAATTCATTTATGTAAATCTTCTTTCATCGATTGGTCTTAAACACAACTTATTCTCAGTTTTCGTATACATAATTATAAATTTTCCTACAACCACAGTTCTATATCTTATATAATATAATCAAAAAAGCTCTTCTAGCCATTCGTATTATATACCCATATTGTAATAAAGGAAAAAATGTAAAACAGACCAAAAAATTAGATGCCTTCTTAAAAATTTTCATCAAATCTTATCTAAGCAAAAGAATTCTAGACAATGAGATTAAATAATTATTAAACCTACTTTATTTTAAGCTTTTCACTTATATTTTGCAAAAAATCAACACTTTTACACTTAATTTTGTAAAATATGTAAATGCTTTATAAAAATTCTAAAAATAATTAATTTATTATTATCTTTTTTTTTGTTGCTAACAGCAACGATGTCATGTCAAAAATATTAGAGTGGTAAATTTAAAATTTTTCATAACAATTAAAAATCAAAATTATTACTAAATAAAGTTTTTTACCATTTTAAAATGAAATATGTATAGGAATTGCCAACTATCTCCAACAGTCCTCTTAGATTCCATTTATTTTAATACTATTAAGATCCAGATTTATAGCATTCTCTCAAAATAATTTCATTGTATAATCAATCAAAAATAATTACAATGTACCTTGTATATAAACAGTCTAGATAACCATTTACTGTAAATCTAATGCATCTGAGACAGCATATAATAACAATTTCATTCAATTGCAAAAATTTTCTTATAAATAACGTTTTCACAACTATTTTTATGAAAAAAATTATAAATAATTATTTTGTTTGTGTTACTAAGAAACAAATAAATATATATGTCAATTTAAAAAAAAAAATTTTGTAATTATTGGTTGCTATAAACAAATTTGTTTATAGCAACAAAAAAAAAATTTTTTATTTTAGAAAAATATAAAGAAGAAGAAGATGGCAGAGAGCAAAGATTCAGTAAGTTTTACTAATTATTCTTTTGAAATTAAATAAAAAAAAATTCAATTTTCATTATTATATAGGTACTCTTTCAATATAATTTTATTAGTTATCAAAATTTTAAAACATCTTAAATTTAATCGAATCCAATAAAATTAAATGAAAGAGTTCTTGTGTACCGCTAGAAAGCGTTAAAAGCCCCATTTGTTGCATTTTATCATTATGATGATGATGATATCTATATAAATATCATATACTGTCATCACACTCCAAAAAATGCATTTAATTCCTATTAAAATAGGCTCCATCTTTTTTTTTTAAATAAAAAATTTAATATTTCTACTAATTTATTTTTAAATTTAAATAGAATGATGTTGATATGGATCGGGGAGAGGACGTTCCAGAAAAAGAAGAAAATAATAAGAAAAAAGAAAACAACAAAAAAATATATAAAAAACCAAACCAAAAATATAAAAATTTAAAAAAAAAACAAATAATAAAAAAAAAAGAAGACAATAACAAAACTTATATTTATAACATTAAATTTGCAAATATACATTTTAATTAAAAATTTGTTTAAATCAATCTATCTTTTATTATTAATAAAAAAAAAATTGTTTTCTTCAACACATCGAAAACATATACAAATTAAGCTTTTCTCTTATATTAAAATTTTACCTTATAAGTAAACCATATCAATATAAGATTTTAGTATTTAATAAAAAAAAATAAAAAACCAACCCAGAGCTTTTCTTTCTATTATTTCTTCTATCTTTTCCAATATAAAAAACCAAGCCTATGCAAATTTTTATCGGTCGCTTCAAAATAGTTTTTAAACAATGTTTTCATTTAAATATTTATTGAATTGTTCTCTCATTATATTCACACTTCAGTCCGTTGACAGTTTGGGGGGCGACAAATTGTAAAACCTTCTTTCTTGACGAAATTACATTAAATCTCTTAATGGGAGATCTTTATAAATAAAACCCCCATGTTTATTTAATAGATATTTTATAGATTTTAGCTGTATTTTGGTAGATTTTCGCCAAAATTACGATACAACTGACAGGTTAGACACTGACAGGTTAGACACTGACATTTGTTAATTTTTCTCTACAAAATGCCTTAAAATCTATTAAAAACTAAACACAACCTTTACAAACCTTTATCGGTCTTCGGTCTTTCCAAAATAGCTTTTAAACGTTGTTTTCATTTGAAAATTCATTGTAATTTAGATTATATTCGTTTCACTTATTAGACAGTTTGAAGCACTAATTTTTCTCTAAAAATGCCTTAAAATCTTTTAAAAAATTAATCAAACCTTTATCGGTCGCTTCAAAATAGTTTATAAACAATGTTTTTCATTTAAATATTTATTGAATTGTTCTCCCATTATAATCACACTTCAGTCCGTTGACAGTTTGGGGGGCGACAAATTGTAAAACCTTCTTTCTTGACGAAATTACATTGAATCTCTTGATGGGAAACCTTTATAAATAAAACCCCCATGTTTATTTAATAGATATTTTATAGATTTTAGCTGTATTTTGGTAGATTTTTGCCAAAATTACGATATGACTGACAGGTTAGACACTGACAGGTTAGACACTGACGTTTGTTGATAAAAATCCTTAGTGATATAGAATCTAGCCATAGTAAGTTTAGACGTTATTATCGCGATTTTGACACATTCCATCTCTTTCTCAAACTCTGCTTTCGATCCCTCCTACGTTCAAGGGGGTTATCAAATTTGAAAAAAATTTTTAGAAATTATTATAAAAACATTGTAATTTTAAGGATAGCTACTTTTTCATACAAAAACTCATTTAAAAAGGAAAAAATTTTTAAAAAATCTAAAATTTGTCCGACAGAGCTGCAGCTAACGCGTTTTATTATATTTTACGAGAGTATGGTTTCGCACCCTCCGGGTGCTTACCTACTCTCTTGAGTAGAGGGTTGCCTACGGCAACGTGTATGAACCTAGAGGGGTTGCCTTCGGCAACCGTAGAGCAAACGCACCTTATTTTTATTAGATTTTTGTTTATTTATTTTTTTATTGTAATAAATTTTTATTTATTCCTTCTTGTACTTTTTCTACTTTCTCATATCAACGTTTGCCTTCGACAACATTTATATAAACCTAGCCCATTGTTATTTATCTTGAAATTTATTATTATTATTATTTATTTAAAAAACTTTTATTAGATTTTATTAATTATACTTATTTCTTTTTCTTTTATCTTTTTCATCTTTTTTCTATAATAAAGCAAGCATATTAGCATTTACCAATTTTTTTTTATTTATTTTTTTTTGTACTGTTTTACTCACTTGTATTAAATTTTTCCTGCGGCAACTTATTTTTAAAAATACTTTTACTTTTCATTATTATTTAAAATTTTTTTTTTTTTATTTTTTTCTTATTATTTAGGTGGCGGACAGGCATTTTCCGTTATAAAAATATTCGTAATAACATTTGACATCATATTTTGACATAACGTTTTTATATTAATATCGTTTTAATATTTAAAATAGTATTACTATCTATCATTATTTTATATAATTTTTTTCAATCATTATGTATATATTTTTTTTATTCCTTCTTGTTCTTACCATACTCTCTTATATGTAAAAAGATGCCTTCAGCAACAATAAAACAATTTTTTATTAAAAAATTTTGCATTACATCTTATTTAATATACTTGATTTTTATTCTTCTTTTATATTACAAATTTTTTTCTTTCTTTCATTTGTACTTTTTTTCTTCGTTTTAATTTTTTTTATTTTTATATTAATTTTATTACTTTAATAATAATTGTTTATAAAATTAGAATAAAAACTATAATATATTATATTAATTTCTATGAATTTTTTCTTATTCTCTTCTAAAGCAAGTCTTTTATTATTTTTTTTCAAAATTAAAATTGTTATTTTACATATTTTTTTTTTGTTTCTATTATTATATTTTTTTATTTATTCTTCCTTTCACTTACCTACTTTCTTATATATATAAGGTTGCCTTAGGCAACCATAAAACAACCATATTTTATTTTTATTAAAAAAGTTCGTATTACATTTTATTAATTATATACTTTATTCTTTCTTTCTTTTTTTTTCTATTTGTTTTCTTTTCCTAATTTTCTTAATTTTTTCCTATTTTTGTATTAATTTTTTCCTATTTTCTATTTAATTTTTCTAAAATATGTAATCAATCCATTACAACCATACATAATCTAAAGAAAAAATCAAAAAAAATTATTTATATTTTACTTATATATTATATATCTAATTTAAAAAAACGACCACTCTATAGAAATTTGTACATTGAAATTGACAGAAAAACGTTTCATATTTCATGTTAGTTATAAAATATAAATCATTAATATTAAGTGATCACTTTGTATTTTTTAATTGATTATGTTGTAATAATAATTGACAATTGACATCGTATTTTTTTTTTTAATATTTAATTGCTTATTTAAAAATATAAAAATAAGTACGTACGATTGAGAAAAAAATTTATATTCTGTATAGATACTTTTCGAAAATAATTTTCCACTTCTATCTGATTTTAATTCATTTATGTAAATCTTCTTTCATCGATTGGTCTTAAACACAACTTATTCTCAGTTTTCGTATACATAATTATAAATTTTCCTACAACCACAGTTCTATATCTTATATAATATAATCAAAAAAGCTCTTCTAGCCATTCGTATTATATACCCATATTGTAATAAAGGAAAAAATGTAAAACAGACCAAAAAATTAGATGCCTCGTCAAAAATTTTCATCAAATCTTATCTAAAAAAAAGAATTATAGACAATGAGATTAAATAATTATTAAACTCACTTTATTTTAAGCTTTTCACTTATATTTTGCAAAAAAACAACACTTTTACACTTGATTTTGTAAAATATGTAAATACTTTTTGAAAATTCTAAAGATAATTAATTTATTATTATATTTTTTTTGTTGCTAACAACAACGATGTCAAAAATATTAGAGCGGTAAATTTAAAATTGTCTTTCATTATTTCCTTTTCAAAGACCACTTTCAGGCATGCTCTATCAATATAAAGATTTTAGTATTTAATAAAAAAAAGTCAAAAAACCTACCCAGAGCTTTTCCTTCTATTATTTCTTCTATCTTTTCTAATATAAAAAAGCATTTCAATTAATTTGGGGCTCAATTTTAGAAGAACTATTAACACAAAATCTTTTCTTTCAACCATAACAAATTTATAATAACCTAAAACTGTCAATTTGACAATTTTTTTGTGAGCTTTTGATATTTTGACCGAAACCAAAAAAAAGACCCCTTTCGCCTTTTCGATCTTTGCTTCTAACTTTTTGGTGAGTGCCAATTGTTTATTTAACCAATATTTTAATTGTTTTGAGGTGTATTTACGTAGATTTTCCATTACATTCGCTTCACTTATTTGACAGTTTGGGTCAATATTTTATAGCTGTATATTTTAGCTGTATTTTGGTAGATTTTCGCCAAAATTACGATACGACTGACAGGTTAGACACTGACAGGTTAGACACTGACATTTGTTGATTTTTTTCTACAAAATGCCTTAAAATCTATTGAAAACTAAACACAACCTTTACAAACCTTTATCGGTCTTCGGTCTTTTTGATATTTTATAGATTTTAGCTGTATTTTGGTAGATTTTCGCCAAAATTACGATACGACTGACAGGTTAGACACTGACAGGTTAGACACTGACATTTGTTGATTTTTCTCTACAAAATGCCTTAAAATCTATTGAAAACTAAACACAACCTTTACAAACCTTTATCGGTCTTCGGTCTTTTTGATATTTTATAGATTTTAGCTGTATTTTGGTAGATTTTCGCCAAAATTACGATACAACTGACAGGTTAGACACTGACAGGTTAGACACTGACATTTGTTGATTATTCTCTACAAAATGCCTTAAAATCTATTAAAAACTAAACACAACCTTTACAAACCTTTATCGGTCTTCGGTCTTTCCAAAATAGCTTTTAAACGTTGTTTTCATTTGAAAATTTATTGTAATTTAGATTATATTCGTTTCACTTATTAGACAGTTTGAAGCACTAATTTTTCTCTAAAAATGCCTTAAAATCTTTTAAAAAATTAATCAAACCTTTATCGGTCGCTTCAAAATAGTTTATAAACAATGTTTTTCATTTAAATATTTATTGAATTGTTCTCCCATTATAATCACACTTCAGTCCGTTGACAGTTTGGGGGGCGACAAATTGTAAAACCTTCTTTCTTGACGAAATTACATTGAATCTCTTGATGGGAAACCTTTATAAATAAAACCCCCATGTTTATTTAATAGATATTTTATAGATTTTAGCTGTATTTTGGTAGATTTTTGCCAAAATTACGATACGACTGACAGGTTAGACACTGACAGGTTAGACACTGACATTTGTTGATGAAAATTCTTAGTGATATAGAATCTAGCCATAGTAAGTTTAGACGTTATTATCGCGATTTTGACACATTCTATCTCTTTCTCAAACTCTGCTTTCGATCCCTCCTACGTTCAAGGGGGTTATCAAATTTGAAAAAAATTTTTAGAAATTATTAAAAAAACATTGTAATTTTTAGGATAGCTACTTTTTCATACAAAAACTCATTTAAAAAGGAAAAAAATTTTAAAAAATCCAATATTTGTCCGACAGAGCTGCAGCTAACGCGTTTTATTATATATTAACGAGAGTATGGTTTCGCACCCTCCGGGTGCTTACCTACTCTCTTGAGTAGAGGGTTGCCTACGGCAACGTGTATGAACCTAGAGGGGTTGCTTTCGGCAACCGTAAAATAGACGCACTTTTTTTTTTTTTTTATTAGATTAATGTTTTTTTATTTTTTTATTGTAATATATTTTTATTTATTTTTTTTTGTACTTATTCTACTTTCTCATATCAACGTTTGCCTTCGACAACATTTATATAAACCTAGCCCATTATTATTTATCTTGAAATTCATTATTATTTATTTAAAAAATTTCAATTAGATTTTATTAATTATACTTATTTCTTTTTCTTTTATCTTTCTCATCTTTTTTTTATAATAAAGCAAGCATATTAGCATTTCCCAATTTTTTTTAATTTTTTTTTTTTGTACTTGTTCTACTCACTCGTATTGAATGTTGCCTGCGGCAACATATATAAATCTATTATTATTTATTTTTAAAAATACTTTTACTTTTCATTATTATTATAATTTTTTTATTTTTTTCTCATTATTTAGGTGGCAAACAGTCATTTTCTGTTATAAAAATTCTTGTTACAACATTTGAGATCAGATTTTGACATAACGTTTTCATATTAATATTACTTTAATATTTAAAAATAATATTACTATCTATCATTATTTATATTATTTATATTATATATATTTTTTTTATTCCTTCTTGTTCGTACTATACTCTCTTATATGTAAAAGGTTGCCTTCGGCAACAATAACACAACAATTTTTTTTTTATAAAAAAATCTTGCATTGCATTTTTTTATTTAATATACTTAATTTTTATTTTTCTTTTTTTTTCAAATTTTTTTCTTTCTTTTATTTTTATTTTATTTTCTTCGTTTTAATTTTTTTTATTTTTATATTAACTTTATTACTTTAACAATAATTGTTATTAAAATTAGAAGAATGAAAACTATAATATATTATAATAATTCATATGAAATTTTTCTTATTCTCTTCTAAAAAAAGTCTTTCATTATTTTTTTTCCAAATTAAAATTTTTATTTTATATATTTATTTTTGTTTCTATTATTATATTTTTTTATTTATTCCTCCTTTTACTTACCTCACTTTCTTATATAGATAAGGTTGCCTTAGGCAACCATAAAACAACCATATTTTATTTTTATTAAAAAGGTTCGTATTACATTTTATTAATTATATACTATATTCTTTCTTTTTTTTTCTATTTGTTTTCTTTTTCTATTTTTCTCCTATTTTCTATTTAATTTTTTCAAAATATGTAATCATTCAATTACAATCATACATAATCTAAAGAAAAAATCAATAAAAATTATTTATATTTTAATTGTATATCATATATCAAATTCAAAAAAATACTCTATAGAAATTTGTACATTGAAATTTTTATTTTCTCTTTCTTTTTATTTTTTTTCTTTTTTATCTCTTCAACTTTTTTTTTCGAACTCTTTTTTTTATTTCTCTTCACTTTCTTCTTTTTGATTCTATTTGTTCCTATTTTTATAATGTATTTACTTAATTTTAATTTTTTTTTTTAATTTTTTTTATTTTCTTATCATTTCTCTCTTACATTTTCTTTTTTTGTTTATTTTAATTTTTTTGTATACTATTCTTTTTTTAATATTGTATTATTCATCTATAAACACCTAATATTTTCACAATTTTTTTTCTTATTTATAATATGGTTTTCTAATCTAAACATTTTCTTTTCTATAAATTTTTTTTTCGATTTTTTTTATTTTTTACTTAATTTTATCACTTTTTATTTTTCTACAAATACCATAAATTTGTTTTTCTATACTACTTAAATTATCTTTTCTTTTTTATTATCAACAAATTTATAATTTCTTTTAGTTTTTCTTGATGCTTTTTTCACTTAAATCATCACATATCTTTTAAAATTAACATTTTTTTATTTTTAATTTTTTGCAAATTTTTTTTTCGCATATTTGATTGTCGGAAATTAAATAACAAAAATTTCAAATTTTTCTTGTATAATTATTAATTAGAAACATTTGTTTAAAATTAATACAATCAAAAAAAAAATGTTTTTTTAATAAATATTTAATTTGGCAACACTTTTAAAAAAAAATTTTTAATTGCCTAGTTGCAACAATGTAACCGAAAACGTTTGTTTGTTGACAAATATTTGACGTAACTTTCATTAAAAAAAAATTAGGTTATATCGTAGCGAACACATTGACATATTAATTTCAATATATATTTGTTGAAATTTTCTTATAAATAACGTTTTCACAATTATTTTTATGAAAAAATTTATAAATAATTATTTTGTTTGTGTTACTTAGAAACAAATAAATATATATGTCAATTTAAAAAAAAAATTGTTATTATTGGTTGCTATAAACAAATTTGTTTATAGCAACAAAAAAAAAATTTGGGGCTCAATTTTGGAAGGCCTATTAACCAAAAGCTTTTCTTTCAGCCATAATAACCTTCTCGACTTTTTAATCTTTACTTTTTCTATTATATTAGCTTCACCCCTTTAACATTTCGGGGGGCATGCTCTATCAATATAAGATTTTAGTATTTAATAAAAAAAAGTCAAAAAACCTACCCAGAGCTTTTCCTTCTATTATTTCTTCTATCTTTTCCAATATAAAAAAGCATTTCAATTAATTTGGGGCTCAATTTTAGAAGAACTATTAACACAAAATCTTTTCTTTCAACCATAACAAATTTATAATAACCTAATGCTGTCAATTTGACAATTTTTTTTGTGAGTTTTTGGTTTTTTGACCGAAACCAAAAAAAAGACCCCTTTCGACTTTTCAATCTTTGCTTCTAACTTTTTGGTAAGTGCCACTTGTTTATTTAACCAATATTTTAATTATTTTGAGCTGAATTTACGTAGATTTTCCGTTATATTCTGACTCTGTTGACACTTCGGGGGGTACTTATTATTCCTCTACAAAATACCTTAAAATCTTTGAAAAAAATTATTCAAGCCTTTATCGGTCGCTTCAAAATAGTTTTTGTCAATTTGACAATTTTTTTTTGTGAATTTTTGATATTTTAACCGAAACCAAAAAAAAGACCCCTTTCGACTTTTCGATCTTTGCTTCTAACTTTTGAGTGAGTGCCACTTGCTTACTTAACTAATATTTTCATTGTTTTGAGCTGTATTTACCTAGATTTTCCATTAAATTCACTTCACTCTGTTGACAGAATGGGGCCCTTATTTTTCTCTACAAAATGCCTTAAAATCTTTTAAAAAATTAATCAAACCTTTATCAGTCGCTTCATCAGCATATTTATTTCATAAATGTTTTATAGATTTTAGCTGTATTTTGGTAGATTTTCGCTAAAATTAAATTAAATTGACAGGTTATGACATTTGTCTGGGGCCCTTATTTTTCTCTACAAAATGCAAAAATTATTCAAACCTTTATCGGTCGCTTCAAAATAGTTTTTAAATAATGTTTTCATTGAAATATTCATTGAAATTCGGTCTATTCTCACTTCCACTCTTTTGACAGTT
>OX375804.1:15183859-15196359 GCA_947359425.1 Lagria hirta
TAGGAAATGCATATACAAAAAATGAATTCTACATAAAATACACGAAATCGTCAACCATAATCCTAACAACTACATTTGCTGATTACCATAAAATGAAAACGGAACTCTTAACCAATAAAGCTGACTTCTACACTTACACCCCAAGAAACGAGAAAACTCACGGCTTTGTCCTCAAAGGTCTCTATGGAAACCCCACAACCGAAACAATAAAGCAAGAATTATCAAAAAAAGGAATCCTCACCGTAGAAGTATACAAAATGAAAAACGTAGACAACCACATGTATATAGTTATAACGGAAAATTCTGTTACACTTTCCACACTCCAAACAAACGTAAAAACCATCGAGCACACAGTAATACAATGGAAACGATACCATAACAAAAAAAAAATGATACAATGCAGAAGATGCCAAGCATGGGGACATGCAACCACCAACTGCAATCTAGCCCCAAAATGTGTAAAATGCGCAGGAAACCACCTAACCCACAACTGTGAAATCAAAGAAAAAACTGAAGACAGCGCTAAACAAATAAAATGCGCCAATTGCAGCGAAAACCACACTGCAAACAGCACCAACTGTACAATTTACAAAAACAGGCTGGAATATATTAGACTGAAGAAAGAAACACAAAACAAAATTAACAAAACATACAAAGAAGCCCCACTGCCAAAAAACAATCCTTGGACAGAAAAACCGCCAAGCAGCCAACAACCTTCCAACATAAACTTAGGAAACCCAAAAGAATTCCCAAAACTTCCAGAAATCAAACAATCAACACAAGTAAGTAGACATCTCGACTTTCCTCCAAACTTAAAAATAAACCGTACCCCAGACATAAATGAGACCTCAAATCTACTTAAACAATTATCTGAGGAATTTAAAACCCTCAACAATAATGTAAATTTAGTTAATCTTCTCTGCGCTGTAAGAGCGCTCAATAATAAAATGAAAGAGGCTACCAGCCCCCTAGAAAAAATATTAAAAATGCAGGAATTTATGAACGAACTCGACAGTTATGACATATAATTTAAAAATTTGCAACTTTAACGTCAACGGAATCAAAAATAAAATACATGAGGTGATAACCTTTATGTCAACGCATGAAATTGACATAATGGCTATCACCGAGACAAAACTTAAGCAAGGAGACAAAATTACATTTAATAATTATAATATAGCGCGAAGAGATAGAAATAGCGACCACGCAGCGGGCGGTGTACTTTTACTAATTAAAAAGAATATCCCTTTTAAAATCACCCCACACATTAACTCTCCTATCGAAAATGTAGGCATTGAACTAGACAACAAAATTAAAATATACACTGTATACAATAAACCATCCAATAAACTAAAACCAACCGACATAGCAAAATTTACCAAAAACAACATAAAATTAATCTTAATAGGAGATCTAAACGCTAAACACGAAACTTGGAGCTGCCATAGAGCCAACACAAACGGGACTACCTTACTAAACTACACACTAAACAATAACTTAATAATAAACTTTCCGGACACATACACACACTACCCACCCAACGGGATGACTCCCACAACACTAGATTTAATCCTGACAAAAAACATAAACATAACAAAACCACAATCACTTGCTGAGCTTAACTCAGACCACAACCCTGTCACATTTCAACACACAACACAGATACACACAGAAGACACTTCCATTAAAATCACCTCATATAAAAACACAAACTGGAAATCATTCAAACAAACGCTCAACAACAAAATCACAATTAACAACCAAATAAACACAATAGACGATCTAAACGCAGAAATAGAAAAATTCACGCTAACTCTACAATCCCTAAAAAAACAAAACACACAAACACACCTGATTAACACCACAACCAAAGACCAACTCCCTATCCACATCAAGCAACTAATAAAAAACAGAAACCAGATTAGAAAGTTAGCGCAAAACACACTTGATAGAGACCACATTGACAGACAGAAACAACTAACAAAACAAATTCAAAACGAGGTAAGAGAATACAGAAACAACAACTTTAGCAAAAAACTAAAAACCCTTAACCCCCAAGACAATTCTCTATGGAAAGTAGCAAAACGATTTAAAAGAAGTAAATTTAACATTCCCACACTAACATACCAAGACGAAGAAGCAATCACTAATAAAGAAAAAGCTAACATTATTGCGAAATATCTCTCCAGCATACACAAAAACAACACTGACACAGACACAAACAAACAAAAACACATAACAAAAACAGCTAATGACTTAGTCAAAACACCACACCACAATAACAATAACGAACTAACACAACTCTATACAAATCCTACTGAAATCAAATTAATCTTGAAAAAACTACCCAATAATAAAGCCCCAGGTCCTGACCAAATAGACAACAAAATCCTTAAAAACCATACAAAGAAATCCACCGCTCAACTAACATACATAATAAATGCAATATTTAAACTTAATCATTTTCCGGCCACCCTTAAACAATCAGTCACAATACCAATTCCTAAACCAGGAAAAAACCTAAATAACCTAGCATCATACAGACCAATAACACTACTAAACTCCACTGCAAAACTGACCGAAAAAATTATACTCAAAAAACTTAACAAACAGCTAAACAACAGACAAATAAATAACACATATCAATTCGGATTTAAAAAAGGACACAACACGACAATGCAACTCTGCAGAATTGTGAGCGACATACAAATCAACTATAACTATGACAAAAACACCACAATGACGCTACTAGATATAGAAAAAGCCTTCGACAAACTATGGATCGAAGGTCTAATCTATAAACTACAAGAAATTAACCTCCCTATCCCTTTAATAAAACTTATACACTCTTACCTAACAGACAGACAACTACAAATAAAAATTAACAACGACATCTCAAATAAAAAAACATTAGAAACAGGAGTACCGCAAGGATCAGTCCTCGGACCTGTACTATTTAACTTATACTTAATTGACATCCCGACATTCACAAAAACAAACATAGCCCTTTACGCGGACGACACGGCCATATATGCGCATTCCTACTATGCGCAAGCGGCTGTCGTCCAAACACAAATTCACATGCGCATGCTGGAGAAATATTACGAGCAATGGAAAATTAAATTAAACGCCGGAAAAACAGAAATAATAACTTTCACCAAAAAGCATACTAACACCAAAATATACTCTCCTCTCATGGTAAATGGCAACAAAATTAAACCCAGACCACAAGTAAAATACCTCGGAGTTTATTTAGACACCCGATTAAGCTTTAGCAGACACATAAAACACACAATCCAAAAAACCAGCGCAACATTACAATCAATATACCCACTCATGTTAAGAAATAATAAATTAAAACAGAAAAATAAAATACTACTTTATAAAACAATCATAAGACCAATCCTAACATATGCCGCCTCTGTATGGTCGCAAATACCTAAATCTAGCATCAAAAAACTAGAAATTTTTCAAAACAAATGCCTGAGATTGGCCACAAACTCAGACCGCTATATTAGAATTAAAGACTTACTAGAAATGACCAACACCGAGACTATACGAGACTACACGACCAAAATTGCTGAAAAATTCTACAGACACCAAATCAAAAACAACAAACTTACCAAAACTATTCTAAAATACAATAAAAACAACACACCTTTTGACATTAAGCACCGATTAATTCACCAACACCTATCGGTGTATGACAACGACTAACCAGACCAGACAATGACACCAACTAACACCTCTCTGTAAATATATTAACTCTAATCATAACTGTACATATGTAAATACGTGTAAATACTCACAACACCAAGATGCCTAGCCTATGGACAAGCCCGCAAGCTTGGCAAAAAATTAATTTAAGGGTTTTTGGTAGATTTGAGATCTCAAACACCTTTTCCCTAAGCTCCATAATAAACATTCCTTACACAAACTAAATTCTCAAAAGAGCACAACAAAATTGTCGCTCAAATCCTCTGTACATATTCCACACCTTCCACTATCCTAGGTCGAGAATGTCAAACTGAGAGAATATCCGCTACAAACGCAGGAGTCTTTCCCCCCCCCCCACAACACATCAAAAAAGGGCGACTAATATTATTATACCTTGTATCATTATTAGACACCTTGAACTGTATACACAGATATTTAAATAAACTGTTTTTGATTTGATTTAAGTTCTCGTCCGATCACTGAAGCTAAGCAACGTCGGGCGCGGTCAGTACTTGGATGGGTGACCGCTTGGGAACACCGCGTGCCGTTGTCTACTATTCACCCAGTTTTAAACCACGTGGTAAAAAAATTATTTGATAATAATCTCTAAAGCTCTTGATATTAACCAAGTGGCCATCATCAGCAGATGATGAATAAAACTCTGATCAATAATTATATATGAGTTCTAATAATTAATTATAATCTCTCTATAATATGATCTTCTTCAGATTATATTATCAATGATGATAAAAGAAAACAATTGTAAACATGCGTGTTAAGAAATTGAGAGAGCGCGAGTAAACGGCGGTAGTAGATGTGATTTACTTATAAATGCCAAATGCCTCGACATCGAAAATATGACTGACATGAATGAAGATTATCAGTTCAATTTAGTTATAGTTCACCTTAAAAAAAAATTAATAAAACAAGGTTTCTAAAATTGAAAAAAAAAATAAATAAATAAATAAAAATAAACAATAAAACTAAAAGTTAGATAATAAAAAACTTTAATAAAAAAACATTTATAATAAAACAAGAAGTTTAGTTATATAAAACTTTGTTAAAAAAAAACCTACATTGCATTACAAATGCAATGTAGGCTTTACTAAATATTATTATTTATATTAAATATTTAATAATAATAATAATTTAAATACGGGGTCTTGTCTCATCGACAAGACGAATCCCCAAGCGGAGGGCCGAGTCTCAACAGATCGCAGCGTGGAAACTGCTCTACCGAGTACAACACCCTGCCAGGTACGTAAGTCGTCTAGAGACAATTCCGAGTTTCAACATCGAACTAAAGTTACCCATGTTTAACCGTTAAGATACCTAATTGAACATAGCAAGATTGATCCCACCGCCAATTAATGGTAACATACGGCAAATAAGGCTCGTGCGACGAATGACGCGTACGTCATCCGCCTAGTAAAGTCACATTGTTTTGAGCCTATCGACTCTTGAAACTCCTAAAAGTATCGTTGCCACCTTTGACTAGAAAGGATACGGCCTCAGAGGCGTTCAGGCATAATCCCACGGATGGTAGCTTCGCACCACCGCCCGCTCGAGCAAGTGCGTGAACCAAATGTCCTCTCGTACTGAGCAGGATTACTATCGCAACGACGAGTCATCAGTAGGGTAAAACTAACCTGTCTCACGACGGTCTAAACCCAGCTCACGTTCCCTATTAGCGGGTGAACAATCCGACGCTTGGCGAGTTCTGCTTCGCAATGATAGGAAGAGCCGACATCGAAGGATCAAAAAGCGACGTCGCTATAAACGCTTGGCCGCCATAAGCCAGTTATCCCTGTGGTAAATTTTCTGACACCTCTTGCTGAAAACTCTTTAAGCCAAAAGGATCGATCGGCCGTGCTTTCGCAGTCCCTATGCGTACTGAACATCGGGATCAAGCCAGCTTTTGCTTTTTTGCTCTATGCGAGGTTTCTGTCCTCGCTGAGCTAGCCTTAGGACACCTGCGTTATTCTTTGACAGATGTACCGCCCCAGTCAAACTCCCTGTTTGGCAGTGTCCTCAAATTGAATCACGCGGGAGCGTATATTGACGAACGAAACAAAAGTATCTAAAACGAACAAACTGAACGCGCAAACGAACAGTTACGAAACGAAAAAGACACAATGAACGAAACGCCACTCTACGCGCTTGGCTCAAGAACACCGTAACAGTCGCCGCTCGTAAGCAAACGACGTACGCGTTCCGCCTCACCGAGTAAGTAAAGAACGATGAAAGTAGTGGTATTTCACCGTCGATGTTGCCATCTCCCACTTATGCTACACCTCTCATGTCTCCTTACAATGCCAGACTAGAGTCAAGCTCAACAGGGTCTTCTTTCCCCGCTAATTTTTCCAATCCCGTTCCCTTGGCAGTGGTTTCGCTAGATAGTGGGTAGGGACAGTGAGAATCTCGGTAATCCATTCATGCGCGTCACTAATTAGATGACGAAGCATTTGGCTATTATAAGAGAGTCATAGTTACGACCGCCACCAGGGGGTCAGGGGAGGCGGTTAGCCCCCCCAGTTAGTGCAAGCCTACCCGGTAGTGTCAGCTGCAGTCTCCACAAGTCCCCAGAGCATACCAAGTTAGATCGCACCGCAGTGTTGGTCTGTTACAGCTCCTAGTCCCCACCTGAAGCTAAGATGGAGGGCCCGGTATTGCAATCCCCTATATGTACCTCTGGTTATCCGCCCGTATTTTCTATTTTTTCTTTTTTATTCGGTTTTTTTCTTCATTTTTTTGTTTTTCTCTTCTCTTTTCTTTCTTTTTCTTTATTTTATCTACTTTCTTCTTATTTTCTGGTTATATATCTTTATTTTTTCTACTTTCTTTTTTCTATGCTTTTTCTTATGCTTTTTTCTTCTAATTTCTTTTTTTTCTTAATTTTTTATACTTTCTTTTTTTTATCTACATTTTCTTTTCATTTCTTTATATTTCTTCTATTATCTTCATTTTTCTTCTCTTTTCCTCTTTTCTCTCCGATTTTCCTCTTTTTTTTCTCCATTTTTTTTTTATGTTTTTTTCTTTATTTAATGCTATTCTCTTCTTCTTATTTTTATTACTTTGTTTTTTTTTTCTTCATTTTTCTCCTTTCTTCTATTTTTTTGTTTTTTATCAATTTTATTATTAAGGTTAGAATACCTTGACACCATACAATTTTTTAATATTTTATATATTTATAAATTTCTGCTTCTGACACTCTACATTATGAAAACATTATTTTCCATATAATTTTTCATTCTGTTTATACTTAAATCATCTCATATTTTTTAGTTTAACATTTGTTTATTTCTATTTTTTTTTTTTTTGATATGTCATAGCAAGCACAATAACTAATCTGTCAATGTTAATAAATGTTTATGACGTCACAGAAAAAGATTTGCAATTTTAAATTTAAAAATTTTTATGAAATAATATAAAACAGATTTTTCAAAGTCAAGATATTGTAATGATGACGTTGAAGTAGTGGGAGGAGCAACTGCACACCCACTCTCTTCTTTTAAACGTAAATTAGAAATGAACTGAAATAATTTAAGAATGAATTGACTATAACCTACTAGAATGTACTAAAATAAGTACTACACACTAAAAGAATAAAAAAAAAAGATATAATTTTTATTATAAACAGAGTATTGTTGCTTATCTCTAATAAATGGCGGCAAAAATTTTTATTTTAATAGTAATCTATAAATTTTTCAATATAATACTTAATGCTTTATTCCATTAGATGGCGCGCGCGGTCTTGTCTACCAAAACTATTTTATTTTAATACTTTTTGCTTATGTAGATGGCGCTTCTTTGCGTCATTAAACCTATAGATGTCGCTTTCATATTAAATTCATAGACTTTACTACTATCATGAGTAATTTAAAACAAACTTCGTTATTAATTAAATTTTTTATATAAACTGTCCACAGAATATATTATATACATTGGTAGTAGAAATATAAAAAATTTTAATTTTATTATTATGTTTATTTTTTTCTAAAGAAATTAAAATTTTGTTAACTACTAAAAACTTTACAATTTTTAGTGGCAACGGCCATACCACGTTGATTGCACCAGTTCTCGTCCCAGTTCTCGTCGAGCAGCCGAACCGAAAGGACGTGCTAAAGCCAGCAGGTACGCAACGCAGGTACCCAAAGTACTTGACCAACGGTAATTTAAAAACCACGTGGCAATAAGCCACATTTATTAACATTAGTGTAGTGATTGAAACAATAGTAATAAATAATAAACTAAATAATAATAAAAATAGTGTGATAAGTGATAATAATAATCGTGAAAAGTCAATAAATAATTAAAAATCCAATTAACCATGGACGACCCAATAAATGATCCTACCGATGCATTCAAAAAACCCTCAAAAACCATCATCGAAAAGCATAAAAGAAAAAAGAAGAAAAAATCCATAGATGACGAGCCACGTGACAAAAAACAAAAAAATAATCAAAATCAGGACAAATTACCCACGACGACGGAAGACGAAGACATGGATGACGATTACGAAGAAAGTGAAACGGAGAAAACCCGAATTAATATACCAATAAAAAATCAATATGACCCCATCTCCCACGTGCCTCCAGAAAAAGAAGGAATTAAAACAATACCCTTGATAAAACCTAAAATCAACGGTAAGCCACCACCAATTATCATAAATCACAGAAATTACGTCCATAAGAAACTATTAAAAATTTGTGGAGACAACACCCAACAGGACTTTACAATTAAATACAATCGAAACAACACCATCATCCTAACAAACAATAATGAAGATTACAAATCAGTGATGAATATTCTAAAAACAAATGATGCTCGATTCTACACATACACTCCAAAAACTGAAAAACAACACGGTTTTGTGCTAAAAGGGCTGCAGGACTATCCTGAAATAAAAAAATTCAAGAAGAATTGAAAACTAATGAACTCCCAATTCATCAAATGTATAAAATGAAGAACATCACAAATAACAACTACATTGTAATCACAGATAACACCATAACACTACAACATCTGCAAGAAAAAATAAAACACATATCGCATACGGTCGTCCGATGGGAAAGGCATGAAAACAAAAGGACAATGATACAATGCAGACGGTGCCAAACATGGGGGCATGCCACCTCAAATTGCAATCTGGACAGTAAATGCCTCAAATGCGCAAAAGAACACTACACATACACATGCCCCATCAAGGAAAAAACAGAAGAAAACGGCAAATTATTAAAATGCGCCAATTGCCAGGGAAATCATCCCGCCAACAGTACGACGTGCAGAGTATATATAGAACGGCTGGAATACATTAAAAATAAGAAAACAACCTTAAAATCAACAACAAAAAACCATAAAACAATACAGTATATTGAAGCCCCTTTTCCCGCTTCAAATCCATGGCGCCAGAACGAACAAAACAACATCCTGGACAGGAATTTCCCGGCCTTGAAACATACCACTTTACACAGCAACACACAAAAGCAGGTACAAAAAATAACCAACCCTCAACAAACACTAACACCCCCCAGCAATAACACAAACAATAGTTCGCTTCAAACTGTAAGTGACACATATAATCTACTCAAGGATTTAAGTAAAGAATTTGACGAGCTCAACAAAAATGTTAATCTTAATAATTTACTAATTGCAGTTAGAGACCTAAATAGAGAACTTAATGGGGCAACTAGCCCAATAGACAAACTACTAAAAATGCAACAATTTATAAGTACAATACACATCTATGACATATAAATTAAAAATATGCAACTGGAATACCAATGGAATCAAAAATAAAATTCATGAAGTGATAGCCTTTTTATCAACACATAATGTTGATATCATGGCTATCACTGAAACAAAATTAAAAGTAGGCGACAAAATTAAATTTAAAAACTTCAATATCGCACGTAATGATAGGGACAGCAACCATGCGGCGGGCGGCGTAATGCTATTAATTAATAAAAATTTAAACTATGAAAATATCCCTCCTGTATCCTCAATAATAGAAAATGTCGGCATAGAGCTAGAGAACAAAGTCAAAATCTATGCGGTTTATAATAGACCAATAAATAACTTTAATAATAATGAATTAAACAAATTTGTTAACAATACAAAAAAGCTTCTTTTAGTAGGGGATCTAAATGCAAAACATAAAAATTGGAACTGCGAGAGGGCAAACAAAAACGGAAACACATTAGCAGATTACACAATAAATAATAACTTAATAGTAAATTATCCAAACACACACACTCATTTTCCTCCAAATGACACCCACAACACTCGACCTATTCCTAACAAAAAACATCAACATCACCACCCCACAATCATTATCAGAACTCAATTCAGACCACAATCCCATAATAACTGACATAATCACACACACACAGACAGACACTAACACAATAGAAATAATCACATACAAAAACACAAATTGGAAATCGTTTAAAACCGAATTAAACAATAAAATAACAATCAATAACAAAATCACAACAAAAGAAACACTCGAAAGCGAAATTAACAAATTCACACGCACACTACAAACTTTAATTAATTGCAAATTAAGCAATTAATTATAAATCGCAACCAAACCAGAAATTTAGCGCAATACACGCTGGACCCATATTATATAAATAAACAAAAAGAATTAACAAAACAAGTTCAAAGCCAAATCAGAACTTTCAGGGACACACAATTTAGAAACAAACTAATAAAATTAAATACCCAAGATAATTCTATTTGGAAATTTACGATACAAATTAGAAAAACCCCTAATAACATTCTAACCCTTATTCATAATAATAAAGAATCTTTTACAAATAAACAAAAAGCAAAAACAATGGCGGAATATTTTTCCAACATACACCAAAACAACACGATTTGATGCCCAATTAACGATTTGATTAACACACCCGATCACACAAACAACGATACACTCACACAGCTGTATACTCATCCAGAAGAAATTGAATCAATTATTAAAAAACTTCCAAATAACAAAGCCCCAGGCCCCGACCAACTAGAAAATAAACTAATAAAAAACCTAACAAAAAAAGCAATTGTCCAACTGACCCACATAATCAATTCAATATTCAAATTAAGCCATTACCCATCCTCGTTCAAGAAGTCAATAACAATACCCATCCCCAAACCAGGTAAAAATCCCGACAACCCATCGTCCTACCGACCCATAACACTACTAAATACATTATCTAAAATAACAGAAAAAATTATATTAAAACGATTAAACGACAAACTAACCGAAAATAATATCCAAAATAAATTCCAATTTGGATTCAAAAAAGCACACAACACTACGATGCAATTAAGTAGAATCATTAATGACATTCAAATTAACTTTAACAAACAAAAACATACTACAATGACACTCTTAGACATAGAAAAGGCTTTTGATAAATTATGGATCGAAGGCCTCACATATAAAATAAATAAAATGGGTCTACCCATACCACTCACTAAATTAATCCACTCGTACTTAATCAATCGAGAAATGCAAGTAAAAATTAAGAATAGTATATCCGCACCAAAAAGATTAGAAACCTCAAGGCTCCGTCCTTGGACCCGTTTTGTTTAATCTATACATTAATGATATCCCCACTTTCAAAAACACTAAAATTGCACAATATGCGGACGATACAGCCATATACACACATTCCTATTGGGCGCAGGCTGCTATCGTCCAAACACAAATACACACACGTATGTTGGAAAAATATTTCGACGAGTGGAAAATTAAATTAAACGCACAAAAAACCGAATTAATTATTTTTTCAAGAAAATTTACAAACAATAAAATACTAAGCCCACTAATCATAAACCAACAAAAAATTGAACCAAAGCTCACAGTTAAATATTTGGGCATGCATTTAGACTCCCGACTTAATTACGGAAAACAAATTAATTATACTTTGCAAAAAGCAAACGCTGCTCTTTGCTCAATCTACTCATTAATGGCTAAAAACAGCAAAACGAGCACTAAAAACAAAATTCTCTTATACAAAACTTTAATAAGACCGGTAATGACTTATGCCGCTCCTGCATGGTCGCAAATACTTAAAACCCGAATTAAAAAATTGGAGACCTTTCAAAATAAATGTCTGCGTCTAGCAACTAACTCAAACAGATACATAAGAAGCACAGATTTACTTAAATTAGCAAAGACTGAAACCATACGTGAGTTTATCACCAAATTGTCAAATAAATTGATTAAAATTCAAATCCACAACAATAGTTTAACCAGCGAAATTACAAATATTACTAAAACAAAAATTAATTTTAAAATAAAACATAGATTAATACATCAGCATCTCCCGGTTTTCTACGATAACTAATCAAATGTGAAATGAACGGTCAAGGTCATAAATCCATACTCTGCACTAGCATGTAGAAGTGGAGCATGAGCCAAAGACCGCTCAATAAAGTAAATTAAGGGTATTTTTTGAGTAGACTCTATGTGTCACTCCTTTTTTCCAAAATCCCAAACAAAAACTCCCACACGCAGAACCACCCTACCAATCTAAAGACGTCACCAAAAGTGTCCGTCACACTAAAGAAATAAGCCACGCCCACTTCCGGGAGCGAAAACCAACCAAAAAAGCAGAAATAAACGCCAGATGCGTAGGAGTTCCAGTAAACCATCCACGTGCCAAGACAGGCGAAAAGAGGGAAGAGCCATTATGGGCATGGGACCTTTTATAGGAAGATGTTTATTTTCAGGGGTTCGTTCACCCCCATATGTCTGAAATGTATTATTAATTTGA
>OX375804.1:17001359-17469377 GCA_947359425.1 Lagria hirta
AAGCGGTTTATTTCTAGTGGTGTTAATGTTTTCGATTTTTTAGGTTTGTATTCGTCCGAGCGACGTTTTAAAAACGATCTCAACTTCATGTATTGTGTTATATCACTATTATTGTTAATGCTTAAAGTAGTTCGAAGCATCGAGTATTGGGTTCATAAAGTGTTCGGGGCATTCTTCTTTGCCAGCTCTGCAAAATAAGCACATAACACATTTTCTGAGAATGACTTAGCGTTGTTTTCTTGTAGCCATTTCATGAACTGGGAGTACGCAAATTGATATCTTTCTTTTGATTTTTGTGGCAGGATGTCCAGGTTCTGAGCTGCCTGGACAATTGCTGGAGGCATACAGTTTTCAGTATCGGATTCAGAAGATTGGTTTTGCTCTTCCTATTGTGAAAAAAGATGTGTTATTTAGATTATAATATAATATGCTAAATTTTAATATATCATTTTAACTGCAGTAACTGCACCACTAGCCAAAACACAACCGAAAAAGTGAGGTTAGAATGTTAGAATCACAGAACACCGACAATTAGAATACTCAAGCTCCTGAGTCGGTAAAACAGAAACTTCATTTCAATATTTTAAGGTCGTTTCACACAGTAGCTGACTGATATTCGACCATTGAATATAGTGTTATTCAATGATTCGACGGAACTTCAAAATTTGTCAACATTTACAAGTCATAACGGCAGATAATTACGAAACTGCTTGAAGGTCCGGTGTACCTACCACCGTGAATATTTAGTAGACTTCGAAATGTGCTACACCTATACTGCCGTCCTAAATACAGATGCCGTATCTACAAAATCTGTTAAATCATAAAATAGATGGCTAAAGTTTTTTTAATGGTCCTAAGCGATTTAAAAATTATCAGATAATGCAAATGAACTTTCTTATTGAAAATTAATATAAGAATTTGTTTAAACATAAAAATGATCAAATAATGTTAATTTTTTTTCAAAATGTAGATACGGCTTTTTTCACAAGATTTTCATATTGCCTACACCAAACTAAATTGCCGTATCTAAATTTTGTTTATTTTTTAAATTACATATCACGTATTTATTATTGTAAAGCACTCCTTACCTGTTTAAATATCTGAAATTAAAACAACCCAGGCTTTTAAAAAATACTTTTTTTGACACATGTTTCAAAATTAACATTTTATTTAATGTTTAACTTATTTCTGTTGTTCAGGTAAACTCATCCAAAAGTTTTGGCGATTTTCTGGCAAAATGTCTAAGATTTTTTACAATTGCTTTTTTTTTTCTTTTGGAAAACCACGAGGTTTGTCGAGAGGTGGGACACTTTGAGATAAAACGCCCGTCTTCTTCATTGCTTTCTTGCACAAAAAATCCAATTTTTCAAAAGTTTCTTTTTCATAGGCTGTCTTAAATTCTAAAAACATCTTGCCACGAGTAGCTTTTATTTGAACAATGTTAGCTAAATAAACTTTCTCAGGGTTTTTATTCAATTTTGCTTGAGATTTAAAATCCTTCCACTTAAAAAAATCTTGATACCTCATCGATTTCAATTCCGCTTTTGATTTTTGAGCTTTCTGCACGGCATCCACAAAGTCGTTAAAGTCGTACAGTTTACCCTTTTTCTTGATAGAAAGTTCCACCTGATGGTGGAAACTATCAGCTGACCTAAATGTATGTCCCGGCTCAAAATAGTTAAAAATGATTTCATTTGCAGATATTTCTATTGAGTTAACTATTCTAGTAAGAAACGTGAGAAGGCACCAGTTCTTATTTTGGCTAGAACAGTTGTCTAGCCAGACTATAATTTTAGATGCATCTCTATATTTAAAAAAAAACGCGTAAAAGCAGCTTATAATATCTTCTTTGTCTCTGCCTGATACAGCCTCGTTCCAAAGTACTGCAAATGGCCTGAACAAAGATGTAGGTACGAAACTTTCATTGTAAGCTACAAGTCGCTTAATAAAAAGTACTTTCTTAAAAGTGTCAACTCTAGGTAACATAATGACCTTTTGCAGGTCAGCTGAAAAGCATACTGTACCATCCGCAAATTTAGTTTTTGCATGTATTTGATACAAATTTCTTGATTCTGTCGCACGGTCAATATGTTTTTTCCATGAACTGCATATTTTCATCCAGACTTTCTTTATTATGATCGTGCAGGTTAAATCCTTCACAATCTTCGCACTCTTCGTGCCCTAAACACGCAAACGAAATATTTTTTGCCCTAACGCGCAAACGGTATGCTTCATAGCTCACTTTCATGGAAGGATTTTTTGATTTAAAATCTTCAAACAGTAAATAAACAGAAAGGCCACTTGGAAGATAGCGCCGATTGGGTGCATGCTCTCTTCTAAATGAGAAAAAAAATAAGTTGAGAAATTAAAAGAAATTCAGTTTATTACCTGTAATGTGAAATAGACGGCTGAAAAGATTCTATATTGTCTATAGTCTACCACATCGTAGTCAATTTTTTTTCTAGCAGACTGATATCTTCGATCTGGAAGAGGTTTAAGTTCATGCCGTGGAGTTATTGTTAAGGTATCGTGTAACACTCTGTAGTTAGTTTTTTTGTAACCAAGGGTAGTTGGAAAAAAAGTTTTACATACTTCCATTATTTCATCATTTCCATTTTTTAACTTATATTTAAATGTATTTTGTTTTCTTTGGCTTTCAGTCGTTCTTCTTTTTACATTAACTCTACTACAAATATTTAAAATAAAAGCTTTTCTTTCCAGAGTTGATAATTTCCAGAAGTTGTCATTCATCGATTTTCTTTGCTCTTCTGCATTTGCAACCAGGTAATACTTGATGTCTTTGAATGTTTTTTTCTTCCTTCTTCTTCAGGTTTTCTAGCTTATGGTTCTTATCAAATTTTCTTCTTTTTCTTGGATTTCCGCTTTTTGTGTACTGAGTGTTTGATATTTCTTCCTCTTCTACTACTATCTTTTTTTGTTCTACATCGTGCATAACACGACTATCTAATATTTTGCATGATGAATTAATTGCTATAAATTCACCAGCAGTTTTTTGGGTAGTTTTGCTATTTGTACTTGTTATTGTTGACGGTGTTGCTTGTTCCATATCAATACTTATTTTATTATTATTGTAGAAACCTAGCGTTTTAGGGCTATTATTTAGAAAAAAATCCACACGTGTTAATTCAGTAAGTTTTTTTTCCTCCTCAAATGTTTCAAAAACGTTTCGAATAGATGTCGGTTCAGTAACTACTTCAAGATTACTATCGCCACATTGGATTTTTTCGGGAAAACAGTTTATTAAAGTTTCAGGAATGAAAGGCTCCTTGGGCACCAATGACAAAATCAGTTTTGTTCTGTTTGACATGATTGTTCCTAATATTTTTTTAATTATTTCACTGTTAATTTAGTTACGTTTTACTTCAAACATACCTTTAAATTAAGACAAGCTAATCATAACAAGAATCTAAAGAATAGAAGGCACTACTAACTTAATTCAGTCTTGACACACACAGACAACTGAACTAGCAGGCGCAAATCAATAATTATAAATACCAACTACTTATTTAACGGTTTGTTTCGACAATATGTCGCCTTTTTTCTAAGGTCAAAAGCGGTATCTGGCATATGCTAACAATAAATGTAGTATCTACACATCATCGAGTTAGATACGGCATTTGGTGCTGGGACAATGTAGTTACGGCATTTTTTCTTAGGAAATAAGCATTATTTTGCAGATACGACTAAATAATATAGTATTTCTTGTACTTGCTTAAGCAGGTACGGCGTTTTTATTTAGCACCACACCTAAATTAGCTCACAAAGAAGCGTTTGATATAAAAAAAAATTTTTTTTTGTAGATACGGCATTTGTATTTAGGACGGCAGTATAGATGGTGTGCGTTGAGCTTTAGTTGGTTGCATTTCTCAAAAATATCACACTAGTGTGATATAATATCACACGCCAAGTGATATTGACAGCTTTCTGAAGTAGGCTACTACGATGATATTTATTACTTTCGGTAGAGGTCGTGTAAAAATATTGTTTCATTGCCCATCCGTATAAATTTGTAGCATCTAAATATACAATATAAGATAAAGGATCGTTAATATTATAATTGTCTAGCATTGGATTGTTTGGCTAAGACATTTGCTTCACACATATACTAACTCCACCTCGAAAGCCTTTTTTAAAAAAATGTAACATGTCTATATCGGTTAAAAGTTCTAATTCAACCTGCGTATATTTTAGCATAGCATCTGAACTAAGCGATAGTATAGTAAGCTAATATGCAAGATCTAACCCATATGCGTTCATAATAATAATAATAATAATAATATTACTATGTGGTTGTTACCCTTAATTATTATATAATGAGAACGAATTTTGTGGTTTTAGGGTCTAAATTAAAACACATTAAAAGTTTATGTCATTTGTTGCGACGTTTCGATTACGTTGTAATCTTCATCAGGCCTAAAAATATAAATAGTTTTTTTATAGTTTGCAAACATTACTTACACACGACTTACAATCGACATATCACTTGATCAGTGTATATATCATGCGACGAGATAAAATTTCGAAAGAATAAAATATAAATTTTAAATATAACTATGATAAGTGTAACTCTAGAAGCACTAGAAAGCAGCACTTAATAAATTATCAATCACCAAGAAAATGATATTCCGTCTTTATCGGTTATCAGCAAATTGGTTCACTCGGTTTTTGTAAATGTTGATTAGGTTTTTGTACATAGAACTAAGTTGTTCGGTGTCAGTCCTAAAATTGACTGCGTTATTACAAACAATCTGGATCATCTCACTAACATTCCGTTTAAAAGAATTGGGCTCCTTATCCACAATCTTGACTTTATCAAAATTGTGGACGATAATTGCTGTTATCATTTGGATCTCCTTTTTTATCTATAGGTATGACTAGAGCTTGCTTGAGGTAGTCAGGAAACACATTTGCGTTTATGCAATAGTTAAACAGTTTAGTAAGTGGAATAATTAATATATTTTTGACAGGTTTCAAGACCTCAACGTTTAGACCATAAACATCCTTACTCTTTGAGCTCGATAAACTATTGTAACATTTTCTGACATCATTGAAAGCTACTTCATGAAAAGAAAACACACTTTCTGTTTTTTGCATATTTGAGGACATAAAATCAATGGGATCAGAAAGACTAGGTGATATGGAATTAATTAGATCTTGAGCATTATTAACAAAAAAACTATTTCAAACATCTGGAGTTGATTGAGGAATGTTATAAGAGGCTTTGGGACGATGTTGGTTTATTATATTCCACATAGTTCTTGGATTGTTGCTGTTCTCAAGTAATAATGTATCATTTGCTTTAATTTTTGCTGGTTTGATAGCTAGGTTAGATTGATATCTATAATCTTTAAGAAGCTTTTTTAAATCTAAAGTTCGGTTCATATTGTACGAGGTTTTTATGAAATTAAATGTTTCTCTCATATCTCTAAGATATGGAGTAAACCAGTTGCCTTGGCAGACTGCAGAGTTACTACTGATAATATGCTTTTCAGGAAAAGCAATACACTGTATTGTCTTAAAACATTTTAAATTTGTTATTAGGATCTATATCGGATTCAACGATTTCCCAGTTAACTTGACTTAAGTATTGATGAAACTTAGATTTTCTATATTCAATTACGGGTTTTACTAGTTTATAAACATGCTGTAGGTTCTCATCAGAAAATTTGATGTTTAACAGAAGTGTTGTGTGGTCAGATAAGCCTAATTCTAAGTAGGAGACAATAACATCGTTGTGGGTTATATTAGTAAAAATATTGTCAATAGTAGCACTTAGTCTTGTAGCAAAATTAACCAGTGGATGCATACCATAGCTCTTGAGAAGATCTGTTGTTACTGTAGCATACTGGTTGAAGGTGTCAAAATGAACATTGTAGTCACCACCGAGCAGTACCTTATATAATTGACATTTCAAACTATTCAATAACTTAACCATTATCTCAATAAATTTGTCAAAATTTCCTGTAGGCGCCTGTTTGCTGTTCTAAATAGCGGCTTCTTCTGTTGAATAAGTTTCACTATAAAGTGCAAATAAAATGAGCGGACTGTATTTTTATTGATTTTCAAAATAACGGTCTTCAAAAGCTATTCTTTCGTCATATTGATCCTCCGTAGGATCTTCTAATTCAATTTGTTTTTGAACATCATTGAATTCCGCGTGCGCTTTAATTACTTGCTCAATTCGCAACGGTATTTGCGTAATTTTGCTTCTCTCGCTATGTTTGTTTAATTCGTTTACAAATTTACTAAAATTGGTCAAGTTGCGTTTTGCAATACCGCGTTGTAGTATTAAGTTTTGCAATGCCATTCTGTTGATTCAAATTGCGACAAAGGACAAAGGATTATTATTGATTGGTAATTGATAAAGAAGCACTTGTTGCACGTTAGTTTTCGGTTACCACGCTGCTTTGGTTCCCTTGTTTTTGGGGCTAGCTTGAGTTCATTCGTTACCTTGTTGTGTTGCTTTCTTCTATAATGCCGATGTTAAAGATGGCGACTGCTTTCTTGTTTCTTTGCTGATATTCGGTTCGAAAGGACCAAAATGTTTGCTGTTCTAAATAGCGGCTTCTTCTGTTGAATGAGTTTCACTATAAATTGCAAATAAAATGAGCGGACTGTATTTTTATTGATTTTATTTGATGATCGATACCAAATATTTACACTTATGCACGAATGCATAAAAAAGGTCTTCTCTACTCGGCTGATTATGAAAGAGAGGCAAAGAGCGCTTCTTTGTTTCTTCTTGATGCAGATAGTTTGGACACTGAGTCAGGGGTGGCTCCAACAGCACCCGATAAATTGTAACAATGATCACGTTGTGTTTTGGAATGTGTATACCTACTAGTTAATTACACAGTTAATTTCAGATGACAAATCATTTATCCAGGATAGACTTTTGTGTTTGATATCTGATTGTAGAAATTGCATGACACCACCATGGATGTGCGTAGACCGTTCGAAGTACTAAGCCACTTTGTAACCAGTAAGCTGTATATTCGCTGATTCACCAGGTTTTAGCCAATGTTCACTAAAGCACAAACATTTTAAATTTAAATCTTGCAAGAAAGCATCTAATAAATTAGTTTTGTTTCTTAAACATTGCATATTAACAAAAAAAGCTCTAAAGGGGAAGCTGTCTTCTGACTGGGTTGATTGCTATATTTCATATTGTATCCCTCGCATATATTTAATTATTTGATTGTTAAAAACTTCGCATTGTTTGTTGAAGCACGAATGATTAGTGTCTATCTGGGTGTTAAAAAGATTGTTAGATCTCGCACAGTTTACACAGCGAGGTGAATTCTGACAAACATCTGAAACATGCGAACAATCACCACATTTTAAACAAGCTTTTCTTCTTTACAGTTAGCTAAGATATGATTGAATCCTCCACACTTAAAGCATCTCAATATATTGAAGTGTTTAAAAACACTGCAGCTATCAAAACCAACAAAAATTCGATGTGCATTTATAATCTCTCTAATCCACACAGTCCACTTCAATGATTGCCATATATCGCTCCACCATTTTCTTGCATGTAATTAGTTTAAAAAGTTTAAAACCACTTGTTAGTCCAACATTTTGCTTCAATATACGCATTTTTAATTTTTCTTTATCCATTTTCTCACTCAGACCGACAATTTTAATTTTTGGGTTGCGGTAATCCAATTTACGCACAGTGTAGTTATTTCCTGTAGTTTCTTTTATTGACTCCTGCAGTTTAACTGTTTCGTCTTGACTATCACATTCAACAAGTAGGCCGCCGTCTTTTAGTGGCTTGATCTTCTTTATCCCTATTTGTTTGGATGAAAGCGAGATGTTATTCCGCAGAGAATCAAATGTTAATTTGTGATTTTGCACTTTTATTGGTTTTATGGTGGTTGCTAGATTCTTCTTAACGATGCTGCTGAAGGTTTTTGAGGCATCACCGGATTCTGTTAACTGTTCTACATTGACGACATTTTTCGAGTTTTTATACAGTTTGGTTACTGCTTCATCAATTTTCGCAGATATTTGTAAATTAATGTTTAAGTTCGGCAAAGTAAGTTAATAGTTCCCCTTTAATATTATCTATCATGGTTTTTGCGGATATGTCATCAGGACAAGGCAATAACTTTTGCTCTTTATCAACTTTATTACAGGAGCATAACTTTTCTTTCAAATCTTTAATGTCTTCGTTCAACATTTGAATATTTTATTTTGCAGGATACTTACAGTGTCATCAGAGGATTCTTCTCCAGTTTTGCAATCAACGTGTTTTTCACACGACATTTCTTCATCAGATAAAACGTAAGTGGAAAATATTTATTGATTTCATTACATTGATGCGATTCTAAGGTTGAAGCTAATGTTTCTAAAGAAGGTGCCAAAAAACGAAATTAATCTACAAACCGTGATTTAAGCTGTTTTTATATATTTATTATATATTTATATTTTTTATATTATCCTTTTTTATTTGTAAAACTACCAACATTAATGCCCGGTTTCACCAACGATGAATAACTATTTAATCTTAAATTAACTTTATTCTCTGGATAAATTTCATGGTTTTCGTTTCACCAACTTGAAATAGCCCTATTCATAGAGTAAATCAGAGAATAAGTTAACTCACCAAATTCGGCGAGTTAAATCTTTATTCAGTGATTTCTAACCTAACATTTGTCATTTTTCATTGACGTTTCAAACTTGTCATTTTTTGACGTATTAATTAACAATAATATAACAAATAATACTAATATCTTGCTATAGTGACAGTGTGAGTGCATCACATTTTCAATTACAATAATTGTTTTGTGTAATCACCAAAAAAATGGACAACAGATAAAAGTAAAATCGTAAGTCTTGGAAACAAAATTGTAAATTTAACGTATGTTATTAGATTGTTGACATCAGGGTCGTCGTCTTCTTCATCGAGTGACGAAGAAGAACACCCTAGACGCCCCAGACAATTATTGCTTCGTCGCAATTTTATGGAAGAGTTCGACGAAGTTGATTTTAAAATCAGATTTCGGCTGTCGAAGGAGTGTGTGCGCGAAATTTTCAATGAAATTGGCTGCCACCTACGTCCGTTGAGCAACAGAAATAGGCCTGTAACCCCAATGATCCAACTGTTAATTACATTGAGGTTTTATGCAACAGGATCTTTTCAAATATGCATGGGAGATCAATTTAACGTCTCCAAACCAACTGTGATTCGGATAGTAAAGGTGTAACGCATCCCAACGTTTGCCACACTTCGACCACAATTTATTACAATGCCTCGCGATAGGGAAGAGACGATAAATGTACAGAATGAGTTTTTTAGGCTTAGAGGTTTTCCCTGTGTGGTTGGGGCCATTGATTGCACGCATATTCGTGTGCAGTCGCCTGGTGGAGATCGTGGGGAAATGTATAGAAACCGAAAAGGCTGGTTTTCGATTAATGTCCAGGCAGTATGCAAAGCTAAAATTTCAAGACATTGGAGCACGCTGGCCAGGAAGTGTACATGATTCCACAATTTTCAACGACTCTTTTTTACGAGCTTGCTTAGAAAATAATGAGTATACAAGTGTGCATCTTTTAGGAGATAGTGGGTATGCTTGTAGAAGATATTTGCTAACTCCTCTTCTAAATCCTCAAACAGCATCTGAAATTGCATATAATGATGCTCATATACAAACCCGAAATGTCATTGAATGAGCATTTGGGGTTTTAAAACGCCGTTTTCCGTGCCTGTCGTTGGAAATAAGAGTGCATATTGACACAACTTTAGCAATTATTGTAGCAACAGCTGTGTTGCACAATATTGCTATCGACATGGCTGATGATGCACCATTAGTCGACCCTGCTATTGGAGTACCAATATTTGAACAACCGGCTCAAGTTTTACAGGATGTGGTTAATAACAACATAGCTGTACGAACAGCATTAATTAATACCGTATTTGCAAGGTAATGTTTTTTTATTAATGTCTACTTATAAACTACATACTTTCTAATTGTTTTTTCTTTATTGCTATTTCAAGTTTTTTTAATTCTAACTGCGATTCTTTGATTTTTATATCTACGAGTTCCTTCTCTTCGACTAAATTTAAAATTGCTATTTGTTTCGCAAGTTTGTCTTTTTTCCAAGACTCACAACTTGATGTCATGATAGTTTTTTCTTTCAGATTTTTTCTTTTAATATAACTTAATCTTGGAGGTAGAGGAGGTGGCCTAGGTGGTGGAGTTAGAAACTCCGTCTCTACCAGTCTTGCAGCTATGGGCTCTTCCGCTTCATCCGACGAGACAAGTGCCAAGTGCCACGAACAAGTTGGAATCTCACCGGTGGGGGGCTCAGCAATAGTAGCCTGCATATCTAGAAAAACAGTTTTGTTTTAAAATAAATTTAACTTATTTGAAATATGAATGTCTATTTTTGTTACCTATATAATCACCTACATTCTATTTGTGCACTATAAGCAGCATTGCTATCGTACACATTATCATGTCCCGCTGCTTGTGCCCCCATCAATGCCAGCACACGTGTGTCCGCCGTACTCACATTGGAGCTTGTGGTCCCTCCGCCAGTTCTGCAGACTTCTACCTATAAAACAAAATATGTGAATAAATATAATAATACTAATAAATAGTGACTGATGCTAATTAATGATTATACACTAATAATAAAAGTGATAAAAGATTCAACATACATTTTCGTCGGCCTTATATTTTTTCGCGTTTTTTTTTGAGGTTCTTGTACAACCACTTTAATTGGATTGCGGATCTGCTGCCGGTCCGCGACTGGCTGTTGTAGAGCCCCGCAATTTGGTTCCACGTTTCTAGTTTTTTTTTTGACGAGAGGGCAGTCGTTTTTTTTGTTTTCTAGGACGTGGGTAAACCGTTCGACCACATTCAACAGGTTTTCCTTATCCTCTTCAGAATAATTTCTTGATCTTTCCCGTTTTTTGTCCATTTTTATTTAGAAAACTGCTGCGATCACACACGCACAAAGTTAGGCTAAATAACGTCAATTGTGGTACATGTTTGACACACGGCTGCCAACTTAAACATAGAAAACATAAATTTCCTAGATTTTTGTCTAGTCACCACAAATTTGTACCTCGAGCCACAGCTAATCATTGAATAACTAACTACGCTTGCAAATGCGTTGGTGAAACGGAAACAGATTTATCTTTAGTTTAACCATAGATTAATTTTATTCATTGAATAACTATTTCTCAATTTATTCATCGTTGGTGAAACCGGGCATAAGAGTTTTTGTTAATAAAATATATTTTTCTTTGGTTTTTCCAATAACAGAGATTTGTTCTTGCTGTAATGCTAATTGCTTTACAAATAAGTGCATGTCGTAGTTACTCAAATTGTGAAAAAAAACTGGAATAAAATTTGGAACTTTAAAATTTAAATTGCATGAATTATGACTTGGGCCTCTAAACCGCCCACTAGTGTGCGAATGATCACGTACTTTAATATCCGTTTCACTAATTTTTTTTTTACAAATGTTACAAATTTTTGCATGTTAAGCGCAAATTCTTCTTCAGGTGATAAAGGTATCAGTGGCTTTATTGGCTCCGAATATTTATAATATAACTCTAACACCATAGTTTCTAAAGACGTTAGAAACTTTTCTACACATTTTTTTCCTCTAAAAAGTTTAAAAAATGATAACGTATCTTCAAAATCACATATTATATGTCTTTTAAGTGTTTTAAACACATTAAAATGTGTTTTTACATGATAACTTTTTGTATTTGATTTAGAATTTGGTTTGCAAGTAGCTAAAGGCGCGAGTAAACACTCAAAATCTGCATAAACTACGAATGGAACCTAGTATTTTTTCTGATAGTTTTCAAATTGTAAAATGTTGGATGGAATTGTTTTCCCAAGTTTGGGTTTTCTAAGTGCTGTGTTTGGAATTTTAGTATAAACATCACACAATCATGTTCACAATGTCGCTCTAATAAAACTTTAGTTGAAAAATTTTGCAAATTACCATCATAAAAATATTTTCTTTTGCGATGATTTGAAATTTGAGCCGAAACTAATTTTGAAAAATCAGTAATAACACAATAATGTTGATTACCATTATTTTCGATTAATAATAAATTTATATAAGAGTCTTGTTTGAATTTTGAAAAGTATAAAGGACCTACTATTTTATAACGTTTTTTGTTGTTATATGCAATAAGTTCTAAACCGTATATATTAATTGAAATACTATTATTTTTTTCAAAAGTTGAAATATTTTCTAATTTAACCGGAAACTTTATATTAGACAAATTACATACGTGTGAAAAATGTGGATAAGAGGTTGGATTCCATTTAGGACCATTTGGCTTAATTAAGGCTGCAACAATACTCCTACCAAAACACTTGTTGTCACTATTTTGAATGTTTTTAACAGCATTCCCTTCTTTAATGCACACTGGAAGGTCTATGAATGAAGAAGCTCGCAATGGATTGTACTTATTTATATTTATTTCTAAATATAACATTTGCGCTAACGCCCACTCTAAAAAAATATTCTCTAGTGTACTTTTGATAGTCCGTGTGGGAGGTGCGGACATATATTTATTATTTTGATAAAAACTCCTT
Organism: Lagria hirta; assembly: GCA_947359425.1. Classification (NCBI taxonomy): domain Eukaryota; kingdom Metazoa; phylum Arthropoda; class Insecta; order Coleoptera; family Tenebrionidae; genus Lagria; species Lagria hirta. The sequence continues at coordinate 17,013,956 of OX375804.1, forward strand.
GGATTATTATAATTATGGTTGAATCTTATAGGACTTTGGTTAAGAGATGTTCGAGTTCTATTATTAAAATTTCTATAATCATTCCCGCTGTACTGTTACACTGTTATATGACCTTCTTTGTTGATAGTTATGTGACTGAAATGTTTTTGAGTTGAGAGGGGTTCTTCTTTTCTTTGAAGCGATAACGAAGTTACCATCTTCGTCATTTCATTGGTAATTGCTCTTTCTCTGATTTCGTGTAACTTGAAAACTATTGACTTTACTGTTAACATTGTCATATCTTCGGAACATAATAAGTAATAATTCTCGTGAAATGAAGGGTGTAGTGTTTTCAAATTTATCTCTAAAGTTTGCAAAAGGCATATTATCTTGGACTTCTTCAGCTAAACATACTAAATCATAAAAATATTCTTTAATACTCTTCGACTCTTTTTGAGTCCTAATATTAAATTTAAATTTGATTTTTGGAAGAGGTTGATCGCCTCCAAATTTTTTCAAAAATCTTCTGTAATAGTTTTCTACGTCTTATCTAGGTTTTCCTCATCTTGCACAAATTTGTTATACCAACATACAGCAGCGCCCTCCAAAAAACTACCAAGATAATTTATTTTTAAGATGTTGTCCCATCCATAAGTAGCTGCGCATCTTTCGTAGCAACGAATAAACTTCAATGGATTATTCATCGCAGGATTAAAAATTGGAGGAGACAGAAATTTTGGTATTGTCGGTGTACGCCCCGTAGTGTTTGCTTCGTGAACCGTTGTATTAGCCATTTTATCCTTGTCGCCCGGACTTTTTAATTTAATGTTTTTCAATCTGTTGATTGTGGTTGAGGTGGAACCAAACTCAAATTGTACTTGTGAGGACACTGGAGCTTCAGGTGGGGTATTTTTACAGTTTTTTGTTTTAGGAGGAGATAGAGTTAGAGTCATTTTGGGTGTAAAGGGAAATACCGCTTCTGTGCTTCTATGCTGCGGTCGAAAATCTCCTCTCTATTCCCTTCTCCACTTAGTAACTAACTTCTCACTGCCCTCAATCTTTAGTGCCTCCTCTTTTATTAATTACAGTATGCCGAGTCCGCAAATCTAATTATTTTGTTATTAAATTGAGTAATGTAATAAGTAGATTGCCACTATCGTGGTGGGAGTAAAGTATGGTGTGCTTACGCGCAGCTCGTTGTCGGACTGTGACGTCAGCAACGAGAAACTCTCGAGCCAATTCATATGTTATTGCTATAGAGTACCATACCCATATTATACCTCTAATAAAAATTATTCAAGTTTTTTTATAGAATAACTTTTTGTCGTTATTTTTTATGGTTTAAAATAAATAAAATAAATAACAAAAAATTTGTAGAATTTATTATGATAATATATAATAAATAAGCACCTACACACAAATGTTTTTTTAATTGTTTGTACATTTAGACATTTTTTGTTGTAATTTACGTCTGCAGTTTTCAAAGCTAATTTTTTTGTTTAAATGTCTCAATCTGATATATGTTCTTGTTCGTACCAAACATAATACAATTACGTCCGAAAATTGGTTCAAAATTTTAGCATTGGCCAGCTTCACTCTTTCTAACAATTTATTAAAAATTTTAGCTTCTTTAGAAAAGAAACTGCCATGAAATTTCTGGAATTCAATCTCAACCAAACGAGCCAATTTCAGCATTTCTTTGCTTGAGTATGTAAGGTGACCTCTTGATAAAAATTCAATCCAATCCCGAGCTCTATTAGTTTGCAACTGTTTTGTTTGCTTTCCCAAATTTAAATTAGGAAATTTGTCTTTAAATCTATACGCCACATATCCAGCAATAAATTTGAGTCCCTCATTGGAAATAGTGTCAGTCATGTTATTATCGTCAAGTAACTTCAAAAGTTTTTTATGCTCTTCAGAAATTAAATCCGAATTTTCTGTTTCTGTCAACTCATGATGTTCGCCTACGTCATAATCTGGATTCTGGAATGTAAAGTGACAAAAACCCACATTTTCATCGCCATTTGAAGTAGGATTCATATTTTGTTCAAATTTACCGTCTAAAAGAACGTTGAAAAATTCTTGGGAAATGCAGGTCTCTACATCAAAATTGCCCACATCCTTATCTATATTTTCTTGTTGCAGTGGGTGAAGCAGACAAGTTTCATTACTCTCGTCTGTATTTTTGTTCATGGAGAATACTGCCAGCGAATGTTTACCAAGAATGTACCACCGTAATGTATATTTTATATCCATAGGAGTTGGATGGTCATTTGTTGCCCCCATACCGCGAATATACGAGAAAAAGTTTTCCAAAACATCTTGGTTGAGTCTGTATGTGAGAATATATTCCAGATTATATTCACTATGTAAATATTGGTACAGCTCAGTCAACGAATTATTACTCAGTAAAATTCCTTTTTGGAATGGTATCAGAGTTTTATGCTTTCCTACAGTCATCTTAGATACTATCTCAGACGTTTGTTTGAGAATCATCATTTGTTTCTCTAAATCAACCCCAAATGCATTTGCTCCTGCTATGCATTTGGGGTTGACAAATGCATATGACTGCCATATTTCATCTGAGCATTAAAAATATCAAACCAATTATTTATCAATTTTATAAAGTTACTCGTTTCTTGCCAGTACATGTTGCTTAGAAAACCTTTTATTCCACACCATTCTACTGCTTTTGCAACTGTATTTGATATAATTTGTGCAGCCGGACGAACTTTTTGACGTTCAGTTCCTCGGACATTTAAATGATATTCATTAATTTTATAAGCAATTTTTAGTTCATCAGTAGATGCACCAACAATTTTCTTAATACAAGTCGTATCAATTAAGTTTTCCATCAATATAAAATCCTTGGTCTATTAAATGATTTCGCAGAAGTTTCAATAAATGTGGTACGTCTGCAAATACAAATATTTTCTTGTTTGAAACAGGATGAAGAAAGTAACATTTTTTGTTGTGACCAACACCCAATTGTGACCAAAGAGAAACATTTCCAGTGCCCATATCACTGGTGATAGAAACTACAGCATAACCAGCTTGATGCAGCTGGGTTATTATATCCATTAAAATACTTTTCGTCATAGGTGTATCAAAGTTATAAAAAATAGGTTGTTTCCATCGTCCACATAAAGCTCTTGCCATTACCACCTGACACGATTTGTGTATTCCAAATACCTGCTGTTCTTTTTGATCTATGCATAGCTTATTTGAGATATAGATCTCATCAAAAGACAATGAACATAAACGTTCATTTTTATCCAGTACAGCAGACTTCTGCTTCATAAGTTTAACAACATCTTCCAGTACGCCTGGATTAAGTTCAAGATTTAAGGCCCATCTTCTTAAAGTACTTAGAGCTGGTAGGGGGTAACCAATTTTTTTCATATATCTATAGGCCTTGGGACTTACACTTCTTAGAGAAATTGCAGATGCAATGTCTTCTGGAGCCCAAGAAGAGTACTTTTTGTTTGGATTAAGTGTTCGTTTAATCTGACCTGGCGTAAAATGATTACTCAATGCATTGTGAAAGCTTAATAACTTTGAATCAGAAGTTGTTTTAGCATTTGTCAGCTCTTCATTTTTTAATTTTAAAAGCTTTACATCTTGCTCTAATAAATAATATAATATAATAATATAATAATAATTTTATTGGATTCATTACAGTTTTGAGACATTACAATGATTATTTAATACTGTAGATCCACCCCTTCTATGAGCCATGCTCGTGTTGAAGGGGTGTCAGGCTCAAAAACCTTCTATATTAATAAAATTATATAAAATAAAAGTCTCTTTTTGCACTTATAAACTATCTTAAGTAATTATGAACTGAAATTGTTTCTTTTTTTTTTTTTTTATCATTTCTTCTAATTCATTTTTTTTTTATTTTATTTTTTTTTTCATTCTTCTAATTCATTTTTTTTTCTTTTTTTTTTTTTTTTTTTTTTTTTAATTCCTATTCTCTATTACTGTTTACTGGGAGAACAGAATAGAGAGAAATATATATATATATATATATATACACATTAAGTAAAATTAAAGTTCTACTTTTTTTTTTCTTTTTTTTTTCTTTAAAGTAAAAATATATTGTGACTTATACAACTAATAACAAAAAATTGTGCTCAACATCTTTCCTCAGCCAGCCAATTCCTTGTCTTCCTAGCAAAAACATGAAATTGTTTGGTACTTGAAACTTCTTTGGGCAAGCTGTTATACAGGCGGGACCCATAGAAGGCAGCATGGGAAGCAGCAGCAACAGTGCAGGCTCTAGGCTCTACCAAGAGCTCTCTTTCCTGTCTCCTCGTAGAGTGTTGATCTGCAGGGGCCACCGGGAAGTCTTTAGGGTGAGATCGGACAAATTTAAGTAATGAGAGTTTGTATATTCTGTTAATGGGTAAGACATTAAATTCACTGTATAATAAATTTGATGGATAATATATGGTTTTTTTTAAGCAAATCTTAATTATTTTTTTATGAAGTAAAATCAAAGGCTGCAGTAAGGATGATCCGCAGTGGCCCCAACCCACCATGCCGTACTCTATGATGGACTGGACCATTTGGTTATAAATCAAAACAACCGTTATCTTTAACTTGCATCCGAATCGGTCGACAAAGGAATTATTTCTTCAATATAACTGTCAATAGCACTCCTCCTCTGTGTTATGGCATCTTCTGAAGAAGTACTATCGTTATCGCTTTGGTCCGATTGCCCATTGTCACTAACTGCTGTTACACATTCATCGATGACTATTTTATCAACAGTACTGCGGTTTCTATTCTATCAACATGTGTCACATAACCTTTCCAATTATCTTCTGTAATGGAAGAACATGTCTCATAGGTTAACTGTGTAAGTTGAGCAGAAGTCATTTCTCCTGTAGTATGTTCCTTTCTCTTACATATCTCTTTACGTCAGCCCGGGAAAGTTCAATAGGGTTTAGTTCTAATATATACGGAGGGAGCCGAAGCACATTATGTCCGTAGCTTCTTATAAGTCCGTCAATTGCATTTTTTTTTGTGGGCTTATGTCTGCTTATTATGTCCCACAAATCTGCTTTTCTTAAATTGTCGCTGAATATATTGTTATTTGTTAATCAAGTTGTTATATATAATTAAGTATTTCGCAATGGAAAAAGGGTTTTTAAAAAATATTTATTATAAAAGGGGAGCACTCTCTAGTTCAAGACTACTAAGAGACTGTTGGAGGGTTTTTACAATTTGTCTTATATACTAAATTTAACATCAATTAGTAGTACAGATTTATTGTTTAAAAATGGTTTTTTGACGGGCGGTGCCTTTCTAACGAAAGGTGCTGTCCTCTTGCTTCTAATGGCTTTGGGATGTTTATTCCAAGTGGTGGCCTTTGATAAGGTAATGATGCGGACATAATTATATATAGTCTTGGTGAAATATTTTGATGGGGTTTTACAGTTTTTTTCTTTTGGTTTTCCTCTTTTGTCAAACGTCTTTCACTATTTCTCAAAAGTATTTCCCACCTATGTAGCTTAGACATTAATAATCAAATGAAATTCACTATTTGTCAAAACTCTTTCACGTTATTGCAAATGATTTTCCTCTTTTTTAAAGTTTATTAGAAAAAGATGAATATAACAATTCACTAACTATACCTACTAATATTATGTAACGCAATACTTGTAAAAAAAAATGTTTCAGAATTAGTTTAAAATTTCATTTCTGTTGAGGCAATCTCCCAAATATGTTTCCATATATCGAACATAATTTTGGCAATGTTCTTGTGTTATAGCTTCAGAAGCATTATGAATTTGAACATACAGTGAGATTTTTGTTTTACTGAACATAACGTTATAAAACGCATGTTCAGTTTTAAAAAAACCATGTCAATACATTGTCGCTAGGTAGGCAACCAAATTAACAAATATTTTATTGTGACACATGACTGACTTGACAGAACAGAACTCTGAAATTTTATTCAAAGGTAAGGAAGGTTATGTTACGTCTTAATAACAAGTTTAAAAAGAATCTTTTAATCAAATTAATTTATTAAATGTTCAAAGTGACCACCTTCTTGTTCTAAGCAATACGCCAAACGATTGTAAAATGCTTGTACAGTATTTTTTTAAAAAACTGGATTCATTTCGTTGCAGGCGGTGAGTATTCTATTCTTTAGTTCTTCTGTACTCTCTATTACGGTATTGTTGTAGACTTTAGATTGAAGATAACCCCAAAGAAAGAAATCGTTTGGTGATAATTCTGGTGACCGAGGGGTGGCCAAGCTATTGGTCCAAACCGTCCAATCCAGCAATCCTGGAAGTTTTTATTCAGGAAACGTGTAATAGGGCCCGTGGAATGTGGTGGAGCGCCGTCCATTTGAAACCATGCGTTCTCAAGATTCAAGACTTTTAGTCGTGGCATTATGTGTCTTTGCAGAAGTTTCAAAAACTTGGCGGCATTTAGGTTGCCATCAATAAAAAATGGACCAATAAAGGTACCGTCGACTATTCCAGTCCAAACATTAACTCTGCTATTATACTGAGTGTGTGTTAAATTTTGAACATGTTCGTTTGTACGTGACCAATACCTGTGGGAATTAGAAAGAAAGATAGGAAAAAAAAAGGAAAGAGGTGTTCAATACAAACCGACAATTCTGTGAATTGACCGTGCCATTTAAACAAAAGGATGACTCATCAGTAAAAACTATCTTGTGTAAAATATCTTCATTTTCATTTATTAAATTAAATATTGTTTCACAAAAATCTGTTCTTTTTATTTTGTCAAGAGGAAAAAGCTGTTAGTGATTTGAAAATTTGTAAGGTTTGTAATTATACTTTTTGAAAGTTTTAAGGACAGAGGATTTTGAAATGCCAAACTCGTTTGCTATTATCCGCGACGGGGTAATGGGGTTTTCTTCAGCATAATATAATATCTGTATTTCTCGTTCTACTGTCAAGACGGGACAAGTTCTTCTTCTTTTTATGTGTGAATTTATTACACAACCTTCTGTTCTGTTCTGTTCTGTCAAGTCAGTCATGTGTCAAAATAAAATATTTGTTAATTTGGTTGCCTACCTAGCGACAATGTATTGACATGGTTTTTTTAAAACTGAACATACAATTTATAACGTTATGTTCAGTAAATCAAAAATCTCACTGTATAGTTGTTCTTCATCTGTAGGCTGACTTCTTTTTATTATAGTTTTCCATTGGTTAAACAGCTCTTGAATGGGGTTTAAAAACGGACTGTACGGAGGCAGAAATACTGGTACATGTCCATGAGCTCTGATCAGTTGTTGAATTTCATCCGTTCTATGAAATCCGACGTTGTCCATGACAAAATATGCACCTTGTATATGATCTGCGGCCAAGTGGTCAATCAAAGATGTCAAGAATTCTCCAAAGTGTTCTGCATTGTAAGGCCTGTCTTGAATGGTAAACAAATATAATGAATTAATACACATTGCATCAAATAATTACGGCCTCTTAATTGGGCCTTCACTTTGTTAGCTCTTCTATTTTTCGGTGATCTTCCATAAGCTCTTCTAGAATTCACTTGAATCCCAAATTCATCAATAAAAATAGTTTTTCTCTTTGAACCATTATTCTGTTGTATTGAACAGCATATTCAAACCTACTTTGGATAGTATCTGGTGTGTTACGCCTTTCTGGCATAAAAGAAACGCGTTTTACAGAATAGTGAAATGCCTTTGTTGCTCTGTCAATGGTCGATAAGCTCATTTCTAGTTGTGGATTTTGCTCCAACAATTTGGCTTTTAGTTGTTTTAGTGTCAATGTGCAATCGTCATTCATTAAATTGCAGATTTGTTCTTGCTCCTCTTGAGTAAATTTCTTGGGGCGATGACCAGCACTTCTTTTATTCACTTCGTTCGTTATTTTGTACGTCTTGTAAATTTTTCTTACAGTGTTCGGCAAAACATTAAATTGACGTCCTATTTGGACTGAAGAACAACCATCGTTCATTACTCTGATTATTAAAGCACGTACCTCGTTCGAGATTTTGTTCTTTGGCCTTCTTTCAGCATTCATTCTTATGTAATAACAATGTGAAATAGGTTTAACAAATAAGGAAATAGAATTGACAAAAAGGGAAATAGTTTGACATACAAAGCACTCTGTTTAATAGAGATGGAAAATACTTTTGAGAAATAGTGAAAGACATTTGACAAAGAGGAAAACCAAAAGAAAAAAAACTGTATTTGCCACTTCTGAGTGGTATGGCGCATTATCCACAATTATGACATAATTGGGTAGTATGTTTGGAAATAAACGTTCTTTTAGCCATTTTTTAAAATTGGTTTTATTCATCTGTCTGTGATAATCCCCAGTGGCTAGTCACCAAATACTTGTTCAGCTATATTACTGTAAGTCATAAATAGATAGAAGACTCCCAAAACCGAGAAATGTTTTGAGAATATTTGGCAGCACTCAGTTGCTCGTTAATTTTCGTGGGTCCTCAATCTCTATGGCCACTCAAGATCTCACCAGTTCAGATTAAAGAACAACTGCATTCTTAATAAAAAAGGCTACGCTAATTTTGTTATTGATTTAAAAAAATTAAATTATTTATAGTGTACAGTTGCGGCCCCTACAAACTCAGACAGTGTGACAATTAAAAAATATTTGCTTTGTAACATAATCTTAAAATTGAAGTTTATAAAATGTCACCCAACTGAAAGAAAATCAGTAGCGTAGAATAAAAATTTAGGAAAATGCAAGAATTCAAATTTAATAGTTAATATTTTATTGTAGCTCCGTTAGCATCTATGACCATTTGGATTCTCCTTGGCATGGACAGAACTGTGCGTTGGACACACTCCACAGATTTTTGCCTCCATGTATCCGAGATACTTTTAATCAATTCTTGACGATTTTGAGGCAAGATTTTATTATTAATTTCTTTGGCCATGATTGCCCAAATGTTCTCAATAGGATTGAGGTCTGGGCTTCGCGCTGGCCACTCTAACGTAGTTACTTCATTAGCTTGCAAAAAATCTCTTATTAGGTTCGCTTTATGAATTGGGCAATTATCCTGTTGGAATACAAAATTATTTCCAAAAACGGGCATAACTGAAGGTAACATTGCTTGCTGCAGAATATCTCGATAAATTAATGCTCTCAATCGTTCTTCTACTATAACACACATTCCTGTTCCACGGGAACTCACCCAGCCCCAAACATTCACAGAAAAACGTCCACTACGTTTCATTTTATGAACATATTGTTCAGAAAATCGTTCACCAACTGGTCTATAAACACGAACACGTCCATTACTGCATGATTGGAAAGTTTTTTCATCGGAAAAGACTACATTTTCCCAAAAATTGACATTATTGTTTATATGATGAACGGCAAAACGCAGTCTTTCCTCTGTATTTTCTTCCGACAAAAACAACTTGTTGGCCGCACTTCGATTTCGTAGTTCACTTTCTTTTATTCTTTTTCGGCTAGTTCTTACAGAACCAGGAAAATTGGTTTCCGCTTTTGCTCTTATAGAGGTACTAAAAGGATGCTCCCTTAGAAAATTGACTATCCGCATATCTTCATCAGGGGTTGACATTCTCTGCCGTTCTGAAACAACAACGTTTGAAAATAATCTGGTAAGATTAGTAAAATTCATACATTGCCGCTTTCTTTTAATAGTTCCAGTTTCCTGAATTTTTCGTTTTGCCAAAAGTACCGTATTTTTGTCCACATTTATTTCATTTGCAATGTCCCTAATGCTCATGCTCTCCTCCAGCCTAGTTCTAATTATCGCTTTTTGCAGTTCATTTAATTGAGGCATTTTAAAAATTCTGTACGCTTCTGACTTTTACAAAATTGACACTGACATTGCCATACATAAAAAAGTCAAATTTACACATTACAAATTTTAGAATTTGGCAGAATGTGTCAAATGTCGGCGTTTGAGTTTGTAGGGGCCGCAACTGTACATAAGAGGTATCTAAATTTATTTCTTAAAAATTTTGAGTTTTCAGCGCTACTGAAACACTAAGATGGTTGAGCGCTCGTATGGTCTATAAACATCCTGCAAATATTTTTTTTCTGTTGTAGAAATCGTTCTTATGCAATTTAACAATACTTTATAAAGTTTTAGCTACCTTTTTAGTTTGCATATTATCTAATTGAATACTAGCCTTATAATTTATAAGCATCGCTCAAAAAGACGTGATGAAGTTTCGGTTCCTTGGCAATCTTTTTCTGTAATAGTGATTGTTCTTATTCAGACTAACAGTTATAATGTTATGTTGACTTAAAGCATTTGTATACTATTGCGGCATGGTAGGTGGGTAGGGTATAAAAGAAAAGTAGCAGGGCGGTCCTTCTTGTCGCGAGAACGATCTTTAGTGGCAGACGAAAACTCGTCTGATGAGATTCTTTTTTTTTTGTTTCTTTTGTTGTAATAAACTACGCATTTTCCATTGTTATGATTTTACATCGTCTGTAATAGTCCGAGAGCCAGTAACAGATTTATATGACCAAGTTCCTCTCAAGTGATAATTAGTAAAATGTATCAGAAAATCGAACCCAGTGTTCCCAACTCTTAAAAATTTTTCTCCCTAAAGCTCCAACCAAAAACCCCAAAAATCACTGCGAGATCCCCCTAAAAAAACATTATAAATAAATGTTATTAATAAAATAAACAATTGAATATTATTACATTAATTACATAATCGTTTATAAATAATTAATCAATAATCAAATACCAAATTGAATTATTCAAATACTTTATAAATTAAAAATAATAAGTATCATTCAGACATATTTTTTAATATTCTTTATTCATAAATTATCTAATGATTCAATTATTTCATCATGATCAGTTTCTGTTTTTCTAGAGTCATACATGTTTACATTGAATAACTTTAACATTTTCGTAGATGGATGAAAGGTTGTGCAAGACCCTCCATTCCGTTGCAGCGTGAATCGAACCATCATCATGCTTTGTAAGATCTCCATCGAAAGTCTTTTACGCAACTTATTTTTTATAATATTATAGATCGAAAACGCACGTTCAACACTTGCATTCGAAATCGGTACTGTAGCAAATGCCAGTCCGAATTTCGAGACATTTTCAAAACGTTTACTGCCAGCTGCATCTAAATAATTTTATACTTCATAATAAAAATCTGCCGAATTAGAAGTATTTGACCACTGCTTATTACTTAATTGGTGCCACTCAGACTCTCCATCATTTTTTATACCGTAGAGATGAATTCGCTGTATATGCTTCAATATTAGTTTGATAATAATAATAATAATAAATAGTCTTTATTCAAATTTCCATTTTATCAGTACATTAAAAATACATAAAAAGAGGAAAAAAAATTGAATCGGCGAAGTCTAGCGGACGCTACTCAACTTAACCTAGAGTTACATTAAGATAAAAAAATATATATAAAGCATGTTAGTATGTTAGTAAATACATAGACATACATAAGATTAATATACAATAATTTATATTGTCGAATTCAAAATTGAACATCTAATTTTTTTTCGAAAACAGTCAATGATAGATTTTTATGAAATAAAGGTTGTGAGTTATACAGTTTGATCATGTTAAAGACAACAGATCTTTGATATAACGAGGTACGAAACCTTGGCATATGAAGATTTTTTTTTGATCTCAAGGAATTTATATTATTTACACTAGCTCTTGTACGAAATAAATCACGCACATTACGGGGAGATGATGTTTTGAGAATTTTATATGTATACATTGATAGATGATATTTGTAGAGTTGATCTATTTTCAACCAACCTAGTTCTTTTATTTTTGCTGATACATGCTCAAACTTCTTCAGACCGTAAACAAATCGACAGCAACTGTTCTGTATTTTCTGCAATCTATATTTTGTAGCAACATCTAAACAGGAGTAGTACAATATGAAACCATAATTTAAGAACGGTAAGACCAGTGTCTTGCATAACTTTTTTCGGAGTCTAAAGTCTAATACTCCAGAACTCGAATATAAAAGTTTTAAGGCATAATATGACTTTTTTACAATTTGATTAATATGAGTTTTAAATCGAAAATCTTCATCAATCATAAGTCCCAAGTCATTTACACTATCTTTTACTGCAAGTTGATTATTATCAATGTTAATATTGACGTTGCTTTTTAAAAATTCCAATTTTTTTTTCCGAGAAAATAACATTAGAGAACATTTGTTGTTGTTAAATTTCAAGTTAATGAAGTTTGCGTAAACCGCAATTTTGTTTAAATCTTCAGAAACAATTTCAGATGACTCAACAATATTTTGAGTATCAAAGTGGTAATACAGCCGAAGATCATCAGCAAAAGCGCAAGATTTACAAGATTTTATAATAGTAAAGAGATGAGCTGTATATAAAATAAACAATAGAGGTTCTAGCACAGAACCCTGAGGTACTCCAGAAGTAATGGTTTTAACTGATGAGCTTTGATTATGCAATACAACTTGTTGACTACGATTAAGCAAATAGCGCTTAAAAAAATTTAAAGAAGTATTGTCAAACCCATAATATTGAAACTTAGCACATAGCAGATGATGATCTAATCTAAAGTATCGAAGGCTTTTGAAAAGTCTAGTAAACACAACAGAGAAGAGTAACAATGGTCAAGGCAGTGGTTGTGCTGTGATTTTTTCTAAAGCCATTTTGTTTATTAGGCAAAATAGTTTGTTCCGTAACGTACTTGTATACTTGGAGGTGAACTATCTTTTCAACAACTTTCGACAAAGCAGGTAATAAGCTTATGGGTCTAAGGTCTGAGCAAAGATTGACATTTTTTGTTTTTGGCAACGGAATAATTTTAGCACATTTCCACTCAGTTGGAAAATAACCTGTTTCTAAACATGAATTAACAATATGAGTAATGTACTTATCAATCACGGACTTACTATATTTTAACATCTTAGCAGAAATTCCATCAATACCACATGCATCTGACTTTAGTGAATCAATTATTTCACGTACTTCGTCTACTGTTACCAGATGGAAGCAAAATTTATTATCAGAGAATTTACCATTTTCTAGTTCAATTACAGCCTCAGCACAATTGTTTTGAGGTGAAAACACTGACAAAAAGTAGTCATTAATTTCTTCAGGACTGAAGGAAATGTCTGCAGAAGGTGAACTTTTTTTTATATGTAAATCTTTCAAAGTCTTCCATAATTGTTTAGCATTCGAGTTTTTATTCAAATGTGTTAAGAAACCCTTTTTTTCATTCCTAATTGCTATAACAGTAGTATTACGCAATTGTTTGTAAAAAATCCAGTCTTTAATATTTTTTGATTTTTTATAGTTACTTAAAGCCAAGTTACGAGTTTGCATAAGTTCCCGAATATTTGGAGTTATCCAAGGAGCTAAAGGTTTACTTACTCGCTTTGTAACTATAGGAGCGTGAATATCAAACAGACATAGAAGACTTGTGCTTAAGTAATTAACCTTTCTATCAATGTTAGACATGTATAGAATGTCATCCAATGGCATTTGAGAAAGATCAGTGAAAAAATCATTAAACCAAAATTGATTAAAGTCCCTATATGTAAAATTTATTGGTGGCACTTTAGGTACCAAGGTTGTAAGGGTGCAATAAACCAAACAATGGTCAGGTCAGGTCAGGTACACCAGAATTTATTAAGATGTCAGAATTGTTTATAAAAATAACATCAAGCAAAGCACCGGAAGTACTAGTGACCCGAGTCGGTTCATTTATAATTTGTGAAAAATGATGACTTTCAAAAGTTTCTTGCATACCATTTTGATGCATAAAATTGAAGTTAAAATCTCCTAGAATAATAATGTCATCAAATTGGGGACATAAAAATGATAGTAAGCTGTCAAAGTAATCCATAGAGTTGTTAAAATGGCTTTTTGGTGTACGATATAAAACACCTACAACAAGTCTTTTCTTTTTAATTTGAATTTTAATAATTAATTGTTCAATACCTTCAATAGTGTCAAAATCTGCTAATATAACCTCATATTTATAGTACTTCCGAATATAAAAAGCAACACCACCTCCCTTTGTAATGCGGTCATTTCGAATGAGTTTATATCCGTCGACATGGACAATTTTGAAGGGTGTCTTCACGTTAAGCCATGTTTCACTTACCGCCATTATATCAAAGTCCCTCTAACTAATGTCGAAAACTCGTTGAAACCCGTGAATAGCGAACGCACATTGAAATGTGCGATCTTTAAAGATTGTTGTATATTATTTTTTAACGAATCTATTTCACAACTTGAGTCAGATTCGCTTGCTGCTGAAAATTTTCATTGCTCTAATTTTTCTTATCACCCGTTCTTCTAGGGAACTGAATGAATTCTCGCACTGCAACGTATTTGGGCCATTTATTTGCGTTCATCATTGCTTTTACTACAGATTCTTTTACTCCTACTTTGAATGAACAAAACTCTTCATTGCTTTTTAATTGGGCGCAGCTTACATCAGTTAATGACCACGTGTTCTTTATATAATTTATTACATTTTTTTCAGACGTTTTAGCTTTAACCTGGCCGATGTAAATCCACCGGCGCCTTTCTGAGCCTGTCAGCCCCCTAGGCGTCTGGTCAGACTTATCATTTTTGAAAGTCTCATGATTTGCTTCCGTACCTATTCCATTTCCTGTACCTATTATAAGCGGCTTTACTCCTCGTTTTTTCTTTTTTGAAGCAATAACTTTAAATCCATCCGGTTCAGGTATAATAGTTGATGCATCCTCAATGTCATCCTTCTTTGAAATACCCTTTTCATGTCCAATAGCACTTTCCAGCTTGGTCTCAGTTATATTGATTATATTTATATCATTAATTTAATGACTTTTATGGTGAGCAAAAGGTTTGATTAGCTCATCATTAGTTCCTTTCAACACTTCAACTTCTTTTCTTATGTTTTTTATTTCCTCATGAAGAGAAGCAACTTCGGCGTGAACTCCCTTGGAAATAGCGGAACTAATTTTTGAAAAAAAGTTCTCACAATTAAGCACACGATTAAAATCATTACTGATCCAGGATTCTTTCTTGAAATGTAAACGGCGTGCGTCAAGATTCACACATTTAGGGTGAAAATTTCCTTCACAAACACTACATCTTATACTGGTTTTTCTATCACTAACGATACACACGGCACACCGAGTCTGAGAGACGTCTGCACTCTTAGGCATTCTGATGAAGAATCATGAAACTGATATCAGGTTTAACCTGAGATGTAGCGATTTTAGGATGTAAATCAGCAATTTTTTTTAAAATTGCCAAATTTTCCGGAAGTCTTTTTTGGATTTGCTCAGCTAAACATCATAGAAAATTTTTACACCTTTCTTTAACATCCAACAAGTCCCCCGGCGCGAGTTGTGAAATATTTTGAAAATCAAACCCAAAATACATTAAAGCTGTATGCATCAGATGGTCCTTGAAGTTAATCTCTAGCAGTTCCGAATCCACTAATTTCTCTAAATGAGATGGTACAACAAGCCTTTGCAGTAAATTTTTGTACAACAAAAATAAGTCTTCAAATAGTTTCGTAGGTTCAACGTTGTCACTTTGAAAAAGTAAATTCAACTGAGTCACATTTTTTAATTCATTCTTTAAAAATATTAAAAAAAGCTTTATAAGGTAGTCCGTCCATGATATCATAAAGCTGTTCTGCCATGTAACATTTATCGTTAGACTTAGCGATTGAAAGAGCACCTTCAATTCATCCCACTGTTCTAATATGGCGCAAATAGCTTGGTAGCGAGCAAGCCAGCGGGCTCCGCTCAACCCTTGAATTTTTTTTGGATTTTTATCATTATTAATCGTCTCATACAAAGTTCTATACTCATCCAACCGTTTCGGGCTGTATGAAAACCAGTTAGGTGTTTCTCTTACAAGAAACTCAAGTTGTCGAGGTAGTCATTCCGATGCTTTTTCCGCACATAAATGTAAGAAGTGGCTAACACATTTAACAATGATCAAATCAGGCAGTTCACTTTTCAATATAGCAGTAACAGAAGTATATTTTCCAACCATCACATTAGCTCCATCAACCCCGATTCCGATAAGATTTTCAAGCTTTAAACCATCTTTTTGAAATTGATTTACAATTACTTGATGTACACTTTTCGCGTCACACTTTATTATTTTTATGTTTCGGTAAAAAGTTGTTACAGCTTGTCTTTTTTTGTGAGAAAAAAAACGTACCATGATGCATAAAACTTTGAGCGTTGATAAATCAGTACTTTCATCAATTATTATTGAGTAGGGTGAATCTCCGATCTCTTCTATCAGATCTTCAAGCATTGATGGCCCAAGCACATTTTTTATCAACATTGAACACTAACGGCCGATTTCATAATGAAATTAAAGGAGCTTTAAATTTTAAAGTATGCTTTAAAGTAGAAAATACATTTCATAATGGTATTACAACGTTTAAAGTCCGCTTTAACTTAAAGGATTTTTTCTCTAGCTTTAACAGGTTAAAGGAGGCTTTTAGAATAGAATCTAACGTCACTTTTATTCAAACAAAATAAAGATTTGTGGTCTTTTATTTTAATACTGTGCTGTTGTGACGATCGTATCAGAATGTATCATAATAACTTTTCCTCAAGTTATTCGTCTGACGATGACGAAGTTGTGGAACGCCGTCCAAAAATTTATGGCCTAAGAAAAAACTATTTTCTTTTATACGACGAACAGGATTTTTTCGATAAATTTCGATTAACCAAAGGAACAGCACAGGTTTTATTAGAACAAATCAATCCCATGATCCAGCTTGGGACTAATAGGTAATAAAGCAAATGAATTATATGTAAATATAATATGACAATGTTAATAAATCTTTCAGAGGAGGCTGCATCAAGCCCGAAATCCAGCTATTAGCAACGTTGCGTTTTTAGGCAACGGGAAATATGTTAAGAACAGCGGGAGATTTTGTTGGAGTGTCAAGAGCGTCGGCCTGTAGGATTGTAAAAAGAGTTTCAAGAGCAATTGCTTCACTTCTTCCTCAATACATTAAAATGTACAACAATAATGTTGACATGGAAAAAGCTGCTGAAAAGTTATATGGAATTGCAAGTTTTACACGTATGATAGGTGCTATCGATTGTACTTTGGTGAAAATTGATTCACCTGGAGGCGACGATGCAGAAATCTATAGATCAAGAAAAGGTTTTTTTGCTTTAAATGTGCAAAGCATCTCTGATAGCGATTTAAAGTTTCGAAATATTGTGGAAGATGGCCTGGGTCCGTACATGACCAAACTATTTTTAACAACAGCCGGGTGAAAGAACAATTGGAAAATGGTGCGTTTGCATCGTATATTTTATTGGATGATAGTGGTTATACTTTGCAACGCTATCTTCACGAAACACAAAATCGCTCGGAAAATCTTTACAATGAATCATTGATTCGCACCCGAAATGTTGTAGAGAGGCAGTACGGTGTATGGAAGCGTCGCTTCCAATTCTACATTTCGGGTTACGCCTGCAATTGCACACCGCAATGGCTGTTATTGTTGCTACCGCCGTTTTGCACAATATTGCCATAGAAATGAAGGAAGCCATTCCAGAAGATTGGCTGCATGAAGCTGAAAACAACCATGTTGACCCTGAAGATATTCCGGCATACAATCCTCAACAAGGAGCACGTCAGTTTCGCCAAGTGCTAATTAATGAACATTGTGCGAGATTATAGTTTTATTTTAATTGAAAATTATTATATTTTTAACTACACTAAAATTTACCTAATTCTTTTTTTTTAACTGCATTTCTAAATCTAATAACAACATTTTTGTTTCGTGTTCCTCTTCGCCACGTTTACTTCTTTTTTGACGCTCTTCTTCTTCGTGGGCTTTAGCAGCTCTAGTTTTCGTCGGTAATACAAATCACGGGCCAATAACGGTGTGGAGTTAGTTGGTCGCAGTTTCGCGTGCGTCCTTTTTAATAAATTGCAAGGGACGTAGGAGCTCCAGTTTTTTTCTCCGGGTACTGCTTGTGCGAGAAGTGCTTGGTAGTGCACGCGATGTGATGGTTTCCACATTCTAACAAACGTTAAATTTAAAAAATTTCGTGCTATAAAAAAACTAGTGCACTTACTACAGTTTCCTTTGGTGGGTCTTCTCCTAAAGCGCCTGCCAATAAGGGTGCACTTTCTGACGATCTGTAGCTGCAAGACGGGAGTGCTGCTAATGCATCATGTACCTCAAACGTTTGCAACAACGCTATTTCTTCAACAGACGTTGTTGGGCTTATAGCCTGAAAAGCATGCCTATATTGACAACTGTATGATCACACAAGAGCATACCTACATTCAAAACCGCAGCGTCGCAATCAAACTCCAATTGCAACCCTACGACAGTTTTAAAATTTAGTATATTTAAAACCGCGTCAATGACCGGAATTTTAGTCTTAATAAATTTCCCACCACCAGTGCCTTTAATATAGGATTTTTCAGCGGCCACTGCCTTCCGCGCTTTTGTTTTTAAATTGTTGTATTTTCCCTTAATTTGCTCCATGGTCCGCAATCTTAAGGTTTTTGCATTAAACCCATTCAACACAAATTGCCATGCTTCCTCCTAAAATAGAGATAAATGAGGAAACACAACGATAACTTTATTACATTGCCTTCTCTTCATTCGACACTTTATTGGTCGTTTTACATTCAATTTTATGTTTTTGTTTTGCTATTTCTTCTAATAATAATAGCTCTTCTTCCACACTGAAATTGGAGCCACGGCATCGTTTGCTATTCATTTTTCAAACACGATAACACTACAAAACAAACGTGCGAACACACTGAGAGCACATGTGTTAATTCAACTGTCAAATACTAGCCACAGCTGTCAAAGTGCTGTCAGAAAATGTCAGACGGCAAATATTTATGATTGCCAACCGTAGTCGACACCAATAAAGAAGCCTTTAGTTAAAGTCGGTGGACATGTTTATTATGAAATCGGTTCTTGCTAAAGTGCTTTTTAAAGCCTCCTTTTTGTTAAAGGCTCCTTTTGTTAAAGTCACTTTAAGTTGTTCATTATGAAACCGGCCGTAAGTTCGATGAAGTTTAAGGTTCTTTAAAGCGTCCGACGAAGGATCTATTTGCGGCAGTATACTTATTAAGTGATCAACTGTTAACAAAGAACAATGTTCAGCGATAAAGGCAGCTATTTTTAATTCAGCAATTTTCGTACTTTCTGCCAACTCTGGTTTATAGAATTTTGTTATCGATGTAGTTGGTTTGGCTGATTTTTCCCATTGCGTATATTTTTTATGTTTGTCAGTCTTCGAATGACCTTTTTGTGAGCTTTTAAAGTCACACAACAATAGCGACAATAGGCCAAGTTAGCATTCGTAATATCAGGTCCCAACCAACCTGTAATAAAAGAATAAATTGCAAATAACGATACGTGACTGGAGTAACTTCATAGATATAGCAATTCACAGTAAGAAAAGTATTAATCATGAAAAAACACAATATTTAACAAGTAATTTATAGTATAAATATGAACACATCCACACAAGAGACCAGGTAACTTTTTAAAAACCTGAAAAAATAGCTCTTCACATGATAAAACCATTGCCACATAATTTTTTTTAGTAAATAGTAAATGTATGTAGAAGTTCACGTCAGAAGTCCAATAAACGTACATGCAGTTATAAGAGAGGTGGTAGATTCTTTATCTAAATAAAATAAAAACACCTTTTTTGAACTTTATTGAAGAACAAATACGGCTGCGATTCGACGACGTCAGCAATTCTATGGTAAACGATTATAAATGTTGAATTTAATGTTTTAAATTTAATATTGTTCATCGTAATTTATTATAAACAGGACCAGGAGGTTAAGAATAACGTATTCTTTGTTTGAATTCAAAGTTAAACATTTAAACGGTCATTCAACTACCTGCGAACATCCTAGTCCTTTCTATAAATTACAAAAATATAATAGAATAGCTTAACCTTTCAAGTCTGCATCTGTTTCCCAAGCCTTAGAGTATTTTTGTAGATATTTTTTCTTATCTGTTGTTTTATACATTTTAATAAACATTAATGAATGACGATCAAAGTAATTTTAGTAAACAATAACCACTAACCCTCATAGGTATGTTAATGTATGTGGTAAACACCGGTAAACGCCATAGTGACATTTGTGTTTTATTCAACTCGCACTCTTAGTAACGAGCATACTACTAGATGTCACTAAGCCGCTATATCAAAAATAAATGTGATAGGCTAGAGAACAGAAATAGTGACGACCTCGCGGGAGTGGTCAGGGAAGCTTCCTGTAACTTTCAAACGTCGAGATCTGATGAAAACTCGATTTTTGCAAAATGGGGTAAAACCGATAATTTCCCGATTTTCTTAGCGAGAAGTTAAAAACTGGATATTCGCAGTTGAAAAAAAAATCTTTAAAATACCTCTAAAAATATCATACCCCTAAAAAAATTCTATTCGACTTTTTTAACCCCTGAATTTGGGGGGAAAACCCCTAAGTTGGTAACCCTGATCGAACCATAAAGTCTCGTGAACGTCAGCTGAGACTCGGCTTGTCTTGATCATGGAAAAAAAATCTTCACTTTCAGTGATATCCTCTCAAATAAAAATTTACGTGATGATAGCTTATATGTAACTATCGATAAATATATACGTCACCTGTCTGTATCTCGGTGGAAAAATCGTCAGCTGATACTTTGAAGGTCATTACGTAGAAGTTAGCCAGAAGCATTTACTGACTATTTAAATGCATCAGCTGACTAGGTTTCCCTCGACTTACTGCTAGCTGATTTTTTTTATTTATCACAGAAATATATTTAAAATCAGCCTACAAATTTTCATGTGGGAGGAAATGAAATCTCTTTAATTATTCGGCATAGCACTCCAATATGAGTGTTGAGGTGAAACAAATATTCCTTATCAATATTTTTTAAACTTATACGTGTTTATTCAAACATTTTTAGTTATATTCTAATATTTAAATAATAATCTATTTGCTTAGTATAAATTAACCAGTTACTTGATAGAAAATATTTATTATAAAAAAATTATGAAAAATTACAATAACAATGACAATCTTATTTAATCATTTTTATTTTTGCTATGGCTTGAGTCACAATCATCTTCCTCTGATTCATTGTCGCTGTCAGAGCTGTCTGCGGTAATATTGTCATCGTCATCATCTGTACAAAAAAAAATTAGAATGCATATTTTAGCATAATATCATTAATATATTGTAAAGCATGAAAGGTTATATCACTTAGCAGTTCGTGAAAGTGTAATGCTTTATGCAAACCTGACTACAGCGCTGTTTTGTTCTTATTGAAACTTATCAGGCCAGGGCATTGCAGAAACCAGTACACTTCCACAAGCTTGATCTCTCCTATATGTACGAATGTGACATTGTACATAGTAGGTCTGATGGTGGTTCTAACCTTTCATGCATTGTGTGTATAGTGAGCATTAATGGCATATTTGTACTAACAGTTTATCAAAGTCACGCTTTAGCATGCACTACTTGATGAACTGGTACTACCCACTTATCTCAATTATATTTAAGACAGTCCTCTACACATTCTACTAGTTCTACCAGCGAAAATATACCGTGCGATCATTTAATAAAACAAATTGGATATATAAAAAATACAATAAAATCTAAAAACTAAAATAATGTGCGACATATACATCGGTGTTAAAGAATACGTCAGAACTTTATCTAAATCTAGTTCCTTTTTTAAAGAGATTTGAAGTAATTGTTCAAATAAATCACGTTGCATTCGCAGCTCCACGATTCCTCGAGCAACTGTAACTTTTTTTTTCTGTATCATATCTAGGAAAGTATGACATTTTACCCTAGAAATAGCCTTCCCAAATTGGTTTGGGTCATTTAGACAACTGAGAATATAATCTTCTCGTTTTGTATTAACTTCTTTTTCAACATTGAGCAAGAAATTTTCAATATGCTGAGGTGCTCCTTCTCCAGTAGAAATGTTATATAAATCTTGTTTATTTAAATTTTTATTGAAGGGATTAATATTAATAATAATAATAATAATAAATTCTTTATTGTCCAACAGTTTAACCAATTACAGGACAAAATTTCGTGATAATACAGTAATAATACAATAATAATACTACACCAGTAGTGAAAATAAGCTACACAAACATAAGTTTAAGTGGTGTAAGATTTTGTAATATAATTTATAAATAATTAAGAAAAAAAAAAGTAAAAAGGAAATAAGATAACAGAAAAAAAAAAAAGAAAAATAGGAGATGGAACTTAAAAAAGAAATACTAATGTAAATACTAATACTAATACCAGTAATACAGAATATAAATTATTATTAATCAGTTGTTCTTTTGACTATGTCAAGAATCTTAGGCAAGCTGTCAAAATTAATGTCGCAATCTCTGCTTACAGTATTCCAGTTTCGACACATCACATTAACAGGGGAATTAACCCCAACATTAGTCCGATAGGAAGTCAACTTAAAGTCTACAAAGTATCTAGAATTTGCTCTAGGTAGATTAAATGACAGTCTTGACAGTATTTCTATGCTGTCAATGCTACCATGAAGTAACTTATACAAAAAAATTACTGATTGGCAAAAACGCCTATTTTCCAGCGAGTCCAGGAAAAATTCTTTGAGCAAGAGATCCTGACTGCAGCCACGAACGGGGTATACGTGGTGAGATTTTAAAAATAAATATTTCAAAAATCGTCTTTGTACATTTTTAAGATTTGCAATATAGTAGGCGTAAGACGGAGACCATACTACAGCACAGTACTCAAGTTTAGATCTCACAAGTGCTATGTAAAGTGTTGTAATAGTGTCGACTCTACCAAATCTTTTGGTGTTGCGAATAATGAAACCTAATATTCGAAGTGCTGAATTTGCTACGGATTTGACATGGTCAAGAAATGTGAGTCTTGAGTCAAATACAACACCTAAATCTCTGACAGTCGAATTGCGGGAGATGATTATATCGTCGATATTGTAATTAAAATGAATTGGGCGTACTTTTTTGGCGTACGATACAACACAGCATTTGAGAATATTAGGTTCCAGCCCATTGTTTTTACACCAAGCTATTACTCCGTTTACATCTTGTTGTAGGATCTCACAACTAGATATGCTGTCAATGATGTGATAGATTTTATTATCATCAGCAAATAAGTTGCATTTTTAGTTGTAGATGACGTCAAAAACATCGTTAATATACAAATTGAAAAGCAATGGGCCTAAGTTGGACCCTTGAGGAATTCCCGAAGTTTGGTGGTAGGTACCTGAGACATAGCCATTTAGTTCAACATATAATTCACGATTTGTTAAGTAGGAATGAAGTAATAGAGTTAGTGCATCAGAAAATCCAAAATTTTTCAGCTTGTCAACTAAGACTGAGTGCAGTATTCGCTCCGAGGGCAACAGCGCTAGCGCCATGGGTGACGCTTTTAAGAACTTCAAACCCAGTTTTCGTTATTATTAAGCACGTGCTCGTATATGTTTACATGTATTCTTATGAAATAAAAACTGGTTAATTATTTTGTTTAAAGCGTATAAATAAATAATAAAGCGTATCAATAAATTATGGATTCAAGTCCAAAACAAATTTATAAGTGCTGTGTAGAAAATTGTAAGAATACGTCAAGAAATTGTGAATATGAATTCTACAGTTTTCCATCTGCTAATCCAAACTTTCCACATAAAATTCAGAAGCATGAATTGTGGTTAAAAGCATTAAAAAAATTTGAGTAAGTACAAAAATTAAATACAATATTTATAGGAATAATTTCAAACATTAGATAATAGATATTTAATAACCGTAAATATTTATGATATTTATTTATGGCTCCATTATTTTAATAAACAATTGCAGGCCAGACGGATCAGCTTGGACTCCGAAAAAACGAAGTAGAATTTGTAGCTTCCATTTTGCTGGAAACAAACACCGCGATCATCCAGGAAGTCCGAGTTTCACTCCAACTATTTTCGACTGTTCAACAAAAACATCAAGGAAAGCAACATCTTCAGTTAATCGGTAACTAATTTTTTATTTCATAAAATAAAAAAATTGCTCATATTATTATGTACGATTATTATTTAAAAAATTTTTTTTTAGATTTCAAAGATTTTTAAAAAAAAATATGCAAAATTCAGCTACTTCTGAATCACAAATTAAGAAATCAAAAGTTTCAAGTGCTCGAGAACTATTTGCAAATTTAAATATACAAGATGGGAATTCCACTACTGGTGACCCGAAAATTCATGTTGAAACGAACGTTAATTTTTTATCTGATGACGATGATAATACAGACAATTTTTTAAAAAATAATACTACGTTTATTTGTATCAAGCATCATAATTCAAATGTTTGTGATGCGGAAACACAAATTTACATACCACGAGGAGACAAAGTTAATTGTAAATCAAGTATAAATGAGACTATTAAATGTGCGAAAGCTTCTGAAACATGTACAACAGGGTTTCATGGCTACTCTTCGGTAAAAGATGCAGCTGACGAAGTACGTGACCTATGTGGCGTTAGCCTTGAAACGTTCAAACTTTTCTTAACAATATTACTAAGACAAAAATTTGATAATCGACAGAAAGTATCTATGAAAGATCGTCTTTGTATTTTTTTAATGAAAATGCGAACTGGCCTAACATTCACGGCACTAGGTGCTTTATTTAGGTTACATCGAACGACAGTATCAACTATTTTCACTGACACTTTGGTATATTTAGTTGGTGCGTGTAAAAATTTTGTTTCGTGGCCAACTAAGGAGACAATCCGTGCAATGATGCCCGACGTTTTCAAGGACTCGTATAAGAATTGCCGAGTAATTATTGACTGCACAGAATTCCATGTTGAACAGCCATCAAAAATTAAACATCGAGTCCAGTTCTATTCCCGATACAAAAAAGGATTCCGTTTGAAAGTTTTAGTAGGTTGTACTCCGTCCGGACACATATCTTTTGTGTCACGGTGTTATGGTGGTAAATCCACAGATGCCCAATTAACAAGTACTTGTGGTTTTTTGGACCTGCTCGAGTCTGGTGATTTGGTACTCGCTGACAAAGGGTTTCCACAAATCAAAACTCTCCTTGATGAAAACGGGAAAGGAATATTGATGGTTATGCCACCTTTTTTATGCAATAAAACGTTTACAGCAGAACAAGTAGAAGAAACATATCAAGTTGCGAGTGTTAGAATTCATATTGAACGAGTCATGCAAAGAATTCGTACATACAAAATTGTTGATAAATTTACAATCGATTTGCTTCCTTATAGTGATGCGATAGTATTAATGTGCTGCATTTTAGTTAACTTACAACCTCCAATCATCAAAGTTGAAGAAGCAAAAGAAGGTGAAGATTACTTAAAAAATATAACAATTGTAGGAAAGTTATAAAATTTATTACATATAAATAATATTATGTTATCATTTTAAAAACAATTGGTAGTAAAATTTTGTAATAATCATTTTTAATGACAAGTAAGGCACATATCTTGAATTTAAATAAATAATTTATAATATATACTTTTTTTATATTATTTATAAAATATTTTCTTTTTGACTTTCTACTAAGACTCTTAAATAATAATAAAAATAGAAAAATTTCAGCTTTGGAATAAGACTTGCCAAAAATTTTTCATCTTTTGTTAAAGTAACAACATAACTACCCTTTGGAGACCAAATAAATAAATCACATTGATCCAAACCAACAACATACATCTGCACTTGACATTGAGTGTAATAGATGTTACTTTTTTTAACACTAGCTCCATTTTCTTCTAATTGTAAGTACTTAACGTTGAATTTATTATTTTTTTCGTCATAAATAGGTTTTGATGAACACGTGGAAGGACACTTAATTTCTAAAACTTTAATTGCTTCACCGTTTTTTACGACGATGCCATCAACACTGGCACACAGCCATGATTGCAATGGCTTAACAAATAAGCCGATAGATACTACGTCGACATCGTATTTTTGTATATAATCTGCAACAGCCTTCTTTTCATTTTTGATACCATATTCCATTGCTTTAGTTGTTGTTCTTGAACCATTTATTAAATTGTTGGCTAAGGTTTCACTGTCTTTTTTTTTTATTAGTCTTAATTGAGTGAGCTTTTTGAGAAGCACTGATTCGATATTTTCATATAAAAAACCACTCATGTGATCCACTCTGCTTCTCGGTATTTAAACACAACTTCATTATTTGGTAATCATATAATTTAACATTAAAATTATAATAATCATAAACTTTTACATCTTTAAAAATGATATCACATGAATAAAGTCTACTTTGCTTCGACTTTTGGAGTAAACTATCAATCAATTTCAGACTAATACTCTTCTGTACATCATTATTAGCTTCATTACATAAATCTTCTAGAAATACCCTTACAGCTGAGTTCTCATAGCATATTCTTTCTCATATTTTAAAACAAGTCGAAATGAACAATTTATTTTTTCCAATTCCGAGTACTGAACATCGTACAGTGGCCCATAACTTTTTTTTAAAATAAATCATCAGTAACTAACAATGGCTTCGCAAAAATTTCTTTTGCAAGCTGACTAGTAGATGGCTTACCCCAACTTTGTTCTTCAGAGGTTTTTGAGTCACCAGTATGTTTATTTATAAAATCAATCAGTGCATAAATATGTTTGCATTTTCCACATGCTTGAGATACGCACGTGCAAGTCCGTTGAATTACGTGTCTAGCAGCATCTAACTGAAAGAATCATTTTCTAATTAAAATGTTATTTAATTTTAATATGTTTATTATTAAATATATGAACCCTACTTACTTGTAATTCAACTTTATACGGTGTTTCTGAGACACTAGTCTGTCTAAAGACTTTACATTTAATTTTGGTAGGTTGATCATGAAATTTCAATTCTTCTACATCCACAACGTTTACTTCACTTAATTTTTTACCATTGACTATCTTTTGTTTATTAAAGTCAATTGAGTGAGTAATTTTTTCAAATCCAATTTTGATTATTTTATTCATTATAAAATTGTTTTGAGGTTAACCGGCATTCGCATATTTTAAACTCTTTTTTTTACAGCTAAGAAAATTTAATTTTTCTAACTGTTTTTTTTATTGTTTACTTATACGTAATTTGTGATATTTGGCCACTAACATTTGCACTTATAAATAATAATTATTTACATATTAATATTTTTCTATCAAATACCCATTGTTTTCATGCATAAACATTGGGAGTGAAGTTATTTTTTTCGCCACGGGTGACGCTGCGTGCGGTTGCCCTCGGAGCGAATACGGTCAAATGCTTTAGCTAAATCTACATAAATGACATCAACTTGTTTGCCCTTATCTATAGCTTCCGATAAGTACTGAGTGATGCTCATCAGGTTGGTGACAGTAGATCTACCCGACATAAATCCGTGCTGATGCACGGAGATTAAATTCTTAATGTGCGGATATATGTGATTATAAATTACTATTTCCGGAATTTTAGCAAAATTAGGAAGTATTGAAATAGGTCGATAGTTACCAACCTGATAGACATCACCATTCTTAAAAATTGGAGTTACCCTCGCTTTTTTCCATATATTAGGAAAAGTTGACGTGGCCAAGCATTTATTAAATAGAACACATAGCGGTTGTGATAGAACAGACGCACAATCTTTAATTAAAAATGATGGGACTTTGTCGTGTCCTGCGCATGAGTTTTTTTTGAGTTTGTTAATTGCCTTGACTACAGTCTCATTAGAAATCAAGTCAACTCTTAAGGCTGGAAATGTATTGTTGAAGGCTGCCCTATTGTCAGTTTTACTAGAGTTAGAATATGCGTGAAAAACACTTGAAAAAAACTTACTAAACTCATTAACTATGTCTTGTGGTTGTGTATATTCTACATTGTTAACTACTAATCTACCGGGGACTGTAGACTGATTTTTTTTGTTTTTAACAAACTTCCAAAATTCGTGGGGGTTTCCGATAATGTTGTGTTGAATTTTATTTAGGTAATTGTCATAATGGCTTTTAATAAGAGACTTAACTATTTTACGCACTGTAGTAAATTGATTCTTATAAAACATGTTATTAGTTTTTTTAAATTTGTTAAAATAAAAGTTTTTTAACCTGATATTATGCTGCAATTCATTAGAATACCAAGCAGGATATTTATTAAACGTTCTTGTAAATCTGGGAACATATCGGTCAAATATGTTATACAACTTGCCATAGAATGCTTCACAAGCGTCATTAACATCATCAATGCTAGTCAAATATGAGAAGTTTGTTGCGCCAAGTTCCCTATACATATTTATAAAGTCGGCCTTTTTAAAGTTGTAACAGTAAGACCTGTTAAAGTGTGAAAAGTTAACAGTTTTAGGAATATCAATATCAAGTACTAGATTTAACACTGGATGATGCATGTCTATATCTACAAGAGGACTATTGTCTTTACTCACAGATAGCCGAACATTTCTGGAAAAACAAAGATCTAGTAAATGATTGTTGATATTAAGAATGGTATTAGATTGCTTCAGATTCAAGAAAGACATTAAGTTAACAGCAGTAGCAACTTTATGGTTACTTGAGTCTTGGTCAATAAACTTAGGAATATTAAAGTCACCTATCATAATTACTTTGTCATAATTGACCAAAAAATCTTCAAGTAAAGTAATAAACAAATTGAAAGCAGCAGATGTGATATCAGGAGGAACGTAGACGCAACAAACACAAACAGATGTAGATTTCTCAAATAATTTGCAGCAGACAATATCAACCATTGACACCTCATTAAAAAGAGAATTGTCTATAGTTACAAAATCAAACTTGTCATTATTTATAGCAATAAGCGAGCCGCCTCCTCTGCTGCAGCCAAGGTGTTCATAGTTTCGGTCAGCGCGAAGAACACTGTAGGATGTGGGAAAAAACTCACTACTATTTATATCCTGGGAAAGCCAAGTTTCGGTTAGACACACTATATCAAATTGCAGATCGGATATATTGCTGTAGAATTGATCGACTTTGGTTCTCATGCCTCTGACATTCTGGTAATAGACTTGTATATTATTGGTTAAAATGTTGGATATATTCAGTTTTCCGGAGTTGTGTTATGAGAAGCCGTTACAATTTATGGAACGTTGTTACGGTATTTAATGGTAGCATTTTTCGTTCCATTTGCTCGCATAATCTTCAATTCCTCATTTAAATTTTGTAGGTAATTTTGTTGCTGCTTAGTTTTATCATCTCTAACAAATACCTTGCTGAAGACTCGACTTTGTCTTAATGCATCACGTTTCCGTAGAACTAAGCGGGCCATTTCAACAGTCTTAAAGCGAAGCTTTAATAATCGAGGGCGACCATTGACAGAATTTCCTATTCTTTCTACATCATCAGGTGATACAACAGCAGAACTATCGATGATTTCTAAAATGTCGTTAGCAATATCGGCATCTCGTCTGTTTGGAGTTTCCGGGACGTTAACTAAAATTACATTATTAGCACGTTCAACAGATTCTGATAGTAGTTCTTCTTTAGCAGCAGGCAAGATAGAAACGGAACTAATTAATGATTCAATACGGGTCAACCGCTTCTCCAAAGCAGACTTAATATCGTCAATGCTTTTTCTTAGCTCAGCAACCGACGATAATGTTACATTGCATCTGTTGCAAATAATTTTCAAATTATGTGAACCCAATTTACTAATACAATCAAAGTCCTTTTCAGCAATATCTAAACATGCGTAGTGCAGATGCAATTTGCAGCTAAAACACTCAGTATAGCTTTTACCACTAATATCTTTGAAGCAATGAGCACAGTTGAAGTTCGCCATAACTAGTTGAAAGTGAGGGCGTGGTCTGCGCAATTTGACTCGGCCTTCCACAATATGGTTTCTTTTCCAAACAAAAACGAAAGAACTACTGATAAGACCAAAAACTGACAAAATAGTTGTTTTCGGATTCGAATCTCGGAAAACTAACTAGGTCATTAGATCGACGTCTACTTTTTATGTGGTATAGTTCAAAGTGGTAGAATTAAAGACCGTTATTACCAGTAATTTCTAGCATAAACAAGATACCACAAAATCACACCACTTTATCTTATCACCCCACTTATCATATTTTCGCTTAATGCCATCAATGAATCCATGAAGATGTTCAGTATTTTTTTTTATTCGACTATTTTTCAGATCGGCGGTCACGTCTTGTACTTTATTAAGTCCAAATTCATTCATTGTATGACTGGTGATAGTTGAACGAATAGTATGACTGCGACACCATCGTTGCCTAGCTGAGATTGAATTAGTTATATGTGAAATTCCCGTCAGCTTATTCGCAGCATCAGCGTTAATTGTTTGCTCAACAGTCAGATCAATCGGTTGCTTTGAGTAAGGCTTTTGTGTCCGTTTTATACCGAATGAACCTTTTTCAAAGTTTTCGCGTAATCCCGGATGAGTGTCGTCAACTTTTATTAAGTTATCCAGATACTTAACTAAATAACGGGTATAAATTTGTTGATTGGAAACGAAAAACAAATTAACTATTTTCAATAAGGCCAGTTTATAGATTTCAAAATTACCGGAACGGATGCTTGTATTGACTAATAAATAATAATCAATGAATCTTACATACATCATGTAAAACTGCGCTGTCTTGCCATGCGTGCCTTCCAAAGTATCTATTTTAAATTGCTCATATCTTTCAAGTAGTTCTGTTAATCCTGTTAGTTGTATTGTCGGTTCAATCGTTTTTGTTTTTAAAAACTGCACCAAATAGTTTTTGAATTCATCAGGTACATTTATTTTTTCATGTTGAAGGAAGCTTTCAAAATGCAACATTTTCAATGCTAATGCAATCACTAATAAAACCACTAACTGATCCGTTGGCGATTAATTCTTTATTTACCATGATATTTGTGAGACAACAGTTATCAATAAATTTACCCACTGCTTTGAAATATGCCATCATAACATGAAATGCTCCAAGATGGATAAATAAATCTTTAAAAGTTTCAGCTTCAATACTCTTGATTTGCAGGGCAACTTATGCAATCGCAAGGTCGTACATTACTTCAATGTATTTCTGACCACATTCTGTAGCCACTTTTTTTGATTGAATCATGGTTTCATATACGGTTTCTTTATTTGTTGGTGAATCATTAATTGTTGTTAAATTACTAACAATGTGCTTGGGAGAGGGATCTTCATGCAATAAACTATTATATTCAACCTACATCGGTATGCCGGTCAAATTTAAATAGTGTGAAAGAACCCATGCAAAATCCATGTGTGTTAAACATAAGAAACAATTGTTGTATCTTTTTGAAATGCAAACAAACTTGTTTTCTCTTCCCTATGTTTGGTATCAACAAATTCTGAAGGTAGTTGCCGTTTGTTTTTTTTTATGGTTCCAACGTATGATAGCTTTTTTGTGCGTAAAAAATTTACAAGGTCTATATCGGTGAACCAATTGTCGGCTGTTATATTGCGCCCGGTATTGTAGATTGGTTGTGAAAGGCTTTTTACTACGTCAGATGGTTTATAGCTAGTTTGAAAAGGTCCGTCAGGTTGTTTACCTGGATATATTTCCAAATTATGGGTGTACCAAAGTTTACTGTCTACTAATGCAAAGATTTTGATACCATATTTATTAGGTTTTGACGGTATGTATTGTCTGAATGAACATCTCCCTCTGAAACCAGCCAGCATTTCATCAATTGTCACATTTTCTCCGAGTGAGTAGTTATTTTGACAATTATCTACAAAAATTGAAAAAACGTCTCGAATGGCAGCAAGCTTGTCAACACGTCTTCGGTCTTCACGGGTTGTTCTGTTGTCAAATCTAATTGCACGAAGGAGAAATTAAAATCTTTACAAGCTCATTACTAAGCGAAACATTTCTACGTCAAAATAATCGTCACCCCATAAATCTTCTAAATTTATTTGATTAGCGTGAAATAGTCCGGCAAGGTATAACAGACCGATAAAAGCTTTCAGTTCAACAATGTCCGTAAATCTAGCATCTCGTTCGCGTTTGTATTGTGGTCGAATAAATTCAATATACTCATTTGTGTGTTGAAGAATTTTGTCTAATATGTTATCATTTATGAAACATTTCCAGCATTCTAAAATATTTCTGGCTTCTTTTCTGGTTCCTGCCCTTCCTGGCTGAGTAACTAGAACATTCTGAGG
The DNA here is from genome assembly GCA_947359425.1 of Lagria hirta. NCBI lineage: Eukaryota > Metazoa > Arthropoda > Insecta > Coleoptera > Tenebrionidae > Lagria > Lagria hirta. The sequence goes on from OX375804.1 coordinate 17,046,077, forward strand.
TTTACGTCTAATACGTTGTAAAAATTGAGTTTTTTTCCATTCGGTAGAATTGTCTTTTCCAATAAAATAATCGTTATTCCTTTCTTCATTTGATAAACTTTCTGATGACGAAGCGTCTTGAGCAGTGTCAGAATTTTGATCCCGTTCCTCAACATTATCTTGAGCATCAGTATCGGTTTCGTCTTTAAATTCAATTATATTTTCGTCGTCGGACTCCATCATCATTTGTAGTAAAACCTTGGCGTCATCAGGGTTCTCTGGATTATATAATCTTTGCGTTCTCTTCATTTTTGATCAAGATTTTTATCTAGTAAGAAACAATAGACAACGTAAGTAGGCGCAATTAATCTGATAGATATATCATAAAATACAGATGCTAAATGCTACATTTGAATACTAAAAATGAATGTCATAATTACCTTTGGGATGTATTAAGTGCTAGTACTCTAACTAGCACTTCCTTTGTAGGTGTATTAGAATCATTGCACGATTCTAAACTCCAAAACTGTTCTAATTGTTGTATATTTAAATTAGATTTGTCAAATGTCGTTATTGGTAAGTTTTCGGTAATGTTGTCTAATACCAGACAATTAATATTTGTTTCAAAAAGGTTAAAGTTTGATTTTATCGTGACAAAGGTTTTTAAATTGATGTTTGACGATGTTTTATTAATGCCTACTAATAATGAATTTGTGCGAATAGATTTAAGTTTTAAAGTTTGAAAAAAAGGAGTTTTAATTATACTGCATTGTGATCCAGGATCTAACAATGTTCGATAATTATACCATCCTCCATTAAAATATTTTATTTGTACAATAACTGTAGCCAAAAGTACTTGTCCGGTGTTAAAACATGAATGGTTAGAAACTACCTGAGTATTTAAATCTTCGCTACTATTATTATCAGTTAATTCTCTGTTGAAAGCATTATTTGTTTCTGTTGCCTGAGTTTCTAAATGTAAAAGCGTATGATGCATCTTATTACACGTGTGACAAGGAGATGAGCGACAATTTTTGCTGAAGTGGTTATCACGAAGGCAATTAATACATCTTTTGGAAGATTTTATAAATTTTTTCCGTTGTTCAGTTGGAAGGAGAGTGAATTGCTCACACTTATAAATTTTATGACTATTTTTGCCAAAGGGACAAGACTCTTTAACTAAACCGGCGACATAACTAAAGTTTACCTTTTTCAAATTGCTTGTATCGGTGTGAACCTTTTCTACCTGTATTTTACTTAGCAATTTAGCTCGCTTAATTAAGTATTTACAAAATTCTAAAATTGTCGGACCTTTTATTGAACACGCGTATTGTTCCCATTCTCGTTTTGTTTCAATATCTAAATGAGTAGACAATAAACAAATTAAAATTCGGTTGAGAATATTTTCTTTTGAAGGATCTAATATTTTAATAGATTCTAAATGATTTGAGATATCATCGGCAATTTGCCGAATCGAAGGTGATTCTCGTTTTGGAAGCCTTTAATTCTAATCGATTTTTAATATGATTATGAATAATCTCTTCCGTATCTTTATACCTATCGTTAAGCTTTTTCCATGCAATTACATAATTTTGGTCTGTAATTGAAACCGTTTGAATTACTCGGGCAGCCTCTCTGCGTAATGAAACTTTTAAATACTGAAATTTGTCTACATACGATAATGAGTTATTTGAATGTACCATTGAATTAAATAAATCGCGAAAGTTACACCACTCTGTTTGCTTTCCTGTAAAAATGGGTAATTGTGTTTCCGGTACTTTAATTCTTGGAACAAAAGGTACATGTTTAGCTACGGATTTGGTACTCATTCAGTTAATAAGCAGTTTTGCTGTTGAGAGAGCTTTATAGTATGAGCTCTCAAATATTTCGCGTTGACTAGATTCATTTTCAAACTCACACAAAAGAACGATCTCTTCGATTTGATTTTGAACCTCGTTAAATTGATTAATTAACGTTTTTGCATCGTCGTACCGCAACTGAATATCGTCCGGAATAGTTTCGCTATTTGCATATACAAACTTTGCAAATCGGTTAAGAGTTGAATTAATTGCTGTTCTGCGTCTAGTCAATGCTTCAACACTCATTTTGACCCAAATATATATATGTTATATAGAAAAAATTGAATATAAGATGTTTGATTTTAAGATAGGATAACTAATGGAGACCCTGTAAGAGTGGGCAGGAAAAAATAGGAAATAGTTAACAACGTGTACTTTTGTGGAATGCAGTGAACAAACTGTCAATCTTTTATTCATAGAAAAAGTACTACCAACTGTTAGCACAAAACAATGTTGCCATGTATTGAGCTCATGTCAACACTCCCACTAGCTCAATATCATAACTAATAGTTACAAAATCAATTAACTGTCAATAACACACACAATACCGAGATTATAAATAAATTTAAGATGTTTGACACTACTCAAACTCTTTGTCAAAACATCGGCTGGCATGTTTGCAGTTTCTAAATATTTTAGTTGAACCCATTTTTTTGCAACTACATCTCTTAAAAAATGATGCTTTACATCAATATGTTTACTTCTTTTATGAAATATAGGATTCTTAGACAACTTCTGTGCTCCCATATTATCATTAAACAAAGTTATACATTGGTTCACACCAGTCAGTTCAAAAAATAGATTCTTCAAATAAATAGTTTCTTTCGAAGCTTCAGACATTGCCATATATTCGGCTTCTGTACTTGAAAGCGCTACAGTCTTCTGTTTTCTACTTTCCCATGAAATTGGACCACCAACAAAAGTAAAACAGAAGCCGGTGTAAGACTTTCTATCAAATGTATTGCTGCCCCAATCGGCATCAACATAACACTCAAGCGATTCATCAGCTTTACCAAAACATAAACCATAATTTATTTATTTATTTATTTATTTAGCACAGAAAACGCTGATCGGCAGTATACATTAGTTATTATAATCATTTATTTTAAGTGATATTTGAATGAGATATAGATATAAACATAAATAATGAAGATTAAGCCAAAAATGAGACTAAGAAAATAAGAAGCAAAGTAAAACAGAATGTGACATGTGATATTATAAAAGTATTAGTTATTTAATAAAGTTTTTTAGATTTTGGTTATGAAAGCAGACATTGAATCTTCAAAGAAGTTGGTATCCTGGCAGTGTTCGTTGACTAGATTAGCTATCCTGTTTCTTGGACCATGGAAAACATAGTTTTTTGTTGTCTTAATAGCGTCCAGCAATCTATGTTGTCTTAAGCCTGGTCTTGGATGGATAATTTGAAATTGTTCACGTATTTCTGGTGATTCAATATGTCCATTGACGGATTTATAGAAAAATATTAAGTCGGCAATTTGTCGGCGACGTAGGAGGCTATCGATTTTAAATTGGCTGTACACATCTTCCGTTGTCATATTGGATTCTCGAACGTACAAGTAATATGACACATATTTACAGAATTTTTTTGTATTTTTTCTACGTTATCTATCTGAACTTGTGTGTGAGGTGACCATATGGTAGTGCAATATTCCAGGACCGGTCTGACTAATGACATGAATAGATGTATAAGTGTGTGAACGTCGTTGAATTCTCTTCCTGATCTTAGTATGAATCTAAGTGTGCGGTAGGCTTGAGATGTAATTTTATCTATATGTTCAGTGAAGTTGAGTTTGTTATCTACAATTACACCCAGGTCCTTTACTGATGTGACTTCAATAAGTTGATGTTGATTGAGATGATATATAGCTGGAGTCCAATTAGATGAACGTGAGAACGACATTACGACACATTTATTTATATTTAATTAAAGTTTATTCGCCATGCACCATCTGTGAAGTTCATCGATGTCTGTCTCCCTGGAGAATTTTGACGTCATCAACACCATTTATTTTCCTGAAGATTTTCAGGTCATCTGCATATAATAGATATTCAGGTACAAATTTACTTCCAATATCATTAATAAATATATTGAACAAAATTGATCTCGAGTGCGATCCTTGAGGGACACCGGAAGTTACCTCATACTCAGCTGAAATATGACCATTTACTCGTACCTGTAGATGTCTATCTGATAAGTATGATCGAAACCAATCAAGTATTTTCCCTTTGACACCATATTGGCTCAGTTTGTCAATTAAAATTTCATGGTCCACCATGTCAAAGGCCTTGCTAAAGTACGTATATATTGTATGGACATTCATCCCTTGGTTCAAAGCATTTAAGGTATAGTTAGTGTACAGATACAAGTTCGAAGCAGTAGATCTACCCCCTATGAAGCCATGTTGTTTTGACAATATAATATTTTGAAATGAGGACGTTATTTGAGGCAGTACGATTTTCTCAAATAGTTTCGAGATTGAAGATTGTATGCAGATAGGTCTATAGTTAGATACATCACATCTGGAGCCTGATTTGTGTATTGGGCTTATAAAGGAAGTCTTCCAGATAGCTGGGAATACACCTAGTTTAAGAGATTTACTGAAGATGTGAGTAATAGGTTCAGTTAGTCCTGGAGCACAGTTCTTTAAGAATAAATTGGGTATTCCATCTGGTCCAGCACCTTTTCTTGAGTCCAGTTTTCTTAGTTGGTTGTACACATCTTCGTATCTGATGTTCAGTTCCGAAAGGTTGACATCTTGGTTCGTCTGAAGTTTTTCGCGCTGATACTTGGACGCTATAGAGATTTTAGTATTATTCTCATAAATGCTGCTGAAGAAAGATGCAATCAAGTTACTTACTTCGTTCCCATTGTTTGCTGTTATTGTGTTCCAAGCCATCGACAATGGAATATCTGTATCACTTCTTCTTTTATTTTTGATAAAATTCCAGAACTTACTGGTATCCTGTTTTCTGTTTTGGAGATGTAATTATTGTAGCATGCTTTACTGATTTTTTTACATTCTAGTCTTAAGTTCTTGAAGTTGTTGTAATCAATTTTGGATCCAGATATTTTATATTTAGCGTGGGCTGTATTTTTCTGTTTGATTTTATTGATCAGTTCATTTGAAAACCAATGAGGATAATTATTTGAATTAATAACTCGAATAGGTAGATACTGTGAGATTCCTTCGTTAATTATATCATAGAGCCAGTTAATTTTGTCTTCCAGTGATTCCAGCTTATATAAATCAATCCAGTTATATCTTAAGAAGAATCCATTCAATCCAGTATAGTCTGCATTTTTGAATGAGTATGTAGGTGTATTGTTTGGTTTGAGGTTGGCCTGAATATCGGTAAATATGTTTATAGGCCTTTTGTGAACCTTCATTTCTCTGCTTCTCGACATTTTGCGGACATTTGTTCCTGAAATGACCTTTCTTGTTGCACCTGAAACAAATTATTTTACTTTTGTTTTTGTTTACTTTATGACTTCTATTGCTGTCACTTCAAAATGACTTTTTGACTACCTCCCGTTGCCATGATTACCAACCGTGCTGAACTTAGCCGCAAATGCGCCACCTGCCTTAGCACGTGCATCGTCCACCAGTTGCATGTCCAATAATCTGGATTTTATGGAATCCGCTGTGACATCAATACCGGCGTGTTCGATTGCTATAACCATCGGTTCAAATTTATCTGTTAATCCAGCAAGCATAAGACTGCCTATCAACTCCTGACTTAATTGAAAACCCCTTCTTTCAAGTTTCTGAGAAGTATCGATGTTGATGTAATACTCCATTGAATCACAATTTTCAAGCCTCAGGGATATTAATTTTCTTAACAAACTATTCTTACGTGCAAATCCGGAATCTTCATAAAGTCTCTTTAACTTGTCCCACACATCACTTGCTGTTTTTGAATCTTTCACGTGAATAAACAACGACGGGTCCAAGGTCAAAATTAGTTTCGCTTTTGCCTTGCTCACTAAAACGTTATCTGTCTCTGAACCATCGACACACTTTGTTAGCCCTTCCAAGACAAATACATTTTCCATCGCGAATGCCCAATCTGCATAATTCTCGCTCCCATCAACTTTGGAACACTGTTGAGATAATTCACTGCCATTGTAACCTTGACCTTCCACACGCAATACTTTTCAATTACAAATTGAAAAACTGTATTTAGCTACACGTCTGAACTATGGGAAATCCGGCTGGATTCTAGGTGCTTTTTAACGCCTCTGGGCCCATAACCTGTCAGAGTGGGCAGGAAAAAATAGGAAATAGTTAACAACGTGGACTTTTGTGGAATGCAGTGAACGAACTGTCACTGGCGTCTGGAGATAGTAATGGGCAACTCAATCCCTTTCACTCCTACAATTGGCGGCTTATCTAAATCAAAATGTATGTTATACTGAATGCATGCAGGTATTTTTATAGTACTCACTAGTGTACCTCAATTATAGGATATTTACTTGAATATAAAAAATATTGGAAAAAAAGTTTGATAAATTAAAAATTATGTAAAAAGGACAAATAATAGTACCTACGTAATTTATTTCAATAAATAATGAATTTTATAATAAAATAAATAAGTTTTACACAGTATTTTGCTGCCACTTCCCTACCATTTCTAGAGCCAATTCAGTTTTTTCTGAGTTTAAGGGGTTTGCATATTTCTTCTCTTTTTTTTTCGGTTTATTTTTTGTTGAAGAAAATCTCATTTGGGTTTTAATCTTTTTGTTAGGTGGCTAAAATTTTGCAAGAGCCACCTAACTCTTGCAAAATTTTAGGAATAAGGATTTTTTTTTTTGATAGTGCTTTTATAATACTTTCCAGAGGGGACAATTGTTTTAAAACTGCTTCCAACTGTTCTTTAGTTTCAACAGTGTTACAAACTTGCAGAACTTTATCCAACATATGCTGCTTTCTTTTATGAAAAGTATCTTGTCTCGCTTTACTCACTACACTTAAAATTGCACTTTCTTCTGCAGTACTAGTACCAGCTACATCATCAGCAATGCCATTGACGAAATTATTCAATTCAACGCGTGTCTCTTCTGGCTTCTGACCCTCTTTATTTTTTATTTTTTAAAAACATGCAAACAAGATGAATGTTCTTACACATATTCCATTTTATAGAAAAGTCTATACAAGTGCATGTGTAACTATGAATGCACGTTTCACAATCCTGACAACGTAAACTACAAGTACAAGTAGTTTTCGTTGCTTCCACTTTATAGATATCATCGCATTTTGTAGCAGATACATTCCAAAAATCACTCTCCTTTATTATTGTATTGTTAAGTGCAACGGAATTTTTGTGAATGTTTCTTATAGATGCTAATTTTTTTGAAATGTTTCCTTTGTGTAGAACCATCAATCTATCAAACAATTTATCTCTTATAAACTTCATCAGAACAGTAATAGCCTTGTCCATTCTCTTCACTTTCTTACCACCAAAATAAATATGTTTTAAGATCTTATGCATGTTTTCTAAATTCATATTAGTATTTATTCCACACTGCTTTCGGTAACAATAAGCCCATGTTCTACATTTTTTCACATATGTCTCAAAGTATCCAAAAAATTCCAGACATTCAGGATCTAAACGTAGCTCCACCAATAAATTATTAATCATAGCGTTAAATGTTTGTAAATCCGTTTCCTGCATGACTATTTTTAACTTTTTGTAAACAATAGCTTGTTTTTCTTTGCCTTTTATTTTGCACAAATTTTTTCTCCATGCCTTGTCTACATGCCAACTGCAAAATAAACGATTCTCAACTGGCCCTATCACAGCAAACTATGCATGATAAAATGTATCGTCCATGCCAGACATAAAAGTCTTGGGCTCAATTATGGTATCATTCATACAGTCTTTTAATGTTTTGAAATATATTTCCATGGCGGCAGTGTCTCCTCTATTAGAAAATAAAAAAGAACATGGAAAGCCTTGTCTTGCATCGTCTAAAACCATAACAGTATATATGAAAGTCATAGGCGTTGAGACCATGTGTGCCGTTACATCATTACCAAATTTTTGCATTATCTTTATTTGAGCATCATTCATAATAACTAAAAAAAATCTTCTTTTTTAAGTTCAGGGAAATCTTCTTAAAGCACCCTTTGCGGTTTGTAAAATCTAATCAAATTAGACGATTTTTGCATATGTAACACCCAAGCTTCAACACTCAAGTAATCATTCTTATTTAAAATTGCTTCATTGTTTAAATTATACGAATCGGCGATGTTCCACAAATCCTTCCTAGTTATTAAATGAATGCGATCAAGCTCATTATTTATGACAGAATCTCGAATTTCGTTTAGAATTTCCTCAAATGGAATTTTCAGCGCAAGTTTTTGGGCAATATGCGACTTTTCGGTGTCGCTAATATTTAGATGACCCAGGTCTAATTGATGACCAACATGGGTATCCGTATAAACAACAGTAATATTGTGGTCTTTTTCACGAACAACAATATTTGCTGGACGTGCATTAATCTTGTTTGAGCCAGCTAATTTAATATGTCGAAGACCTTTGCTTTTTGTATGAAAGCAACCGTCTCGATGGCAAATATATTTTGTAATATTTTCAGCTTCTACTGCAACATGTCGAGTGTACGTGTGAGTCGTTTTTATAAAATGAGACTTTGTTTGTTTTTCAAAATTTTGTTTCCAGACATTGAACTCTTCAGTTGTATGAAAGTTCAAGGTTTTTTTGGAAACATTTACTTCGTGACTCACCTCATAATGTCTAAGTACACTTGCTTTCGTTACCGCACTGAAGTCACAAAAAAAGCAGTACACTTGATTTTTTCTTTTATCCTGTCTATTGCGGCAATTATTTTCGTGTCTTTTCAAATGATATTTTCTAGTAAATGTTTTTTTACACACACTGCACTGGTGGCTAGAACCGAGATTTTGATGTTTCCACTTATTATGTGATAAAATTGCAGTTTTATTATGGAAACGTTCTCCACAGTTTTCACAAATTTATATTATGATTTCTTCATTGGGAGCAGAAGAATCAGAAAAGTAGGAGTTCTTGGCTAATGCAGAAGTTCCTTCGTCGGCTTTACAATCAAAAAACTTTCTGGAACTATAGTGTAATTAAAATGTATAATTAAAAGTGTAGGTATTTAATTTGAAATTTAACGTACTGTCTACATACCCTCAGAAATTATTGTAATATTTGCAATGGCAACACAAATTTTAACAGCAGAATGAACGTCACAGAACAGTCAGAGCACTCACTTTGTAAATGCTGCATGAACTCGAAACTGGCGGGACTTATTCGAGTAAATTCGGCCTCGTCGGCACAATTCGTTGGGCTGCCCATTACTATTATTATCTCCAGACGCCAGTCGAACTGTCAACCTTTTATTCATAGAAAAAGTACTACCAACTGTTAGCACAAAACAATGTTGCCATGTATTGAGCTTATGTCAACAGACTCACCGTGTAGAAAAACTGGTTAGGTCGTCGTGGGGGTCTTCTGCGCTTTTTGGCTGACCGCTATCGCTTCCGACTTCCTGAATTTTCTTCAATTTGACAAAATAAATGCTGGCTTGGATCATCCGACTCGAAGGACCATATGTGTTTGATGAAATGCAGCTTATAGCATTCCAGTATTTAATCAAGGCACACCACTATTTAATACATATATTAATAACAAAAATAACTGATATGATGTACACAAGTTATATTGAATAATGCAGATGGTTTTTGATAAAGCCACGCAAGGTCACTTCAGCCGCGCCGCTCACAGGTTTTCAGTTTGTCGCTTACAGAACGAGGCGATATAAGACGAGATAAGAAATAATTACCAACCTCTTGTTTGACTTGGATGGAAACCTGTTGGACTAGGATAGGGCTTCTATTCTTAATTTCAGTTCGAGAAAAACAGATCTACGATAAAAAATTAAAAAAAAATAATTATTAATTTCCCAACGTAAAAAAACTTGATGATTTTTAGAGAATCATCGAAAACTTGAATACATTTAATCAACATTTAAGTTGGTAGTTATTAAATTTATACATATTATTGTGGAACGTTTATTTAATGCAATTAGCAATTTGCAAACTCAGGATAATCGAAGCTTAATCTCAAGTCTGCCTTAAGTTTCAAAGCTTATAAATCGATTTTAATACCTAATCAGACAAATTTGATATTAAGCTTTGACTATAAATACCACCTTAAATCAATATTGCTTACCTGTTTTTTGCAATGCTAAGATGACAAGACGTTTTGACCGGGCACTCATTGTTCTAATTTATCAAAACTGAAACTAAACCGAATCTCTTGGTTGATATTGATAATGTTTGCCACTGCTCGTCTAACAAATTTCTTAGAAATTCGATCGATATATAACGAAAGCACTCACACAAAATACGAAACTCTAAACTTGCAAATAGTTAAAGTTAGCAAGAAAGAGATAAATTTTTGCCTTGTGTTAAAATTCATTATACCTGTGGTGGGAGTATAGCGCCAATGCAAATATATATGTTTTGGCGCAAAAAAGTGACATTTTTCTTAGCTAAAAATAATTTGTACGTATTTTTTTTATTATTAAAACAATAATACATATTTGTATCTATTTTAATAATAAAACAAACTAAGCATGAAAAAATTATTCAGGCTCTTCATCAGTTAGAGATCTTTTATTTTCATAACGACTTCCCAATTTTACTGCTCAACATTCAACAAAATACTAATACTAAAGTCATTTAGAATGGTCTACACATGTAATCAGTGCATTTTTTTGAGAAAAGTGCATATGAATGTCGAATGCAAAGTAAATTTCTTAGAAAAACTTAAGTGGCTAACTGCTCGCATATAGGCGCCAAGGCTAGCATGCACGTGATAAAACATTATTCAAATAAAAACGTTAAACAATAAAACATTGATGATGTTTGAAAATAAATAATTGAAGAATACACAAAAGCGGAATGGAAAAAATTAACGAGCACTTAAACACTTAAAGGTTAAATACCTTATGCCAAATCGTGCCATCTTTAGCTGAAATAGCCAAAATATAATGAAAGAGCGAACTGATATAAAGTTTTATACATTTCCTAAAAATGAAAACTTTGCATTATAGTAGATTTTCGCTTGGATTTATAGATAAAATTAATTTAAAAAATGGTAGTGTAATGGTATTCCAACTTTGTTTTTACCTAAAATATAACTGTAAATGAGCCTGAAAATGTTTCAACTGCTTAGCAAACGGGAGCAAAGGAGTGATTCTACTTGTTTAGAGTAGTATTTTAGAGAAGTGTTTTTACTTTTGATTAAAAAATGTATTACATATTTAAACAAAAAAATGGTATAATTAGCTCGTCTAGTTAAAATCAAATACCAAAAGTTTTATAACAATTTTTTTCTAAAAAAATTAAAATTTTTATCAAAGTACTAGCTGACCCGGCGAAATTCGTACCGCCTTAGCGTAAATTTGATGCACTACTTTATTTTGTATAGTTGACCTATCTTATGTATGCGTACCTATTCAATTTGAACTGGAATCTATAATATCCTCCATATAAAAATGAATACCTATTTCCCTGGTCTCGTCATACCTGAGAAGGACTTTACTAATTTTGTTAAATAAAAAACAAAATATATATTTTCATAATAGTGTTTATTCCGTAGGGTTCAATAATTTCACTTATATTTTTACAAATCGCTATTGAACAACTGGGCATTTTGAAGTAAACACTGAGCTCAATATCACGCGCGCTCTAGAAAGCAACTAATAGTCTCTATATCCTTCACCTTCATCTTCGCCTTCGTACTTTTCTTTCAAAATGTTTAAAAGTGAAGTTAAATTGAATGACGTTGACATTTGTTGGCGCGGTTATGTCTGTGGTGTCATAGATCACCACAGAGTTTTTTGTTTTAAATTGAATGACGTTGACATTCGTAACGCGCTTTTTCTAAAATATGCGAAATTAAATGTATATTTTTAAATCTTTTTGAGAGATTTTCTTAATATTTTTTTCCGTAAGAACCTTGTACAAAGTATTAGAAAACTACAAAAAAAAATCAGCCAAATCGGTCAAGCCGTTTTCATGCTATGTGGTGACAACGGAAAACGGGTTTCATTTTTATATATATAGACCATGTGAAAAACATGGATTTTCTAGGTTGTTGCCACATACACTTAGCGACTGCCCTTGCGATTTATTTATTGACAATGCAAATGCAAGCCGCACTGGAAACTGTAAACGTTTAAAACTGAATGGCGTATCGTTTGGTACCATAGGAATGCGTGGGATTAAAACATCTTCGGCTTCGTACTTCTCCTTCAAAATGTTTAAAAGGGAAGTTAAATTGAATGACGTTGACATTTGTTGGCGCGGTTATGTCTGTGGTGTCATAGATCACCACAGAGTTTTTTGTTTTAAATTGAATGACGTTGACGTTCGTAACGCGCTTTTTTTAAAATATGCAAAATTAAATGTATATTTTTAAATCTTTCTGAGAGATTTTCTTAATATTTTTTTCCGTAAGAACCTTGTACAGAGTATTAGAAAACTACAAAAAAACATCTGCCAAATCGGTCAAGCCGTTTTCATGCTATGTGGTGACAACGGAAAACGGGTTTAATTTTTATATATATAGACATTTTGATATATATAGATAAGGGAGACTTCCAATGTTGAGTTTTCAAACAAATTTTTGAAAGGTGGGTTCACACGGTCGCATCAAAATCGCTTCTTAAAGAGTCAAGTAAAAGAAAATAAGAAAAATAGAAAAAGAAAAAAGTAAAAAAAAAATAGTAAAAAAATGTTAAAAAATGTAATTCTTAAAACAACCATGCAAAAAAATTGCAATTATTTTTTAAAATTAGGTGAAATATATTAGCAATGTATTCAAAGTTTGCAAGCGTCATAAATTTTGAGTTTAGAAGAAATAATGAAATTATTTCTATACAAAATCAAATAGTCAAATTAAAATAAAACATAAATTAAAAATAAAAATATGTTGAAGATATTATTCAATAACTTAATTCATTGTTTTAAGCATAAAATAAAAAGTGCTTAAAAAGTGCACCACTGGCATTATCAGATAATAATGCCCATCGGGCGAAATCTATCCCTCGGGCCTAGCGGCCCTCTGGCTAGATTCTTTCACCCTCCGGGAATTATTATCTTTATAATGCCCTTGGTACATAAATAACTATATTATAATTATAATTATGCTAAAATTATTACACATGAAGACTGACAGGTTTAGTTTAATAGGCTTTACATAGGTAATAGGAAACTGCTGTAAGGTTTACCATACAATTTGACTACTTAACATTATCACGCAGCTGGATGAATATAGACCTCAAGACATTGGTACTGAGGGAATTATTTGAGTCCGTGATGTCGACTTGATCACTGTTTTGGCTAATATAATTACAAACAGATAATAATCGGTAATAAGGGTGATGATTTATCGGGTGATCTCCTTAAGCAGATTTGTTATAAAGAGTACGGCAGCCATATTTCTCCTCTCTTCCAGGGTTAGCATGTTTAGATCCGCGCATAGACTAGTGTAGTCAGCGCCTTGACTTGGATAAGTGCCATATTTCTTCCATGATAAGTACTTTAAGAATCGACGTTGGACTTTTTCTAATTCTTTTATATTTTTATTTTATGTCGGAGACCAGACAAGAGCTGCATACTCTAATTTCGGGCGAACTAGTGTTTCATAGAGCATTTTGATTGTATTGATATTTCTAAATTAGTTGTCCGAATGACAAACCCCAATGTTCTTAAAGCAGATCTTGATATTGCAGTATAGTGTTCAGTAAAGGTAAGCTTTGAATCAAAGACTACACCCAAGTCTTTTGTAACCATTGATCTATTTAATAGAGCACCGTTGATTTTATACGGAAAGTGTATAGGTTGTCTCGATTTACTGTAGGTAGGGATTTTACAGTTAGTTTCATTCAAACATAGTTTGTTTTCTTGGCACCATGCTAGAACTGTGTCAAGATTTTTTAGCAAATGCACACAATTGATCTAATAGTCAAATAATATTTTGCGTCATCTGCGAAAAGGTCAACGAAGCATGATACTACTTCTCCTATTGGGTTTATAAATATAAGGAAGAGAAGCGGTTCAAGGTTTGAGCCTTGTGGTACTCCGGACCACAAGGCTCGTTAAGCAACCTCGCAGACAGTCCTAAGTTATTCAACGCCTTTATGAGCAAGATAGTATCAACTTTATCAAACGCCTTTGAAAAATCTGTTTCAATAACATCTACTTGGTGATTTTCTGAAATGGAATTATAGAGATATTGAGTATAGGGTAGTAAATTGGTTAATGTGGATCTTTTGGAGAAAAATCCATGCTGGCTTGACGAGATAGTTGTATTAAAATACATTAAGAGCAAACCGTATATGTACATTTCAAAATCTTTCGCAAAGGTTGATATGATCGAGATAGGGATGTAGTTCATTACTTCGGATTTATCGCCAGATTTATAGATGGGACACACTTTAGATACTTTCCATTTATCCGGGAAAGTTGCAGTGTAAATACACTGAGTTATTACCAAGTGAAGTGGATAGGCAAAACATTTTGCACAGCTTTTAACAATAGCACAGGGCATGCCATCAGTACCTGTCGACCACTTGTTTGGCAATTTTTTGATGTACTTCAGTATGTCCAATTCAGATGGAAGCTTGAGGTCACCAAGTAGTATTGAAGTTACATTATTAGCAAATCTGTTAGGTGTATCTCCTATAGGATTGAATACGCTGCTGAAAAAATTAGCAAAAGAATTCGCAATTCTTTGTGGGTCTGAGGAGTCATTGTTAATTATTTTGAAATTAGATGGATATTTTTCCTGTTTATTTTTACTACTTATAAAATTCCAGAGGTTTTTAGGGTTTTTAACCAGGTTGTTTTCAGTCTCGTGTTGATATTTGTCAAAAGCTGCTTCTATTCTATTTTTTATTGAAGTACGTAATACCTTATACTGGAGTTGTACTGTGAGTTGGGGATGTTTGCGAAGTCTTTTCCTAATTTTTTCTTTGAGTTTGCAATCGTTAATGATATCAGTTGTAAACCAAGTTGGGTAGCTCGATGGTCGATAAGTATCAGATTTGACTTTGGGTATTGCTTTTTCAAATGCCTGGTTAAGAAGTTCATAAAATTTGTCACATCTAACATTGGGCGATACGTAGTTAATTAATACATCCCAGTTTATACTATTTAGTTCAGGAATGAGCTTATCTTTATCGTATATATGAAAATTAAATGTGCTGACTGGTTTCTTAAAAGATCTGGGATATCTTTCAGTTATAAGTTCAATCATGATAGTAAGTGCAGGATGATACTGATCAAGTTTGACTATGGGATATGGATCTTGCTCAACAATACAGTCTATTGCCGAAAAAACTAAGTCTAAAGTTCGCCCATGAGTATTCAGCACTTGATTATACTGATTAAGGTTGTTTAACGCGCTGAATGAGAGTAAAAGTTCTGATTTTAGGCTGAAACTATGGCTATGGTAGTGAGCCTGGAAGAGAGGTGAATTGAAGTCTCCAACCAGTAACAGCGATCCAGTGTCCATAGCGTCCAGAGTTAAGAGACAATCCACGAAGTCGGAGAGGATCAGGGCATGTAAGTCTGGCGGAATATATACCGCTAAGATGTGCGTGACTTTGCCAATACCTATGGTTATACCGACAATATCTATTTGTGGGAACTGAATTGTAATATCATTAAGATCTAATAGTTTTACATCAGACATATTACGGCATGATACTTTTCCTCCAGTCTTCCTGAAAGTCTCCCGTCTATAGCATCTATAAACAGTAAAAGTTTTATTATTAAACAGCTCTGCTGAGTAAATTTGGTGGTTAAGCCACGTTTCGGTAAATATAAAAATATCATACTCTTTATCACTAGTGTTAACTAATACATTACGCAATTTTGTGTTCAGTCCCCGTACATTCTGGTAATAAATGGTAAGGTTTTTAATTGCTGTATTTAATGTATTGAGATGTTCACTTACGGAACTAAAGGTTGACGTCGATTCTTGATGATGTTGTAGCAGCCATTTCTCATCACTAGACGAAGATCCGTTTCCCCTTCTGCTTGGCGGCTCTCCATTTCGGCTTTCATTTGCTTGTGGTCTGCTCGCTGGCGCTCTGTACGATCTTTGATAATCGAGATCTTTTGAAATATTGTATCTTGTATTGTACTCCGTTTTACTTTTATTATGCTGTTTATTAGCTGGTCAACAGAAGAGGGGTTGTTTAAAATTACTTTCAGCGGGCGTGGTTTAATCAAGACTGAAGAGTATTTACCAATACGGAAGCATTTACAGTCTGTGGCTGGAACATTTAGAGAAGAGCAAATATTTTTGACTTTTTCAAGGTCCTCCGCGTCTCGTGTTGATTGCACTGGACTATTTGACTCCTCGACATCGAAGATAATTACGTTCTTACGACGTAGTATTCTGTCCTCTACTTCCATAAGTATCTTTGCTTCTTGCATGACTGGGATACTGGCGATTGATTTTACTTTATCATTGAGGGCCTGCATAGCCGTCTGATTTACTGTTACTTTGTTCGTGAGGTCAACGACCGTCATTTTAAGATCGCTTGTATCATTTTTTTTTTTTATTTATTTATTTAACAAATAATTATTACAATATTACAAAAAAAACAATACTTGGCTACGGGTCTTCCCCAAATCGGCCAAAATAATATGAACATTTTATAATACCTCATGGTAGACTAATTAATTTTAATTTATAAATGAAAAGAAATTATATATAATCATCTGGCTGGAATGATTATTTAAAATAACATAATACAAAATAATAAAGTTTTCCTCTAAACTGGTTAATAAAATTATAATATATATTTTCTAGATGTACAAATAAAATGAATTCAATAACAAATATTGTACAATATTTATGAAATTAATGAAATGGTGATACCGAGCTAATTATTATCATTATTATTTATTTTATTATTTTACAAAAACTAAGAGTATTGAACTTTTAAAACTTCTGCAACTTCGTTCTTGAAGTTGGGCAACTTTAACGCAAATAAATCATATTTGTCTGCTACACCGCAGAACTTCACATTATATAACCTCATGTTATATATTAATGGTGAGCGCAGAAGCATTTCTGTGTTAGCATGAGGCAAGTTAAACATCAGTTGTGCACGAATATTAGTATTTCTTGGTACATTGAATACAATTTTTGATAATAACTGAGGACAGTCAACTACTCCATTTACTATATTGTACAGCACTCCCAATAATTTAACTTCCCTTCTAACATTCAATGCCATAACATCAAAATTAGCTCTCAACTGCACAGTTGAGTAGTCCCTGGGACAGGAGAAACCTTTATCCTTATACCATAGGTATCTTAAAAAGTAGTTTTGTAATCTTTCAATTTTTAATTTAGCTTTGATGGTTCTGCATAACCAAATGGTTGAGCAGTACTCTAAGTGAGTTCTGACTAAAGCATAGTAAACGCTACGTAATGCAGTTGTACCAGTGAAGTGCCTGGAGAATATCTTTATGAAGCCTATAATTTTATAACATTTATTAGTAAGTGACTCTACATGGTGGTCAAATGTAAAACCAGTGTCAAACAACACTCCCAAGTCTCTGATAGTTGTCACTCTTTGCAAAATCTGTTTATCAATTTCATAAGTTGATGGAAAAATATATTTCTTTCTTGATATAGTCATTACATAACATTTTTTAACATTAAGACTAAGTCTATTAAGTTTACACTAAAATGACAATCTATCAGTATCGGCCTGGAGTCTTTCTACATCAAGATTAGTGGATATTTGACGATAAATTTTATGATCATCTGCATATAATAGACAATTCGAATAAATTGCAGAAACGACATTATTAAAAAAGACAAAAAATCAAAGGTCCTAACTGGCTGCTCTGTGGAATTCCTGATGTAGGTACAAAACATTTAGACTTCATATTCAAGAACTGCACCAAGCACTTCCTGTCACTAATATAAGACCCCATCAATGATATGACTCTACATGATGCGCCCATCCTTCTCAACTTGTGCAGAAGAATTTTATGATGAACAGTGTCAAATGCCTTGGACAAATCAGTATAAATTACATCCACTCTTCTACCACGATCTAACACTTCATGAACATCACTAGAGAATTTTAACAAATTAGTTTCAGTGGACCTTCCTTTATAATATGCATGTTGGAATTCCGTCAACAGGCACTTGACACTGCTCATCAACAACCCACATAACACAGTTTCATATACCTTGGCTGCACTATTTAAGATAGCTACAGGTCTGTAATTCTGTATGCTATTGTGACACCCAGACTTAAAGACTGGGGTTATCTTTGTATTTTTCCAATCAGATGGGAATATTCCCTCCTTCAGACTAAGATTGATAATATGGTGCATCTTATCTGTTAGAACATTTTTTAATTTTTTAAAAAAGAAAAGCGGTAAACCATCCGGGCCACTACTAGCCTTAGAGTGGATCCCATCAAATGCTTCCTCAACCATTCTGCGGGCTACCAAACCAAAGTCAAAACTATCCGGCCTATCCTCCACAAACTCATTAATCAAATTCATCTCATTATCAGAAACATTGTCGGCGACATACACCGAATAAAAATAATCAGCAAAGGCATTAGAAATACCTGCACCTTTAAATTTTGAATCTCCCAAATACATTTCATCCAGTTGTTTTGACCTTGATTTGAGTGACCCAATATAATTCCAGAATTTTTTTGGATCACTTATCAGTGATAATTCTATTTTTTTAACATAGTCAGTATAAGCATTCCTTATTTTAGCTTTAAGAACTGCCCTCAACTGTGTAAACCTATCATTAAAGTAAGGAAACATTGTCCGTTTTTTAGCAAGTTTATTTTTCTGTTTGATTAACTGAATTATTTCCTTATTAAACCATAATGGAAAACGCTTCTCAACTTTTAGATAACCTTTTGGTACAGAAGCACTAAAAGCCAAATTCAAATTGTTGTTGAATATGTCAACTGCTTTGTCTACATTTAAACAAGAATAAAAGCTACTCCAATCTATCTTATTTATTTCTGATTGAACTTGTTCAATATCAGCATTTTTAAATTTGAAGTAATATGATCGCACAGGCTGGTTGGACACACTGGCAACAGCAAATGGATTTGAAGTCATAAATTTAACATCAATATTCAAGGAAGGATGATAACCATCCTCAGGTAAAAGAGGTAAACTATCCCTTATTACAGTTATATCTGTAATAGTTGAGAGTATCAAATCCAAAGTTAGTCCACTACAATTCATAATTTCATTATATGGTTTTAAGTCAAAAATCGACAAAAAATTATTGAGTGCATCCAACCTGCCTGTGTTACCATAATCCTTCATCCGAATCAATTCAATATTAAATTCAGGCATATTGAAATCCCCAACAACAATTATATCAAAATCTCTGCATCGCAATGCATCTGTCACCTCACTAAAGCCATCGTAAAAATCAAGATAAGTTTGCAAATTACAATTGGGCTTGAAATATACTGCAGCACAAACCAGAACTCTGCCCATATGATCAATCTTACAAATAACATAATCCATTATCATGGATGAATATACTTTTAATAATACAGACCTGAGACTCATCTGAACAGCGATTAATACTCCACCTCCGCGACCTTCCGGTCTGTCAGCCTTCTATACAGTATATCTTTCATCAACAACTTCATTAACAAAAATATCATCATGTAGCCATGTTTCAGTTAAGCATATTATATTAAAGTTACTCTCAAGTACGGCGTTCCTAAGTATTGACGTCTTAGTTCTGACTCCATGGACATTCTGGTAGTAAATACAAAGCTCACAGGGTATCACCATTTATACAACAAAGCTATAAATCTCAGCATTAAATTGTATGCTGTAAAAATCATTAAAATAAGACAAACAAAAACAAAATTTCAATAAACAAAAAATTAAACAAGTATCTACAATAAAGAAATGAAACTAGTTCACTTGAGTATATAAACGTAATAAAAATTAAATTGATCATTGAAAACTTGTTGATCATTTGAATACTATGCAGTTTCAGACCCCTGGGAAGACTGACTAGAGTTCTCATTTCCAGTCTTCTTAGAAGGTAGGAAAATATCATCAAGGTCTCTCTGAGTCCCAATGTGACAAATTTTGGATGTATCTGTTTTCCTCATAAATACCTTACCATCACGAACCCACAGGTATTTCCAATCATCTCTTTTCAGTTTGGCAGCATTGAACCGAAGGACTCTTCGGATCTTAGTGAGAGACTCATTTATATATATGGGGGTACCATCCTGATAACCCATATGAGATGTGTTAAGTGACCTTTCAACCCTTCTCAGTCTTAGTAGTTCATTTTTATCAGACTTTTTCACAAAATTTACAACAATAATAGATTTTTCAACATTTTTTTATTTTGATGCAACTTTCAATCATACTGACATTAATCTGGAAACCCACTGCAGTCGCTACTTTAGCTACAACATCAACTACATTGTCATTATCTGAAAATGGAACACCAATAAACTCAAGTGAGTTCGATCTTCGCCATTGATCATTTTCATCCATTTGCACTTCTAAAACTGATAATTTCTTATTCAATAATTTATTTTCAGAGATCAAGTTATCAATATCAGTTCGATGATTCATAAGAGTTTGAGTTTGCTTTTTTAAAATGCCAGCATTGTCATCAAGCTTCTGATGACAACTGCAACTAATCTTTTGGTTAGGGCTTCAGAGGTTTTAGCAAATGTAGTTTGGAGAGTCATGGCACTCTTATTAATATCGCCTCGTATGTCCTTGCAAAGTGTATCCATCAACTCACGTATGTCCTCGTATGATAGTGTTTTTTTTGGCCCGCAGCACCGCTGGTATCCTCCTGTCGGCAGGACATTCGTGGTTTTTGCACATGATGGATGGTATGCTGCTTGGCATTTATTACAATTGACAACTTCTGTCACAACGGGCTTAGAGCATACCTTACAGTTCTTTTGGGGTGTTAAGAGACCTATGGTGCCGTCTCCTTCCTTATTCGCCTTTGTAGCTATTCCGAAATTTTATAATTTACTTGATTTAGATATTTGTTTACGTATCAATACAGACGTTTGTTTACAATATGTGCAGGTAATAGTATTCCTGCACTATCGACACTATACTTTTGTGGCTACAACAGATTTATTTGCAGAATTAAATAAAACGTTGTACGTAAACATGTTATGAAAACGCGATATTGTTCAACTAGCGTAATTTGCAAAAGTCGCTAGCGCTCGTTTTGACAAATATTACGCTTGTTAAACGATATCGCTTTTTACATAACTGGTCAAGTAAATAACTATTTTTTATTGGAAACATAGTTTGTAATGTGGAAGAAAAGCTTCATTTATTCGTCATAACTTTTTTTTGTATTTTATTTATTAATATTTGAATGTTATACTACCTTATTCTAATGTGGTATACCTATGCTACCTGTGGATAGTACACACATTTCATACTATATATAGAATATCATTAAACAGTAAATTTACATTCATATCAATGTTGACCAATATTAATCATTATTTAAGAAACAATGTTTAATCAAGACAATTATCAATTTGGAAACTTCCGTGGTTCTTTGTGTAGAGAAGAAACTATTGGACATTCTTTGTTCTATCTATGTTAAACATTGATTCAACATTATCTTTCCATATAAAACCATCTTCACATATCTCATTATAATTAGAATAGTATTCATCTTCGTAGCATTAAGAGGGCTCGATACCAAGGCGTGAATTAAAATGTAAACAAACACTCGTCTTACGTCTCCGTACAAACTACATGCAATAGTGGTATAAGTTTTGCATCTTTGTCGGAATGTCCGAGCCAAAGCGAGGTAGACTATCTAACGCATTGATATCGGGCAGGGTTTTTTATTAATTAATTAATGGATTAATTTGCATTAATTAATTCCCTGGCCAATTATTTAAATTTAATTCTATTTCACTTCACTCCGTTCTGGTTACTCCCCAGACTTTAGCGGCACTTTAATAAGTTAAAAATTATTATTAATAATAATTATTTACTCTAATTACAGTTGACCTGATCTTTGTTTAATAATTGCAATGAAAATTGCAAGGGTTAATGTGGTCAATCTAATAGACGGAAAAATGGCCACTGTGATCAATGTAAGTTGATACAAGTGGTCGAATGTGAAATGTGAAATTTTGAATAAAATAAAAATTGAATTTAATTAAACTAGAGCACAGGTTTATTTTCTAAAATCGCTGGTATAATATAAAAGCCCGAAAGCAACTGCCAGCATCCTGCTGGACCTCGAATTTATATTACAAAAACTTGAGAAAACCACGCTCGAACAATAGCATCTGTCTAGACGGAGCGGGTTTCTCAATTTTAATTCATTTAATAATTAATTATAATATTGTGTTTAATGTTATTGGATGCGCAAAAAAAATAGCGCATTTTTTAGATTAATTTCCATCTCGCTATGATCGATGTGACCTGATATAATCGCAAATCTGAACTTTAGGGGCTGCGGCCATATAAAAGCAATGCACCCTTGCTCGACCAGCCATTCACAGCCCAGCTTCCAAAGAGTTCACATCGAACATAGCGAATAGGATTATTTCTGAATTTGAGTTTTTAAACTTCTGGCTCTTAATAATTAATAAATATATAAAACTAATATTATTTACAACTTAAACAACTAATATTATTTACATTTAAATCTAAGGCCTTGCCGGATTCTCTAGATAACATTCCTTTTTAATCGGTGCCTCTCTGCCTTATCCGTATATGGTGTTAATTTAGAGAGGCAATCGCGATCCATAAATAATTAAATAATGTTCAAATTTTAATTAATCTAGCTAATTAGCTATTCGATAACACACGCCCCCCTCCTAGAGAATCGCGGTTGGCTGTCCTAAACTAACTTATCTACTATTTACAAATTATCACCAAACTCATTGTCGGTGATCCTTTCTTCGATTGAATCTTCGGGCACCGTCTCCTGGGTTTCCGTATCTTCATCGTCAAAAGGTTCTTGGTCAGCGATCTCCTGATTCTGCAATATATATATATAAATTGAATTAAAGTTAAAATTTACCAGTATTTACACTAGTAGTGTCAAAGCACATCCCTACTATATTGTCAGTAACATTCCACTCATTTAACGCTTCAAAAATAACTTCAGCTTCATTAGCTCCAGTAGATCCATCTAAAGCAGGTACACCGAGTAATTGTTCCACATCCATCCCGGAAACAACAATAGGAAGTCTTTCGACTTTTTTCATTGGCTGATTTGAAAGTTCCGGAAGTAACTTACCGTCCCAGTGTACGATAAAATTTTGTGCAGTTTCCTGTATCCCGTCTTTCAAATTCCCAGCAACTGTTTTTCTGAATTTTAATCGAGCATTGCGAATAGTCGTGTAACTGATATTATAATTGTCAATATCTAATCCAAGACTAGTAATGACAGCAAAAATAATATGCATTGCACTCCGATTACTGGTTTTAGTGCGATCCAGTACTGCTACTAGAACTTCAGTCATAACATCAACCTTACGTTTCCTTTTAGCTTGTGGAAACTCATCTTCGTAATCTGACAAAGGTCGTTTTTTAGATTGATTTGATGATTGGCTACTTCCTTCATTAGACATTGAGAACTGCGATAATTTTTGACTAAGATCTACAAAAAGATTAATGCATATTATTAACTATAAAATAGAAGATTACGATCTCTTAAGAAATAATTATTTGATATTATTTTATAAAATAATCGTTCCATAAGTCTTTTCAATTGTAATAGTGAGTAAAGATAATTTTGAAAATAATAATCTGTTAAAAAAGAGATGTATTGATACGCTATTGTAATGAACAAAAATAAAATTTTAAACTTTTTCAATATTCTAAGCATACGACGACAGAATTTACTGAGAATCACAAAAATGAATGCCAAAAAGTGTGAAATTTAACATGACAATAGGATAAATTCATTATTATGAATGCAGAAATCACAAGTCAACCCTCAGTGGGAATAGAATTCTATACTTACTAAATTCAATGTTGTTATTTTCATCTTGTATTTCATCCTGTATATCTTGCAAAACTGATTGATCAGAAAGTACTATTGCATTTTCGTTTAACTTAGATATTAATGGTAAACATTTATTGCCATCATTTTGTCGACATTCTTCTAAAAATAATTGTAAATCACTCGGAAGATTCTCAACTTCACTATTATCAGCAATATCGAATAATTTGTTCAATTGATTAACGAAATTTTCCACTTTGTGTTTTTGATTGTCGGAGAGATTTTTAAGAGATTTTCGTTTCTTAATGTCTTTGTAATCGTCATAAAACTTTTCAAATTTTCGAATACTATTTCGTTTCAGTGTCGTGGGAATTCCAATTTTATCCCACATAGCCTCTAGTTCATCGATAGCTTCGGTAGCACTGGTACGTATTGTCAAATTTAACGTCAAATGCTTATACGTAAATAAATTAATAACGTCACGATAAGTAGGTAATTTATAACAATTAAATTCTTGAATTTGAAAGCCAACTAAATAGTTATATGTTCTATTACCAATTACTTCAGTCATAATGATCAATAGTTAGGTTAGAAAGTTATAATAATAATAATATGCACTTTATTGTCATTTAAAATTATACAGTGAATTTTGTAGACAAAGTATAAAATCCAAAAGGAAAAACATAAAATTTACGACATGTAAATTACATAGAGTCAAAAACAAAAAAACAAGAAACAAGAAACACAATAAAATAAAATGAAATGAATATATATATACACATTTATATACATACCTTAATATATAACTACATTTAGAACTTTTACAAAGTCAATAAATAACCATATATAATCAATTTAATATGTTTGTGCAATGTGCATTACCCAGATCTGTCTACATCTTAAAAATCATTTTAGATAAAAGTCATTTACAGAATAAAACGGTTTGTCAAGTAGATACATTTTAACTGATTTCCGAAACATGGAATATGATGGTTTTAATTTAAGCTGAGAGGGAAGATGATTATATAACTTATTTGCATTATAAATGATAGAGTTTTTGGTAAGTTCTGAGTGAGGTAAAGGCAAATAGACATCGGAATTTAAATTTCTTATTCTTGTAGCGTAGTTATGTTGAGGCGGCTTTGGAAGTTCTTGCAGATGTTTACGCACAAGACATACAGTTTCTAGAATATATAATGCCGAAAGAGTTAAGATTTTATGTTTAATAAAATAGTGCCGACAATGCGTTCTATTTCCAAGTCCAAAAGTATAACGTAACGCTCTTTTCTGTATTTTAAAAATTGTTTGAAATTGGGATGACGTACAATTACCCCAGAAAGGTAACCCATATCGAAGATGAGACTCAAAAAGAGCAAAATAAGTTTTTCTAGATATTAAAGAATCAAGCTCTCTAGCGATTGATCTTAAGGCGTAACAAGAGGCAGCTAATTTGCTCATCAACATATCAATATGAGTAGCCCATTTCAGTGAATTATCAATGCGTAGACCCAAAAATTTAACTGATTGCACCGCCTTAATTTCATTGTTGTGTATAAATATTGGTTGTAAATTACCTCTAAAAGAAATAGAAACTGTTTTTTGAGTATTAAAACTGAGGAGGTTAGAGTCGCACCATTTTTTTATTAATGTAAGGTCGGCAGTAATAACCTGATGAAGAGATCCAATGTCGGAATGGCTCCAAGTGATGGATGTGTCGTCAGCAAACAAATAAAGCTTTCCATTGATATTCAGATTTGCAATATCATTAATAAAGACTAGAAAAAGCACAGGACCAAGAACCAAACCTTGAGGAACGCCGAACTCTATTTTTTTATAGTTGGAAACAGTATCATTTACTTTTACACCTTGATGTCTGCAAGATAAAAACGAATCAACCCAATTTAAGGGAATACCACGTATACCGTAAAACTCTAATTTTTTGAGAAGAATGTTATGGCTAACGCAGTCAAAAGCTTTTGCAAAATCGCAGAAGACTGTAGCCGTACATAAGTTGTTGTTCACCGTTGTATAAATTTGACTTAAAACCGAAAAAATAGCATCATTTGTGTTTCTGTTTGCTAAAAAACCAAACTGTCGTGGAGATAAAACACTGAAATCTGAAAAAAACTTCATTAGCCGGGATTTTACTAATTTCTCGATAATTTTTGATAACACCGGCAAGAGAGCAATAGGTCTATAGTTACCAACATTATTTTTGTCGCCACCTTTGTGTAAAGGAATGATTATTGATGTTTTTAGGCAATGTGGAAAAATACCTTGTTCGAACGAGTTGTTTATAAGAGAAATAATCAATTGCTCTGTCAGGAAGGTTAGAAAATAGTTTTATTGATAATCCGTCAGTAGTGGCCGGTGAACTTTTCTTAATTGATTTTATAACATGTTGCATTTCTATTTTGCTGACAGGCATAAGAAAAAAACTACAAAGATTTCTTTTAGAGAGACAGCAATATACAAGTGGGTCTTCAGACGGATTAATGTTGTCTATTAGATTTTTAGCTATATTAACAAAATAATTATTTAAGTCATTTGCACTTGGACCCACTTGGAAGGAAGAGGTAGACTTGTTTCGTAATTCGTTAACTATAGACCAAGTCTCTTTAGATTTATTTTTAGCCGACTCAATGCGTTTACCATAGTAGGTTGCTTTCGAAAATTTAATAAGTTTTAGATAAATTTTTCAATAGGTAGCAATATAATCGAGCACACATTTGTTGACAGTAAATTTTTTGATGTACAACAGTGAACGCATATTTTTAGCAGATGTTTTTAAGCCTTTAGATATCCAAGATTTAGCACGTTTATTTTTAATTTTTCTAAATGGAAAGGCAGTGTGAAATGTACGAGTAATAGTATTGATAAAGTTGAGAAAGCTACATTCAAGATCAGCTCCTACAAAATCCCAGTTTGCCAAATTGCATAATGTAGTAAAATACCTAAAATTTTTGGAGGAAAGAATTCTACCTAATTTTGAAGATGTTTTCAGATGTTTATCTTTAATTTCAACTGTAGAAAAGATAAGCTCATGGTCTGAAATACCTGAATTAGTAACTGTAGTATTTACATCTGAAGCATCGAAATTGGAAACTACATAGTCAATAATTGAAGATGAATTTTTAGCAATTCTGGTAAATGTGGTAACATGCATCTTTAAGTTAAATGACTCAAATACAGTTAATGAAATATAATCAAATAAATACTGAAGAATATCAAGAAATAATTTAAATACGATTTATACCATTAAACACAAGTGACAGCGAAAAATTGATATTAAAATAGTAATTTGAATATAGTTTATAAAAAAATTGGCTTATTCTGTCTTAGTATCAGCGTCAATTGATTCTCGGATTAATCACTTAATACAACAAACAATGAGAAAATAATTTTGAGGTTAGGTATGCCATAAAGGGTCAAATTTGTCAACAAAGACAATAGAGACGGTAATATCATGCTAATTAACTAGAGCAATGATAGAATATGCCATCTTCATCATCATCTGCTTGCTGCAGTTTTTCAAAGAATGATTTCTACTTATACAAAGTTGGCGTGAATAAAGTTGACAACGAAAAAAATTAAATTTTTTGCTAATTTAGGAATTTTGCTACAAAAAATTAAATAATCTTTATTTTTATTTTTTTGGTAAACGACAGAAATGTTGAAAAATTGCAAGATCTATGTTATAATTTTATTCTTGTAGTTTTTTTTATTAATTTGTGTGTTGTTTTAATATTTATTATGAGTGAGAAATCATAATAATTTTAAAAAAATTCTTAGTGTAGGGAAATATAATGGTAATAAACAGAAAAAATAACTTTACATAACATTATGAGTTAGTATTTATCAATTTCTTACGTTTTCCGGTATAAAAATGGCTGTAAATTCATTAAATATTGGTTGGATAACTTTTTTTTTATGAGTCAGTCTTTTTTTTCTTCCTACCATTGGTGGTTTGCTCGAAAAATTAAAAGAAATTATATTTTTTTCAAAAACTGTACTTTGAAGACTCCTACCGGTGAGCCAGTGCGAGTTACACAAAAAAACTTTAAGGCTTTTTTGAAGAGCGTGAAATTTCCCACAAGGTCCATCAAACCGATTTGCAATATTGTAAAAGCCGGCTAAGCATTAGAAATTTGAAAAAAAAAGATTTTTTTATATGCATTTTAAATGGTAAAACTTTAAATTTTTATTGTAAATACTTAAAATTAATATTAAGAGCTCAAACTTGGTAGGAATTTTTTTTTCTTTATGTAGATTAATATTTTAATCCAGGGTATCCTCTCATTCATTTCACCCAAAATTCTCAGTAATTTTTTTATCTCGTGGTTGCGTCGTTCAGCCGGGTTTGCCTGTGGATGGTATATAGCCGTACGCCCGTGGCGTGCTTTCCATCGACCAAGAGCTGTTTGGAAAGTATATTCCACAAAATGCGGGCCATTATCTGATATAATCGCTTGTGGATATCCAAAGCGGCTAAATACTTGATCTTCTAAAAAGCTAATAGTTGTTCTAGAACTGGCATTACGGCAGGCAAAAGCTTCTGTCCATTTACTGAATGTATCTGTTACCACAAAGATAAATCGATTTCCATCGGGTGTCATTTCATACGGACCCATGTAGTCGATGGCGATGGTCTGCCACGGTTTACGTGGGTCGTACGCTCTTAATGGGGCTCTACGCTGGCGTGTTCCTCTTTTGGCGGAAGCACAGAGGAGGCATTGCTTAATATGCTTTCTTACGTCGTTTTATATAGTAGGCCAAGTAAACTGTCTCTTGATACAACCTTAGTGTTTCATCAGTTCCAGGATGTCCGGCGTTTGGATCGTCGTGATATTCTTGTAATATTCTCAGACGTCCTTGTTGAGGTTCCCATAATAGTGGAACCTCTCCTTTTTTATAAAGATACCCGTCGATCAAGTGATAACCTCGTTGTAGTGTAGCATCGCCTTGTTCTCTAGGTCCCTCATTTTGTATGCGGTTTATCCTATTAATAATTCTTGGGTAGTCTGGACTTGCCTTTTGAGCGGTTTTCATCTCTTCTAGAAGTGTGGGGATGTCTAGAGCCATTAACGCTTCAGACTGTTCTCTTTGGGTTGTTGGTTGGGGAACAAACATTCTTTCTAAAGATTCTATACTTCCATCGTCAATCACTTGGTCTGGGTCTCTTGAAAGTAAGTCAGGTAGTTCATTAGCTTTTCCGGCGCAATGCTCTACTCGGAAATTAAATTTTTGGAGAAGCAGGAACCACCTAGTGAGTTTGGCGTTAGAGTCTTTAGCGGAATTTAACCATAATAAGGACTTATTATCAGTTTTTAATAAGAATGGTTGGTCTTCTAGATATGCTCTATATTTTTTAATTCTCCATACCACTGCTAAGCATTCTTGTTCGTTAATATGGTAACGTTGCTGGGTCTTATTGAACTTAGCACTCGCATATGATATTATGAATTTTTTGTCTTCCTTTTCTTGATACAAAACTGCTGCCATTCCCACTCCACTAGCATCAGTTTGTAAAATAAATGGAAGATCAAAATCAGGTCGGTGTAGCTCCAAGGGTTTATTTAAGTGCGCCTTAATTTTTTCAAATGCTTTTTGAGCTTCATCAGTCCATTTAAATGTTTTTTTTGTAATTAACAAATCTGTTATTGGGGCGGCGATAAAGGCGTAATCTTTAATATACTCCCTTACCTAGTTTGTTAATCCCAAAAAGTGCTGGACTTGTTTCTTTGTTCTAGGAGGACTGGCTTTTTTGATTTGTTCTAAGTGCTTCTGTTGTGGTTTATTTGAAGCGCTATTTATCAAGTGGCCCAAGTATGGTAGCTCGTTTGTTGCGAATTGACATTTTTCGGGGGCACACTTAAGCTTGAATTCTTGTAGTCTTTCGAATACTTTTTTTAAGTGGTCCAGATGTCAATTTCGTTTTTTGAAAAAATTATAATGTCATCTAAATAAACTTGAACAAACTCCCCTAAATATCCTGCAAGGACGCGTGCCATCATCTTTTGAAAGGTTGCGGGTGCATTTTTCAGTCCAAATGGCATTACTTTAAACTGGTATGTGGCCCCATCTGGTGTGGCAAACGCTGTTAGATGCTTGAAGGACGGATTCATAGGGATTTGCCAGTATCCAGATTTTAAATCTAGAGCTGAGAAAATAACTGCTTTTTCAAAGTCTTTCAAGGTCAAATTCAAGGGTTACTCTGCCTTATTTTGCGATGTTCTTCTATCAACGACATACCTAACTGTTTTAAAAATAAACTTCTTTTCATACCATATTCTTTCGTCTTTGATTTAAATATCACCTGCGCATTGACACCAGCTGTGTTTAGAAGTGAATAAAAACGTGTCATTGTCCAGCGTCGGCTATTTCTTGCAACAGTATAATTTGCAGATAATTCATCAAGCGTATCTACTCCTCCCTTTGTCATATTATAAAAATCTATAATTTCTGGAAGCTGCTTGTCTTCACTTTTCGGAATATATTCGTCGGTGTGATGTAATGTAGAAAACAAGATTACATTTTTATTTTTTTTAGGCGTATATGAAACGGCTGTTATTTTTGGTTGAAATGCAAATGGAGAACTATACACTGCTCTATTTTTTGTTGTCAATAATTTTTGTGGAATGTGTTTTTTGTTTTTTCTTACTGTTCCTACAAAAGTAAGATGGTAACCATCTAACAATTCTATCATTAGTGGATAACTGGTAAACCAGTTATCAAACGTAATATTTCTTTTACTAGCTTTTACAGGATCAACGAGTCGTTTCACCACATCATAAGGAGAATTGCTTTGTCTATACGGTCCTTCAGGTTGCATTCCTATTATATTTCGATGGTTTATTGGGGATATACTGACGAAAAGAAACATGCCCTCGAAATGATTCGAGTTTCTCATCAATTGTGAGATACTCACTAGGGGTGTAACAGGTCCGGCAATTTTCAACAAATCGATCATAAATTGACCTAATTGCCGCGATTTTATCGATTTCACGTCGTTAAGCTCTATTTTGAATGTTATCAAAACGCATGGATTGTAATAATATATAGAATCTTTGTTTTGACATGATGGTTCAGAATAACTCTACTCCACTGCCGTCTGTACACCAAAAATCACTCAGATTCTGTCTGTTACCTTTATACAATTCAGCTAAATAGAGTAGACCTAGTACTGCTTTTAATTCGGCTGCATCTGTTGGTTTTACTAAATATTGGTGTGCGGCATCATAAGACTGGGATACTGTCAATAGTTTCACATTTGTATATTCAGTGATATGATGCAGCATCTCTTCAGTGATAAATAAGGACCAAGACCCCAAAACTGTGCGTATGTTTTTTGCAATTGGTTTTACTCCGGGAAGATGAGTAATTATATTCTCTGAACGTGTTCTGACATTTTTTGCATACGTTTTTTGAGACCATTTTCGTTATTTGTAGGTTCTAAATTTGCAATTTCTACTTCGTCGTCTTTTTCTTCTTCTTGCATTTGGATTGCATTGTTTGCTATATCAAACACCCGAATTTTTCCTTCACCGTCTGATTCATTATCAGGTTCAGATTCAACATCGGAAATTGTGCCAAACTCATCCCACAAGGTTTGCAACCGTTGCTGATCTTCTTCGTAAGACATTCTACAATGTGCACAATTATTTTAGTTAAAAAATTGTTGAACTAATAGTACCTAGTCTATATTGTATTACCTTTAAAATGATATGTTTGCAAGTTTAGAGAAAACTTCATTAAATGTTAACAGGTTTAGTGTTCTGGGGTATCATATACCCCAACCGCCTTTGTCCATGTATAACACGCAACTAACAAAAAAAGGACATAAGATGAACATGCTGTTGCATCTAGGAAGGGATAGCGCAAAGGTACTGAGCATATGAAGACGATCAAAAACGACATTGCATTGTAATCTACACTAATATTATAGAGAGGAAAGATTTGTATGTTTGTAATGAATAGGCTCAAAAAGTACTGGGCCGATTTAAAAAATTCTTTCACCCATAGAATGCTACATTCTTCCTATTTGACATAGGCTACATTTCATTTTGAAAAAAATTAGGGATCTTTGGTAAAATTTGAACAATGTAACCGAAGGTGTAGAAAAATGAGTCTTAAAATGTCTTTCGTCGAATGCGCTGCCGAAACTATTAGCGATAGAACAAAATAATGCACAACAATATTGAAGAACATCATAATGTCTACAAAAAACTCCGCGGTAGCATATGTCCAACTATTGTAGTTATGTCACTACAACAACTTTTTTCATTTTAAACATTAATGAAAATGCTAACCAAATTCAAACCATGCTAGTTATGTGTTTATATTAATCCTTATCCAAATAAATTATTTTATGGTCAAGACTATTTAACTACCTATAAAATAGTTTTTAAATTATTTAAATTGGACTTTTCATTCAAAAGATATTACGAATTAAAAAATTCAAACAGTAAACAAAACCGCTATAGCGCCGTGGCCGTTGTTTGCGATGCAGTTTGAAAAGCGCGCCGGGCATTGCGGCGGGCGGGGTGGAGGGGGCACTGGGGGGGGGGGGGGGCAATATTTAATAAAATTAGTAAAGTCCTTCTCGGGTATGACGAGACCAGGGAAATAGGTATTCATTTTTATCTGGAGAATATTATAGATTCCAGTTCAAATTGAATAGGTACGCATACATAAGATAGGTCAGCTATACAAAATAAAGTAGTGCATTTTTTTTTCGCTCGAAGCATGTCGAGCGAGTCGGACGATGAGGTAGCGACTCCGACACCTAATTGTAGAATATGTGGTAAAAAAGTTGGAAATAATGGCGTAAAATGTTCAAAACCCAAGTGTAATATTGCTGTGCATAGGAATTGCTTTGATTTAATAACAAAAGTGTACCAAGTTAATAGTGAATCGTGGAAGTGTAAAACGTGCGCAGTTCAAGTATGTAACGATGTTACTGCATTGCAAAACAACTATAAAATACTTCAACTCGAAGTTGAAAGTCTAAAAAGAGAAAAAATTCTCTTAGAAAAATTGCTGGATGAAATGGAATTCTCAAACAGGCTGCTGAAAGACAAATTTGGGCTTGAGAATGGTCTAAAAAGTGGTTTTAATTACAATAGCTTATCAACTGATGAGAACGCTACTACTTCAACTGGAATTTCTTATAGTGATGTCTCGAAGATTGAGAAAAACCAAACCCATCAGTTGCTGTTATAGTAAAGGCCAAAGACAAGAAACTCACTATATCTGAAATTGAAAAAACATTAAAGTCTAACTTTAACCCGCATCAGCACAAAGTAAATATAATTGGGACCAAATGCATGAAAAGTGGTGTTCTGGTGAGGTGTAATGATAGTAATTCGGTAAATAAGTTGATACATAATTTGCGTTTGCAAATAGGTAATGATTATGAGATATATGAACCTCCTAAATTTGATCCACGCATAATTATTTATGGAATTGATTCTGAAATTGCCAGCAATGATACTTTGCTTCTAGATAATATTGTGTGTAATAATGATTTTGATTGTGAAGCCAGTAGTATAAAAATTATTAAAAAAATTAACGATAAATATAAAAATAAGTCCAATGTTATAATAGAAGTTAGCGCAAACCTATATCGGCGCATCAATGAGAAAGGATTTTTATTCATAGGATGGAGCAAATGCACTATTCATGAGCACTTCAATGTTGTAAGATGTTATAAATGTAATCAGTATGGTCATGTGCATGATGAATGTAAAAATGGCTATAGTTGTGTCAAATGCTCTGGTCCTCATTCGCTGGATCAATGTAAATCTGCTGAAGTTGCATGTGTTAGCTGCAAACTCGCGAACACTAGACTTAAGGCAAATATACCTGTTGATCACAAGGCAAATAATCCCATGTGTAAATGTTACCAAGAAAGAGTTGATCTATTAAGACAGAGAATTAATTACAGTTTCGGGTAATCGCATCTAACAACACCTTTATACTTATCGGTTTCTGATATATAAGCGTTACACCATGGCTTGTGAAAAATACATAAATAATACATATACTATTGCTCACATAAATGCGCGGTCATTACTTTCTGGTTTTTTACAATTTAGGAAATTTATTAGCAAGGGTAAGATTGACATCTTTCTTATTGGAGAAAGTTGGTTAACAAATCAAGTAAATGACAATGATTTACAAGTTCCTGCCTATAATTTTGTGAAAAAGAACAGGGAAGATAAAAAAGGAGGTGGGGTGTGTGTATATATTAAGAATCATATTAGTTTTAATATAATCAATTCCGAACAGTATAACAGCTACGAGTAATTGTGGATTGAGATTAAGATATCCTCGTTTAACTATTATATTGGAGTGCTATACCGACCTCCACATAGTAGCACAACTCAATTCTCTGAAGATCTTGAAGAACAATTATTTTATTTTAAGCCTCAATGTAGTGAAATAATCTGTATGGGCGACATTAATATTAACATGATGGATTTTAATAACAGATCTACCAAAAAAATATATGAAATTTTAACAGAATTAGATCTACAGCAGGTAATAATTGAACCAACTCGAATAACCACAAATAGTAGCTCTATTATCGATGTAGTAATATGTTCAAATACGTTAAATTTAATAACTAGCGGAGTCGAGTTTAATCATCTTCTGCCAACTGATCATGAAGTTATTTTTTGTCAGTTTAAAGGACTGAAAAAACAAATAACACCTTATCAAAGAACATATAGGGAGTTTCAAAGCATCGATCCAGATGCTTTCTACATAGATCTGCAGAATTCGCCTTTTGATAACGTTTTTTACATGCCTCACATTAAAAATAAAGTAGAGTACTTTAACACTTTGATGATCAACTTATTTGATCATCATGCGCCACTTATATCTAAAACTTTCAATAAACCATTAGCGCCTTGGATGACAGATAATGTTAAACTGTTGATTAAGATGAAAGAACGAGCACTTCAAAAATACAAACAAACTAAACAACTAAAAGTTCTCAAGTATTACAAGGATCTAAGAAATTTCACTAATACAGCTATTGTGAATGAGAACAAAGCTTATTTAAATCATAGATTCAAAAACAGTAAGCTAAAAACAATTTGGAAAGACGTAAAATCGTTGGACATTTATAGTAAACCTAAAACGCGTAACGACCTTCCTTCTCACTTGGCAGATGTCAATGACATCAATAATTTTTTTATTAAATCAGTAAAAAATATTACTAAGCAAACCATAGATGAAACGATAGAAATCTATAAATACAACAATGACCACTGCCCAGTAGAAGAGTTTAATTTTCGGGTAGTAGATCTACAGGAGGTAAATAACATACTATGTTCTATAGCAACTAACGCTAAAGGAACTGATGGAATTACATCCAGAATGTTAAAGCTCTGTGCTTCTCGAATTATTCCACATTTGACACATATTGTTAATTCATGCATTCTCGAAAGTTATTTTCCGGCTGCGTGGAAAACGTGTCTCGTAGTTCCTGTGCCAAAAGTTCAGGAACCTAAAGAGTTTCAGCAACTAAGGCCAATTAGTATTGTAGTAACTGTCTCTAAAATACTTGAGAAAGTTTTTTTCCTTCAGCTGACGGACTTTTTAAATAAATATAATATTTTACCACAAACACAATCTGGCTTTAGGAAACATCATAGCTGCACTACAGCTCTCTTACATATTGTTGATGACATATTAAAGGCTTCCGATGCCGGTAACTTTACGGTACTGATACTATTAGACTGCATCAAGGCCTTTGATTGTAACAATCATAAACTCTTGCTTTCTATCTTGAAATATATAGGTTTGAACAAAAAAGCAACAAAGTTACTAGAAAACTTTGTTACAGGCAGAAAACAAATTGTATCATACAAAAATACTCTCTCTCAAGAAGCTACTTTAGACTGTGGTGTTCCTCAGGGTTCAATCCTAGGGCTTTTATTATTTTCTATATATATAAGTCAATTAAATTTAAAAATGTCTATTTGTAATGTTCACTATTATGCGGATGACACTCAACTGTACGCATCTTTTCCCCCAGAACAATTGCAAGAAGCTAATGAAAAAATTAATATTGATTTAAATAACTTAATTGATGAGTCTACTAAACATTCTCTTTGTGTTAACCCTAAAAAAACGGTTGCTCTTCTGTTTGGACAACCAGCGGTTAAAGCACGGCACTTACATCAATTAAATCTTATCATTGATAAAAGAAAAATAGGCATTGTTGAAGAAGCATGTTATTTAGGTTTAGTCTTAGATTCAAATCTACGTTTTAAAACACACATTAACAACTGTATCAAAAAAGCCTTCTATCATTTAAAATTAATTTTTTCACAAAAGACAGTTTTGAACAAAAGTACTATGCGCCTGATGTGTGACACCCTAGTGCTATCTCATTTTTCATTTTGTGATGTGGTTTTTGATAGATGCATCGACTCACACACTGCTAGAAAAATCCAGCGGGTCCAAAATTCTTGTACGAGGTTAATTTGCGGTGTACCTAGGAGAGATCATATCTCCCCTAAAATAAAAGAAATTGGCTGGTTGAATATGAGTAATCGCAGAAAGTTACACTCGTCTGTTCTTTATCATAAAATTATAGTCAATCAGTGTCCAACCTATTTGGCCAGAAAAATTAGATATAGGTCTGACATACATAACATTTATGTGCGACGAAAATCGTTTATAGCTATACCTGCTCACAAAACTTCACTATATAAAAGATCATTCTTATACAATCTTGCTATTACTTATAACGATATAGCTAAAACTACAAGGCTTATGAGTGTCAGACTATTTAAAATTTCTATCAGAATTAAACTTTTATGCGAGCTGTAGTTAACTACTAACGTTATCGAACTATATATTTCATAATTCACTGTGTAACTTCTTTTTCTTTTTTTTTCTTTCTGTTGTTTGTAATTATTATTAACAACTTCAAATTAAAATTGTGTCCATTAATTCATTATAGTAAATTTGAATCGCAGGAAAGTGGACAAGGTGTCAATCATGAATACTAATTATTAATTCAGCGACGTTTCGGTCATCATATATTTGACCTTCATCAGGCTTCTACATAAAAAGAACAATTATAAACACATGTTATAAATAGTGTATAACCAAAAAATTAGTTAACATACACAATACATTTACCTTAACATATAGTACATAATTAACATCTTAATTGGCACACTGTAGATCTTATAAATAACTCCATTCAATCTCGCAAATTTATGAATTTGTATGAATTCGTAATTATAAAAATATAAAAACAGAGTAACAATTAACATGTGACTTGAAATAATATTAATTGCACAATACATCCGTCGTAAAAACAGTGCTCTAATCATCACGCTCTCACATTTTTTCGACAGATGTCGCTCTCAACATAAATTTAAATTCAAATTCTTACAATTTTAAAATTAGTTACTTTATACAATTCATCATCAATAAAATATAAATATAACAATTTAAAACTATATAAAAACGTACATTATGAACATCCTATATTAAAATTTGAACTATTCTCCCAAAAAACACTAGTAAATATTCTTATTTTATCGTTGACTTATAATCATTCAAAATGTCATTGTATAAAATGCTCAAATTACTTGTGTCAGTTCTTTTATTAACAGTATTATTCGCTTTGATAAATATCATTTCTGAAATATTTCTTTTTAACCAATTAGTTTCTTTATCTTCTATCGTCGTATCTTTAAACAAGAAGTTATGATTATTTTCAAGATTGTCAAAAAAGTGAGAAGCTAACGCAGTCTTATTTTCTTTTAATACATTACTGTTTTTACAATCGTTTATGTGTTGTTTCAACCTTGAATTCAAAAATTGTTTGGTTTGCCCCACATAGCAAAGACCACACGAACAAGGAATTTTGTACACAATGCAAGACTGTTGTTCTTTATTCAGGGGATCTTTTAACCTTGTATATATACTGTTAATTTTCCACAGGTTGTAAAATGCTAGTCTTACATTCGTACTTGAAAAACACCTATTAATGTCGTATGATAAGCCGTCTATGTATGGAAACTTACAATACTTGATCAAGTTCCTACTTCTACTGTTATTATTCTCCAAACGATTGTCAATATTCTGCTTAAATTTCACAATTATAGCTTCTATAAACGACTTGTGATAACCATTTTGTAATAGTAAAGATCGAATGATGTTGTAATTTTTCTCAAAAAACTGCTCATCACTCAATCTAACCATTCGATCTAGTAGTCCTGTGATCATACCAACTTTTTGAGATCTTGGATGGTTTGAGTCGTAATTCAAAAAACGCCCTGAACTGATAGGTTTGATAAACCAATCTGTAATTAGGCTACCATTATTTCTTTTAACCAGGATATCGAGAAAAGAAATGCAGTTATTTTTCTCTACTTCCATAGTGAATTGTATATCATCATTAAAACTATTGAACAGACCCAAAACCTTCTCCACCTCACAAGCTGGTACTGCCGCTATCGTGTCATCAACATACAGTTTAATAAACGGAATCTGAAATGGTAACAAGTTTACAATCTGTCCAATAACGTAATTCATAACTAGATTCGCAATAGCAGGGCTTGCTGGGTTGCCCATGCTGCTACCCTCTATTTGTGAATACAACTGACTTTTAAATACAAAATAACTGGACAAGTAACAAAATTTAATTAATTTAACAACTATATCTTTTGGAAATTTCAATAAATGTGCAATATTATCCCAAGTCTCATCTATCACTTTTAATACTAGATCCAGTTTCACATTTGTGAACAGAGAAACTACATCTAACGATATCAACACAAAATCATCTTGTAGTTTCACTGTTCTACTAAACTTAACAAATTCAAAGGAATTGCTAATATTATACTGGTACGTATCCATCAACGGAGCAAGTATTTCATGTAACAACCGGGCCAATTTATAACTAGGAGAATTCACACAACTCACAACTGGACGCAGTTTACATGTTGGTTTGTGTGTCTTTCTTAAGCCGTAAATTCTTGGAGCCACTGTATACCTTGCAACCAAATGATCCGCTTCTACTTTATCAATCAGGTCCGCATCAAGCAACTCCTTAACTATGTTATTACCTATCCTTTCGAATTTACTAGTAGGATCTTTATTCAGTTGTTTATAAGTGTTGGTATCACTGATTAAGTTGAACATCTCTCGATCATATACATATAAGACTGTATCACTTCTCACTTTTTTGACAATCTTGAAAATAATCATAACTTCTTGTTTAAAGATACGACGATAGAAGATAAAGAAACTAATTGGTTAAAAAGAAATATTTCAGAAATGATATTTATCAAAGCGAATAATACTGTTAATAAAAGAACTGACACAAGTAATTTGAGCATTTTATACAATGACATTTTGAATGATTATAAGTCAACGATAAAATAAGAATATTTACTAGTGTTTTTTGGGAGAATAGTTCAAATTTTAATATAGGATGTTCATAATGTACGTTTTTATATAGTTTTAAATTGTTATATTTATATTTTATTGATGATGAATTGTATAAAGTAACTAATTTTAAAATTGTAAGAATTTGAATTTAAATTTATGTTGAGAGCGACATCTGTCGAAAAAATGTGAGAACGTGATGATTAGAGCACTGTTTTTACGACGGATGTATTGTGCAACTAATATTATTTCAAGTCACATGTTAATTGTTACTCTGTTTTTATATTTTTATAATTACGAATTCATACAAATTCATAAATTTGCGAGATTGAATGGAGTTATTTATAAGATCTACAGTGTGCCAAATAAGATGTTAATTATGTACTATATGTTAAGGTAAATGTATTGTGTATGTTAACTAATTTTTTGGTTATACACTATTTATAACATGTGTTTATAATTGTTCTTTTTATGTAGAAGCCTGATGAAGGTCAAATATATGATGACCGAAACGTCGCTGAATTAATAATTAGTATTCATGATTGACACCTTGTCCACTTTCCTGCGATTCAAATTTACTATAATTATTATTAACATATAATTATTTACTCGGGGATTGGGTGATCAAAAGCCCGTTACTATTATCGTTACTACATCTCTTTCGCATATATTGTGTTGGTTTTTGTTATATTTATCTAATTATGTATTATATACTCTAGTCTAATAGAAGTCTTGTAAATTATTTTGTTGCCTGATTATTATTATTGGTGTTATATCATTTGTTATTATTTATATTAATATTATTGAGGGGTTAAGTGGTAGAGCAGCATTATGCTGAACTTCGCCTCTGTCCGAAGAAGATTTATTTTATTTTATTTTTATTTTAGTGTCTCCTTTTTTTAGATTTAATTTATTATATTCTCTATGTTCTTTTATATTCTTCGGTAAATAAAAGCCAGTTTATTATTATTATTATTATCAAATTTACGCTAAGGCGGTACGAAGTTCGCCGGGTCAGCTAGTGAACGATAAAACTATCGTTGGGGTATCTCATACCCCACCACACTAACGAAGGGTTAAAATAATTGTGTGCTCAACTGTGTTCACTGTTGCTACCGCACTTATTTCGTCCATTGTCTCAGCAAACTCGTTAACTAGTTTTGGGATTTTTTTTTAAACTTGCACTGAATCCATTTACTGGTATTGCTACACTTTTGGCACGTTTAGGTGTATTTCTGTGAGTCCAATAAGTGGTAGTTCGTTGAGTTCTTCCATGGTGGATGCATTTGTTGTAGTAGTCCATGGTTGCTTGGGCATCGCATAGCCATGTGTCTCCCAACAAAATGTCGTCCCGAAGATCTTCTATCACCAGAAACTCGACATTGCGGTATAATTTTTCACCAATATAAATGTCCTTCTTAGCAATACCACTGGCTTCAATTTCATGATGTTGAGCAGCTAACTTAACAGGAATCGGTTCATGCTCTTCTGGCTTCGCTAATCTTCCAGAAATAAAATTGACCGAAGAGCTGCTTGTAGTTGCAACTTACCAAGAGATACGGGAATTCTTGGAAGTTGCCGTTGATGGCGGCCATCTAGGCCAAAGGCACGGACCCTGATGGAGACGGTTCGGTGGTCCTGCGGAAGTTTTCCGACCTTCTGTAATTATTGCCGGAGCTGGAGCTTCTGCTTCATCAACTTTTTTGAAATTTTTATAAACTTTTCAATGTTGTCTATATCTGCTGCAATAAGCGAATCCCTTTTGTTAGATGGGAAACCTTGAATAAGTTCGTCCATTACGCGGTTGTTGGTGGCACCTGGGTATAACCGTTTGTGTAATCGGCTGAAGCGGTCGATGAAAATTTCCAGTCTTCCACCTTCTATTGGCCCATTAAAATAAGTGTTATCGAGCTTTGTTCTAAGCTCATTAAAATTAGCTTGTGTCTCAAAGGTGCTAATTAATCTGCTGTAAAGCTCTGCTGGATTCTTGTCCTTATTCATATAATATGAATTAGCTTTGGATGCGGCGCCTCTTAGCTGGCGGTGGATAAGAATACATTTTTCTCGTTCTCCAATATTCCATTGTTGATCCTCGAAACATTTTTCGACGTCAACAATGAAGTCTTCTGGATCTTCTTCTACTTCTTCAGCGAATACTGGTAGATATTCTTCAGGGCGAAAAATTGGAGATGATACTGTGTTAGGTTTTGCCATTACGTATATGATGTTCTTTGATTCATTTTGATTTTCTTCGTCCGCCATGGTTTATAATTTATTCTCGGCTAGCTTGGTATTTGTTGTTGTTATAGGTTTTTTTAGCAGCAATGCTAATATACCCCACGTGTTGGGCGCCAACGTGACATCGGGCAGGGTTTTTTATTAATTAATTAATGGATTAATTGGCATTAATTAATTCCCTGGCCAATTATTTAAATTTAATTCTATTTCACTTCACTCCGTTCTGGTTACTCCCCAGACTTTAGCGGCACTTTAATAAGTTACAAATTATGATTAATAACGAGAGTATGGTTTTGCACCCTCCGGGTGCTTACCTACTCTCTTGAGTAGAGGGTTGCCTACGGCAACGTGTATGAACCTAGAGGGGTTGCCTTCGGCAACCATAGAACAAACGCACTTTTTTTTATCGGATTATTGTTTAATAATTGTTTTTATTTTAATAAATTTCTATTTATTTCTTTTTGTGCTTATTCTACTCTCTCATTTAGATTATTACCTGCGGCAACAATTTGGTATTATTTACCTTTAAAATGAATATTATTTATTATTATTTATATGATTTTTTATTATTTTGTGTTTTATATTACTATATTTTTATTCAATCTTTCTTATGCTTACCCTACTCTCTTACATGTAAAGCAATCATAAAACAACCATATTTTGTATGTATTAAAAATCTTTTATTAGATTTTATAAATTATACTTATTTCTTTTTTATTATTTTTCTATCTTTCCCATCTTTTTTTTGTTGTAATAAAGCAAACATTATTAATTACAATTAAATTTTTTTTTTTATTTTTATTGTAATAGTTTCCTACGGCAACATATATAAATCTATTATCATTTATATTTAAAAATACTTTTACTATTCATTATTATTTTATATATATTTTTTTAATTTTTTTTTTATCATATTTTTTTATTTATTTTTTTTTGTATTTACCCTACTATCTTATACGTAAACGGTTGCCTTCGGCAACCTTATTTGGATTTTGTTAAAAAATTTTATATCACATTTTCTTTATTATATTTTTTTTCTTCCTTTTAATTTTTTTTATGTTCATATTAAATATACTACTATAATTTTTAAAAATAATATTACTATTTGTTATTATTTTATATAATTTTTTTAACTTATTATGTATGTATTTATTTTTTATTTATTCCGTCTTTTGCTTACCATACTCCTATATTTTTGCTTACCATACTTTCTTATATGTAAGATGTTGCCTTCGGCAACAATAAAACAACAATACTTCTTTTTTTTTAAAAAAAATTGCATTACATTTTATTTAATGTACTTAATTTTTAATCTTTTTTTTTAATTTTTTTCTTTCTTTCTCTTCTCTTCAATCTCTTCTAAAGCAAGTCTAATATTATTTTTTTTTCGAAATTAAAAATGTTATTTTATATATTTTTTGTTGTTTCTATTATTATATTTTATCATTTATTTGCCCTTTTGCTTGCTTACTTTACTCTCTTATAAGGTTGCCTTAGGCAACAATAAAACAACCATATTTTATTTTTATTAGAAAAGTTCGTATTACATTTTATTCATTATATACTTTATTCTTTCTTTCTTTTTTTTTTCTAATTGTTTTCTTTTTCTAATTTTCTTAATTTTTTCCTATTTTTTATTTAATTTTTCCAAAATATGTATTCAATCAATTACAATCATACATAATCTAAAGAAAAAATCAAAAGAAATTATCTATATTTTAGTTATATATTATATATCAAATTCAAAAAAACAACCACTCTATAGAAATTTGTACATTAAAATTGACAGAAAAACGTTTCATATTTCATGTTAGTTATAAAATATAAATCATTAATATTAAGTGATCACTTAGTATTTTTTAATTGACTTTGTCAACAATAATCATTGACAATTGACATTGTATTTTTTTTTAAATATTTAATTGTTTATTTAAAAATATAAAAATAAGTACGTACGATTGAGAAAAAAATATATATTCTGTATAAATACTTTTCGAAAATAAGTTTTCACTTCCATCTAATTTTAATTAATTTATATAAATCTTCTTACATGAATAGGCCCCAAACACAACTTAACCTTACTTTTCGTATACACAATTATAATTTTCCGACAACCACAGTTCTATATCTTATACAATATAATCAAAAAGGCTCTTCTAGCCATTCGTATTATATTCCCATATTATAATAAAAGACAAAATGTAAAACAGGCCAAAAAATTAGGTGTCTTCTCAAAAATTTTCATGAAATGAGATTAAATAATTATTAAACCTACTTTATTTTAAGCTTTTCACTTATATTTTGCAAAAATACAACACTTTTACACTTAATTTTGTAAAATATGTAAATATTTTTTGAAAAATCTAAAGATAATTAATTTATTATTAAATTTTTTTTGTTGCTAACAACAACGATGTCAAAAATATTAGAGCGAAAAATTTAAAATTGTCTTTCATTATTTCCTTTTCAAGTACCACTTTCAGGCTTGCTCTATCAATATAAGATTTTAGTATTTAATAAAAAAAATCAAAAAACCTACCCATGGCTCTACTTTCTATTATTTCTTCTATCTTTTTCAATATAAAAAAGCATTTCAATTAATTTGGGGCTCAATTTTAAAAGAACTATCAACCCAAAATCTTTTCTTTCAACCATAACAAATTTATAATAACCTAAAACTGTCAATTTGACAATTTTTTTTTGTGAGCTTTTGATATTTTGACCGAAACCAAAAAAAAAGACCCCTTTCGACTTTTCGATCTTTGCTTCTAACTTTTTGGTAAGTGCCACTTGTTTATTTAACCAATATTTTAATTGTTTTGAGCTGTATTTACGTAGATTTTTTATTATATTTACTTCACTCTGTTGACAGTTTGGGGCACTTATTTTTCTCTACAAATGCCTTGAAATCTTTTAAAAACCAAACAAACTTTTATGAATCCTTCCAAAATACCCTTTAAACGTTGTTTTCA
Organism: Lagria hirta; assembly: GCA_947359425.1. Taxonomy (NCBI): domain Eukaryota; kingdom Metazoa; phylum Arthropoda; class Insecta; order Coleoptera; family Tenebrionidae; genus Lagria; species Lagria hirta. Next base: position 17,090,634 of record OX375804.1, read on the forward strand.
TTTGAAAATTCATTGTAATTTCTATTATATTCGCTTCACTTATTTGACAGTTTGGGGCACTAATTTTTCTCTACAAATGCCTTGAAATCTTTTAAAAACCAAACAAACTTTTATGAATCTTTCCAAAATACCCTTTAAACGTTGTTTTCATTTGAAAATTCATTGTAATTTCTATTATATTCGCTTCACTTATTTGACAGTTTGGGGCACTAATTTTTCTCTACAAATGCCTTGAAATCTATTAAAAACTAAACCAAACCTATGCAACTTTTTATCGGTCGCTTCAAAATAGTTTTTGAACTATTTAAAATTGTTCTCCCATTAAATTCACACTTCACTCTGTTGACAGTTTGGGGGGCTACAAATTTGTAAAACCTTCATTCTTGACGAAATTACATTAAATCTCTTAAATCTCTTGATGGGAAATCTTTATAAATAAAACCCCCATGTTTATTTAATAGATATTTTATAGATTTAAGCTGTATTTTGGTAGATTTTCGTAAAATTACGATACGACTGACAGGTTAGACACTGACAAATGACATTTGTTGAAAAAATCCTTAGTGAAATAGAATCTATCAATAGTAAGTTTAGCCGTTATTATCGCGATTTTGACACATTCCATCTTTTTCTCAAACTCTGTTTGTGGTACCTCCTACGTTCAAGGGGGTTATCAAATTTGAAAAAATTTTTTAGAAATTATTAAAAAAACATTGTAATTTTAAGGATAGCTACTTTTTCATACAAAATCTCATTTAAAACGAAAAAAATTTTAAAAAAATTTAAAATTTGTCAGACAGGGATGCGGCTAACGCGTTTTATTATATATTAACGAGAGTATGGTTTCGCACCCTCCGGGTGCTTACCCTACTCTCTTGAGTAGAGGGTTGCCTACGGCAACGTGTATGAACCTAGAGGGGTTGCCTTCGGCAACCGTAAAATAAACGCACTTTTTTGTTTTTATTAGATTATTGTTTATTTATTTTTTTATTGTAATATATTTTTATTTATTTCTTTTTGTACTTATTCTACTTTCTCATATCAACGTTTGCTTTCGACAACATTTATATAAACCTAGCCCATTATTATTTAACTTGAAATTTATTATTATTTATTTAAAAAATTTTAATTAGATTTTATTAATTATACTTTTTTCTTTTTCTTTTATCTTTCTCATCTTTTTTTTATAATGAAGGAAGCATATTACCATTTACTAAAATTTTAGTTTTTTTATTTTTTTTTGTACTTGTTCTACTCACTCGTATTGAATGTTGCCTGCGGCAACATATATAAATCTATTATTATTTATTTTTGAAAATACTTTTACTATTCATTATTATTATAAATTTTTTATTTTTTTCTCATTATTTAGGGGGCGGACAGTCATTTTCTGTTATAAAAATTCTCGTTATAACATTTGAGATCAGATTTTGACATAACGTTTTCATATTAATATTACTTTAATATTTAAAAATAATATTACTATCTATCATTATTTTATATTATTTATATTATATATATTTTTTTTATTCCTTCTTGTTTTTTACTATACTCTCTTATATGTAAAAGGTTGCCTTCGGCAACAACAACACAACAATTTTTTTTTTTATAAAAAAATTTTGCGTCACATTTTATTTAATATACTTGATTTTTATTCTTCTTTTTTTTTCCAATTTTTTTCTTTTTTTTATTTGTATTTTTTTTTTCTTCGTTTTAATTTTTTTTATTTTTATATTAATTTTATTACTTTAATAATAATTGTTATTAAAATTAGAAGAATAAAAACTATAATATATTATAATAATTTATATGAATTTTTTCTTATTCTTTTCTAAAAAAAAGTCTTTTATAATTTTTTTCAAAATTAAAATTGTTATTTTATATATTTATTTTTGTTTCTATTATTATATTTTTTTATTTATTCCTCCTTTTACTTACCTCACTTTCTTATATATATAAGGTTGCCTTAGGCAACCATAAAACAAGCATATTTTATTTTTATTAAAAAGGTTCGTATTACATTTTATTAATTATATACTATATTCTTTCTTTTTTTTTTCTATTTGTTTTCTTTTTCTATTTTTTTTCCTATTTTCTATTTAATTTTTTCAAAATATATAATCATTCAATTACAATCATACATAATCTAAAGAAAAAGTCAATAAAAATTATTTATATTTAAGTTATATATCATATATCAAATTCAAAAAAACAACCACTCTAAAGAGATTTGTACATTGAAATTTTTATTTTCTCTTTTTTTTTTATTCTTTTTCTTTTTTATCTCTTTAAGTTTTTTTTTCGAACTTGTTTTTTTATTTCTCTTCACTTTCTTCTTTTTGATTCTATTTGTTCCTATTTTTATAATGTATTTACTTAATTTTAATTTTTTTTTTATTTTTTTTATTTTCTTCTTATTTCTCTCTTACATTTTCTTTTTTTGTGTATTTTAATTTTTTTATTTGCGCCTAGCTGCAACACTGTAACCGGAAACGTCATTCCTATTGCCTCTTGTCAACAATTTATAGATAAACACAAATTTGAAACTTTTTTTGAAAACATTTTTTTTATTAATTGCTTTTTTAGTTAGCATCACTTTTTATTTTTTTTTTATTATTTTCCTAGTGTTAACAGTATAACCGGAAACACTTGTATTACAAATATTTGACGTAACTTTTATAAAAAAAAGTAGGTTATGTCATAGCAAACATAATGACATCTGTCAATGATGTTGTCGGTGTCATAGATGTGTCACTCATTATCAATAGAAAGTTATTACCTTGATACAATTTTAATATAAAATATTTAAGTTTTTCAACTCAAACACTCTTAAAGCTTAATTAATAATGATTTTTTCATTTGGCAACACTTTAAGAGACTTTTTATTTGCGCCTAGCTGCAACACTTTAACCATAAACGCCGTTTCTATTTCCTATTGTTACCAATTTAGATAAACACAAATTCAAAACTTTTCTTTTTTAACTATTAATTATAAAAATTTGCTTGTACAGCATAAAAAAAGCCAAAATTTTTTATCAAGATTTTTTTTCAGTTGGCAACACTTTTTATACATTTTTTTATTGACCTAGTATCAACACTGTAACCGGAAACGTTTATTTGACAAATATTTGACGTAACTTTTATACAAAAAAAAAAGGAGGTTATGTCATAGCAAGGACAATGACATCTGTCAATGATGTTGTCAGTGTCAAAGATGTGTCACCCATAATCAATAGAAGGTTATTGCTGTGGTACAATTTTAATATAAAATATAAGATTGCCAACTCAAACTTTCTTAAGCTTGTAATTAATAATGACTTTTTAATTTAGCAACACTTTAAAAAACTTTTTTATTTACGCCTAGCTGCAACATTGTAACCGAAAACGCCGTTCCTATTTTCTCTTGTTAACAATTCAGATAAAGACAAATTCAAAACTTTTCTTTTATAATTATTAATTATAAACATTAGCTTGTACAGCATAATAAAAACCAAATTTTTTTATCAATATTCCTTTAGTTGGCAACACTTTTTAGAGATTTTTTTATTAACCTAGTATCAACACTGTAACCTTGAACGCTTGTTTGACAAATATTTGACGTATCTTTTATGAAAAAAATGTAGGTTATATCATAGCAAGCACAATGACATCTGTCAATGATGTTGTCAATGTCAAAGATGTCTCACTCATCAACAACAACAATATGAAGTTGTTGCCGTGTTACAATTTTAAAATGAAATTTAGGATTGCCAACTCAAACAGATCTTATTGATTTATGTTATTACTTTTAACATACAGATTTGCAGCCTTCTCCCAAAATGTTTACATTGTGTAATTAAACAATAAAAAAATTACATTGTACTTTGTACATAAACATTTTAGATAAGTATTTACTGGAAGAATTATTAAAAGTGAATGCTCTTGTCTTCATTTTAATATAGCAACATACAACTCATATTAAAATAATCAATAAAATATTGATAATAAAGACAATATCATGTTGTAAAAATTTTTCAATTTGAGAGGGTGTCTATCTTCATCGCGGCTTTTTGCTTTCATCAACAAATTATATTATATCTCATTGTTATTTTGATAAAATATTGTCTATTGCTCGCAATTTTACAAAATAAACATGAAAACTATGTACACTAATCACATTCAAGTCATTTAAACTTAAAAAAATTAAGCGTTTAGTTTTACAAATCATTTTTATTTACAGTAAAAAATAATACAATTATAATAATAAAGTATATATCTACATATCTTTTCTAAAAAAGCTTCTTGCTTTTTATTAAAATTGAAAGGCTTTTGTCTTCATTTTTTTATACAGCATTTCGGATAGCATTTCATGCACTACAAATTTACATCTTGGGAAAGATTTTCAGAGACTTTTATTACTTGTATTTTATTAGATCTTTTTATAAACACATCTTTTTCTAATATATTTATGCAAAATTCTTCTTCTATTAATAAACATAGAGCATATATAATCAAATTATGAGGTCATTGACCTATATTAATTATATTTCTATAAGTCTCATTTATTATATTCCAGCTTGAAAGGAACTCCAGTCATTGTCTCTAATATTGTTTTTCCACTTTATATTATTGCGGTACGAAGATACTCAATTCATTCTACAAAATAAATATGTTTATTTATAATCTTTGTCTCTATTTAAAGTAAAAAATCATTTATTTATAATAATAATCTATATACCTACATATCTTTTCCAAGAAAGCCTCTACTTTAGATTCTTAATCGCTGTAAAAAAATTTTAACCTCACTTTGGTTTTTTATTAAAATTGAAAGGGCTTTCGTCTTTATTTTATTATACAATATCTCGGATAGCATTTCATAACCATTTTCATTCCATTTCCATCCATTTTTATTGAAAAACCACTTAAAAAAATGTACATATTTGCAGTCAATCCTTTCCAATCTTGTAAAGATTTGTAATATTCTGGAAGGTCAATTTTTCTAGAAAAACTTTTAAAATAAAACATCAAAACTCTTTTCCATTTATCTGAGTAGCGTTGGAATGTTCAAATAATCGATTTCCATCTCAAAAGTCTCATTTATTATATTCCAGCTCTATTTAGTTATGATTCGTGAGATAGCCCCCTCAAAAAAACTTTGTCGACAATACGATGCACTTTTCATCAAGAAAACAAAACAAACCACTACCCCATCATATCGTATCGACATTTTAGCCCCATTAAAAGCTTTATTTTCATTATTTTTCACAATTATAAATATAAATATTTATTGAACATAGCCCAACAATATCTAAACTGTCACCGTAAGACACTAAATTGACGTTGCGTCATCAAAATGACAGACTCCAATCCTTAGTGATGTAGATTCTATCGATAGTACGTTTTTATGCTTTTCTCACTATTTTTATCTCACTTTAATAAATTTATTGGGGGCCCCTCCCGTAATTCAACGAGATCCTAAAAAAAAAAACTTTATACAAACACAAAAATCAAATACTCTTTTAACTAAATAGATAGATTTTCTTTTAAACAAAATACATTTACGTTTTACTATAGTTAAACGAGAGTTGGGTCGCGCACCCTCCGGATGCTTACCCTATTCTCTTGAGTAGAGGGTTGCCTACGGCAACGTGTATAAACCTAGAGGGGTTGCCTTCGGCAACTGTAAAATAAACGCACTTTTTTTTTTTTTTATTAGATTATTGATTATTTATTTTTTTATTGTAATATTTTTTTATTTATTTCTTTTTGTACTTTTTCTACTTTCTCATATCATGGTTTGCCTTTGACAACATTTATATAAACCTAGCCCATTATTATTTATCTTAAAATTTATTATTATTTATTTAAAAAATTTTAATTAGATTTTATTAATTATACTTATTTCTTTTTCTTTTATCTTTCTCATCTTTTTTTTATAATACAGGAAGCATATTACCATTTACTAAAATTTTTGTTTTTTTATTTTTTTTTTGTACTTATTCTACTCACTCGTATTGAATGTTGCCTGCGGCAACATATATGAATCTATTATTATTTATTTTTGAAAATATTTTACTATTCATCTATATATATAAAAGAAAGTCTGTTAGTTACACCACTTATAACTCAAGAACGGCTTTACCGATATGGTTGAAAATTGGTGAGGTGGTAGCTTAGATCCAGGAGATTGCTATAGGATACTTTTTATCCAGAAACCACCGTCTAAAAGAAGGGTGAAATCAAAATTAGAATTGCGATGTCGGAAACGTTCGGTGAGGCTCGGCAAATTACCGTTCCAAATAAATCGATCCACTCTCCCACCACCAACCAAAGTTGGACCGTTCGTTTACATGTTAAGTGCACTACCCATACCCACTCTTTAGTTGGCCACTGACGACTCAACGGCGCAGTACAATTTCATTGGAAGCGACGAAATTGGACTAAATTTGATGGAATTGAATCGTGTGTGTGCATGACCGATTAAGTTAGTTTGGTGCGACTGAATTGTACGATTTTGTCTTACTGCGCCGTTGGATCGTTACTGGCCGGCTTTAATCGTCTTCCATGAGACAACTTCCTTTATAACAACTTTGGGTGAAAGTTTGTATGGAAAATTATGATGACTGGATTTGAATGAAAAGAATAGAATACTTTTTATTAACAAAGAGATAAAAAGAGGTGGGATAGGAACAAAAAATGACAAGTACCAATATTAGTATGATTTTCAAAAATTTTGGATTGTTTATTTTAAAAATAATATCTATGTTTAAATCCGAAATTTTAGAAGTAAAATATTATCATTCCTTGATAGGGCGGAAAGAGGGCAAAATGTCTAAAGATTGATGTCGTTTTCATAATTTTTCCCATAAATTGCCTAAGTTCTCAAAAAAAAAATAGGTATGTTTCCTGCTTTCTAAAAAATTACTCTTAGGAGGATGAAAAGAGAGTGTTCTAGGGATAAAAATGTAAGAAAACGATATGGGTATTTTCGAGGAATTTCAGGTCGTTGATTTTGAAAATGATATTGACATTTAAGTTAAAGAGGGTTGTAAAATGAATGTGATAAAGGTAATAAATGTGAATAATTAATTTGGGTATCATTTTTATAGTTTTTGGGGTCTATATCTATTTATGACCGATTTGGCTGAAAATTGGTGGAGTGGTTGTTTAGAACCAGTAGCCTAACAAAGAATATTTTTTATCCCATTCCGTGTGACGTGACATACAATATAAAACGTAAACGCATCTGACATATAATAACAAAACAAATGACAAAAAAAATAAAAAATAAAATAACAAAACTAAGGCGGAACAAAATTCGCCGGGCCAACTAGTTATTATTATAAATTTTTTATTTTTTTCTCATTATTTAGGCGGACAGTCATTTTCTGTTATAAAAATTCTCGTTATAACATTTGAGGTCAGATTTTGACATAACGTTTTCATATTAATATTACTTTAATATTTAAAAATAATATTACTATCTATCATTATTTTATATTATTTATATTATATATATTTTTTTTATTCCTTCTTGTTCTTACTATACTCTCTTATATGTAAAAGGTTGTCTTCGGCAACAATAACACAACAATTTTTATTTATAAAATAATTTTGCATTACATTTTATTTAATATACTTGATTTTTATTATTCTTTTTTTTTCAAATTTTTTTCTTTCTTTTATTTGTATTTTTTTTTCTTCGTTTTAATTTTTTTTATTTTCATATTAATTTTATTACTTTAATAATAATTGTTATTAAAATTAGAATAAAAACTATAATATATTATAATAATTTATATGAATTTTTTCTTATTTTCTTCTAAAGCAAGTTTTTTATTATTTTTTTTCAAAATTAAAATTGTTATTTTATATATTATATATATTGTTTTTGTTTCTATTATTATATTTTTTCATTTGTTCTCCCTTTTTCTTACCTTACTCTCTTACATTAAGGTTGCCTTCGGCAACCATAAAACAACCATATTTTATTTTTATTAAAAAGGTTCGTATTACATTTTATTAATTATATATATACTATATTCTTTCTTTTTTTTTTCTATTGGTTTTCCTTTTCTATTTTTTTTCCCTATTTTCTATTTAATTTTTTCAAAATATGTAATCATTCAATTACAATCATACATAATCTAAAGAAAAAATCAATAAAAATTATTTATATTTTAGTTATATATCATATATCAAATTCAAAAAAACAACTACTTTATAGAAATTCGTACATTGAAACTTTTATTTTCTCAATCTTTTTATTCTTTTTCTTTTTTATCTCTTCAAGTTTTTTTTTCGAACTCGTTTTTTTATTTCTCTTCACTTTATTCTTTTTGATTCTATTTGTTCCTATTTTTATAATGTATTTACTTAATTTTAATTTTTTTTTTATTTTCGTCTTATTTCTCTCTTACATTTTCTTTTTTTGTGTATTCTAATTTTTTTTATACTATTCTTTTTTTAATATTGTATTATCCATCTATAAACTCTTGATATTTTAACTTTTTTTTTTCGTATTTATAACATAGTTTTCCAATCTAAACATTTTCTTTTCTATAAATTTTTTTTTATTCTTTACTTAATTTTATCAATTTTTATTTTTATGCAACAACCATAATTTTGTTTTTCTATACTACTTAAATTATCTTTTCTTCTTTATTATCAACAAATTTATAATTTTTTTTAGTTTTTCTTGATGCTTTTTTTACTTAAATCATAGAATATCTTTTAAATTAACATTTTTTAATTTTTTGCAAATTTTTTTTTTTGCACATTTGATTGTCGGAAATTAAATATCAAAATTTTCAAATTTTTCTTGTAAAATTATTAATTAGAAACATTTGTTTAGAATTAGAAACATTTGTTTATAATTAATACAATCAAAAAAAAGATTTTTTTTAATAAATATTTAATTTGGCAACACTTTTAAAAAAAAATTTTTTAATTGCCAAGTTGCAACAATGTAACCGAAAACGTTTGTTTCTTGACAAATATTTGACGTAATTTTCATAAAAAAATTAGGTTATATCGTAGCGAACACATTGACATCTTTCAATAATATTGTCAATGTTAAAGATGTGTCACACATAATCAATATTAAGTTGTTGCCATTGTGCACTTTTATTATGAAATTTAAGATTGCCAACCCAAACACTACTAAACGTGCTTAATAATGATTTTTTAATTGACAATACTTTTTAGAGACTTTTTTATTGCATCTATCTGCAACACTGTAACCGAAAACGCCGTTCCTATTGCTTCTTGTCAACAATTTAGATAAACACATATTTTTTTTGTGCAATTTTTTTATTATAATTATCAATTATAAACATTTTTTTTGTACAACATGTAAGACTCTTTTTTTCTAATCTTACGTTTTGCCAAATTTTAACAATTAAATTGAATTAAATAACAGTTAACTCTTTCTCCATAATAAATTTGTCAAGATGTCTATGTTCTACGATTATTAGCTTTAATTATTCACTCGAAAACAGTGTACAGAATAGCAACAGCCAGCTACATTATCATCAACAATCTACTTCAACTCACCCCTCTATATTCATTGTTAGAGAAACGCTTGAGCAGTCAGACGGATCGATTGGGCGACACATGAAACATATTTACACATAATGTACCTGTCAATAATACCTGTAAAGTAACTCACCGGGGGCTTTTCTCCCCCTCGCAGGATTCTCTTCCTCTCGAACTGATAGTGGAAGACATCACCAGGCTCATTGGACTTGGACAACCACTCTATGGACTCGATTGACTCAATCTTCACCCCTTTTCTTTAGCATCGTGTTCTCAATGATGTCTTCATTGTTTCGGTACCTCATTATTCCTCCGAATTCAGGGAGACAGCACTGAATTCACATTATTCTTCCGAATTCAGGGAGACAGCACTGAATTCACATTATTCCTCCAAATTCAGGGAGACAGCACTGAATTTACATTAATCCACCGAATTCAGGGAGACAGCACTGAATTCACATTATTCCTCCAAATTCAGGGAGACAGCACTGAATTTGCATTAATCCACCGAATTCAGGGAGACAGCACTGAATTCGCATTATTCCTCGGAATTCAGGGAGACAGCACTGAATTCACATTACTACCACAAAACAACATATGATCAAAAGATCAACACGTTAACTATCTTTCTCTTTCAATAAACAATTAACAGTTTAAATACTCATAATACTGCCCGTCCGACCGCTCTCACCGTTCTTTGATCAACATTCTCAGCTGACTGACTGGACTCCACCCTTCCAGGGATGCTAAGCCCATGTTCTCCCTCTTTTACATAAGATGCCATATGGCCCTCATCGAGATGATTTAATTATACAAGCGATTCAGCGCCTTATTGGCTTATTTTTACTTTAAAAAATAACTATAAATCATTATAAAATCAAAAACTCTCACATTCGGCCATCCTGACTTCAATCTTGTCCCCAAGATTTTCTACTTATTATTTTAATGATGATTTTACGCTTTATTCTCAAGCTTTAATCTAAAAGTTATCAATAATTATTTTACTTTAACCCAATTGAATTCACATTAGCTTAATCCTTGAAAATATGTTTAATATTTATTTATCAAATACAAGAGTGACAATCTTTAATAATTTTTTTTTTACTGTTTAATTACAACTATAATAATACTTGTTACCCCCTAAATAAATAGCAATACTGTATCAAAAGCAGATAAAATTAACCCCATTTGAGTTTGTCTACGTCAACAGTCAACTGTCTCTTCTTCCAGTTGTAATTAGTCTAAGTTCAATCTGTCATCAATCCTCATATATGTCCAGATGCTTTGATTTCTTTTTTTTTTCTTTCTTCATTTTATTTTTGTCCTGTTTCTTAATTTTTGAGATCTCAGATAATCGTTGATAAGGTATACCTTTTCTTGTTATTTATAATCTTTGATGTAATTTAGCAATTGCTTTGGTTTCTTATAGTTTTTCTTGATTTGTGTGCACACGTTATCTGTTGCTAACTTCACCCAATTATTTCTCATGGTTATCTTCTCTCTTCTTTCTTCTTTTGTTGTTTTTTTTTTCTTTTAGTCAATAGTCAAAGTTATAAGTCATGAATACCCTTAGTTGTTTCTAACGTATATTTACTTTTAAGTTGTTAATTATTACTTAACTGATGTAATTTTATGTCAAGTCACCCAACTATTAAAATGAAATACTTATAAGATATTTGAGATAAACACTATTGCTTTAATATAATTAAGTTCTTGTTTAAAACCTTTTAGATTTAAAAAATCAAACTTTAATTTTATTTTTGAATTGTTTTATTTATTTGTTTTTGTTAATTTTTTTGTTTTTTTTACTAATAGAGAATTTTGTTATTTTTTTATATACACCCAGAAAGATTATCACTGCGAAATAATTTCTCGCGATAGAAATTTTTGGAAAAATTTTATGTTTGACAAGCTGCAAAATTTTTATATGTTATCATTCTTACCTGAACTGTTAGATTCTAGATTAAAGCGCAATTTGCCTATTAGGGACATCTACGGCTAACAACATTATTTAGATGGTATTTAATTATATATATATAGCGCTTTCATACAAAGCTGAGCCTATACTATGTTCTCGAGCGGTACATCCTGATCCACTTTTGCAAACCTGAGCCATATATATGGCTCAGGTTTGCAGACCCTTACAGAACGATCAGATATCATTTCTGGAGCGTCTACAACAAGTTTTAAAATGGGTCAGCTTTGATAGAAACCTCAGTTTTTAGTTCCAGCAAATTCCGCTTCAACAGTTGGTGGCGCTGCTATCGACCTGACTGTATATGTTTTGTATACAAAATACAGTCGTTTCGTCATAAACTGAGCCTTTTGTACTTCTCTTATATAATTTGGTATGTTTTGTGTTAGTAATGAATAGCAAATTAATATTGCGACATTTTTGCTAGTACCTCTCTCATCTATTGATCTTGCATCTCGTTACTCGTTTAATTAAAAAATATTTTTTTACAATCAAACCTTACTCAATATAAATATATTTATTCTAAATCAATATTATTATTATTATAATAAATAATAATAATAATAAAAATATTCATAGTTTATACAGTGTGATGATTAAGTTTGGAACAAAATTCATAAGCTAAAAAAAAAAAAACACTCGATTACTCGACAATTGTTTTTAAGCAATGACGTCATGATCAATTTTTTAAATAACAATCTCAATTTTTTTTATTTTTATCTTTTATGCCTTAGAGACCTTTTGACTTCTTGAATAATAATGTAAAAAATTGAAATCTTACATAACAATTATTCTGAGAAAATAACACTAAACATATCAATAGATATAAGCCCGATATATTTTAGCGTAATGTACAAAGTGTTCACACTCGTGTCGGTCAAAGCCAAATGGTTGGTGGCAAATAGTTCAAATATTTGCATTAAATCTTGTTTGTTTTTTTGTTTAATTGTTATTTTTACTGTTTAAGATTTTAATTTTTAAAGCTAGTATGCTTTTTTGTCAAAAGAATTGTCATGTAACGTATCAATATCAAAACAGATAATAAAATGGGTTTTTCATTTAAAAAAATTGATAATGACGTCATCGCTCATAAACAATTGACGTCATAAATAAAAATTTTCCGTTATAACTTTTCAAAGTGTTTTTTTTAAAACAACATACAAAGCAGCTATTTTTGTTCCAAACTTTATCATCACACTGTATACCTAAATTATATATTTACCTACTATGCTTTTTTACAAAAAAGCATAGTAGGTAAATATATAGCATTGAGCGCAATAAGCATTGCGTTCAACTAAACGCAACACTGACCTAATCTAACCTGACCTAAAGACATTTGGTTTTTTTTATTTTTACTGATAATTTTTATTATGATTTTTAATATTGATATTGCTAATGTGTTGTCGGACAAGGTTTAGATTTGATTGATTAATTGCTAATTAATTAATTACAAAAAATTAATTAGCGACGTAGTAATTAATCAGTCGCCTGTCTGTGTTAAGGAGCATATCTCCCGTGTTTTTTCCCTTAGGGGGTTATCACTACCTTTTATGAGATTAGAGACGTCAATATCAATTGTTTAGAGCACTTTAAAAAATTTGATAAAAAGTCTCGACTCGCCTCGCCGTTCACATTTCCAACTCGCATCAACTGGCTGGGTACTCGATCAGACTCTCGAACTGTTACACGTCACGTCACTGGTTTTTATCTAAACAATCTTGATTGTTTATTGTTAACTTTAATTTGTAATTTATTTAATTTAGTCTCTGTTAAAATTTGTTATGAAAATTACGTTTAAATAGTAAATGACCCATTGTGATCAGTGTGACTCTGATAAAATTATTTATTCTAGACGAAATAAAATTTTTTTTATGATAATTTTAGAACTTTTAATTAAAAGTTGAAATAGTTTTATATTTAATATAAGACAAAGCATTATTATTATCAAAATAAAAAGTTAATAAAATTAAAAATTTTGTTTTGAAAGTAAAACAAAACGCGTTTGCTAGAGCAAAGTAAAATATTATTATTATTCAATAATTGAAAATTTGTTTCACTTTTATTTTTGATTTTATATTTTTGATTTAGATTTTAAATAATACAAGTGTAACGGTATCATTAATAAATTGTTGGTACTTGTCTGATTTTTTTAAACATCTGGATTATATGATCGTAAAGCATTTCAAACCTTTGGAAAACTTTTTCAAGGAACGGAGCTGCATCCTTATTTTTATACCTGGAACATTTTTCGCTGGCAAAACCGACGATCTCATTTTTAAATGAATGACTTTAAAGGGGAAGAGCGATGAAGATACAATGCATCAAAAACACTTGCAGCTTGAGCTTGACCAAGTGTTACAAAACACGTAGTCGACTTTAATATTATAAAATTGTGCAGTAATAACAATATGATTTTATAAAGTTTTTAGTTTTTATTTTTAAACAATGTTTTCACATTAATATTTTTTAAACATAGCTAGTAAATTCTATAAACCCCGCATTTGTTTATATTTTGTCAGATTTTACAAAATCAGTAATTAACAACTTTACAAAAACCATGAGAAAATTCAAAGATTTTTCCAACAATATGTAAGGTTCGTTATTTTTATTGTATCAGCATCAAATTATATAGTCATTTGTTTAAATATATAGTAATTATTAATAAATTCACATGTTAGATTTTGGATTACCCATTCAAAAAGACTTAACCAATAACGTAACAAATTATTTTAAACCAATTTTAAATTATTTGTTAAAATGTTTTGCTTTTAGATATTTAACTGCAATTAATTGATTAAAAAACGCATTTATTTCAGGTGAGGTTACAGAAAGTAAATTAAACTAAAATAGTTAATTAAACAATAAAAGTCAAAATTAAAATGTTTTATTGTCTGCTCACGCAAATTCAACCAATCAGGAAAAGAATTATCTTTAGTTTTAAGCAAATAATCAATTCTACTACGATCTATAAACCAACTATTTCTTTGTTAAAAAATAACTAAATTTTTTCTAATTAAATAAAAGTTTATGAAGAAAAGTGCTTTTGTAATAATAAAAATCACAAATTTGCATTTACGGGATTTTATGAGAGAGATTTCCCAGTTTTAACGGTAATTAAATTGAGTATTAAAATCTATAAGAAACACTTTAATGTGATATAATTATTGTTAAAAAATGTTATGAGCCATTGTATTGTTCATACTTTTAATAAACAATTTTTTTTTAGAACTGTTTATATTGATAGAAATGAATTTATCAATAATTCATATAGAGAAAATCTTATTATTTTGACAAATTGTTAAACATTTTAAAAATATGGTTGGTTTACTGTGTAGAAATTCACTCTCAGACGGTTAACTTCAATTAATAAAATTAAGACAATAGATTAATTTATCAAATTTGTAATCGAATTTATCTAAGGTTGGTGATTTGTGCAACGGAAAAAGATGCTTTTGAAAAATATTATTCACAAATCTGTTACTACCCTTAGGAGGTTGTCACTACGTTATATAAGATGAGTGACGTCAATTTTATTTGTTTATAGTGTAGTGGTGGGCTTAATAGTTCTTTTTGAGGAACTAGTTCGTGTTTTAGGGAATCGTTCGTAAAGAACTAGATTGCGGATTGAGTAGATGAGAATGATGAGATTTGAGATAGAGATTTGAGATGCCAAATGAATCGTTTATAATTTAAGAGACACGAGAGTTACGACCACGAGACCGAGATCGTCTTTAACTTTAACTCTTTAATCAAGGACGGATACCTTTCTCCATAATGATTTAATTTTGTTATTAGCATTATTACATTATTATTATTCAAATTATTAATAAATAGCTTATCATACGTCATACTTTATACCTGACCTATATAATTTAACTAAGTATAAACAAAGACACCAATTTATAACACTTTTATTAAATCAGATAGATTAATAATTTAATCACTGTAAAATTCATAACTTGAATTAGGTCAAAATAGTCAAAAACAAAATATACAAGCAAAATTTTTGACTTGCATAACTGTAGCAGACATTCAGCCAGATATTAGTGATATTACCGACATTAGACAATAGAAATATTAGAAATTACTCAATTAGACAAAAAAGGTGGGAATTTCCAAGAGACAGGATGAAATCGTGCTGGACGCCATGCACGCGTGCCGGTTTAGGCCCAGGCCAGAGGCCAGACAAAGGCATGTTGGTTTATGGTTTTATTATTTTCTTGCTGCAAGGGTGCAAGGGATAAAGAAGAAAACCACTGTACCGGACCGGACCCACGCCGGGTTCATGAAAGAAATAGAAGAATAGAACAAAAAAATAATGCAAAATGATAGAAACGACTGGAAAGTGCGTTTGCGTTACAATAAAATCATATTTTTTTTTAATATAATTTTTTCATTAATTTTTAACTCCGTCAAATATTTAAAAAGCACAGAATTTATGCAGCACTAGCTGCTGATATAAAAAATATTATTTTTTATTAGCATGATGCTATTAATGCTATTATATCTACAAGATCTTTTAAAATAATTTATTCTAAATTCTCAAATTAGTGATTTTGCACATAAGCATCACCCATAGCATTGGCTATCGTTGTCTAAGGTCTTTAGCTTTTACATATAAATTAGTAATGTTTGAAATTGTTCAAATTAATAAATATTATTATTATGACCAAAATATTAGGGAAATTTTGGAAATTTCATATTTATTATTATCTACTTTACAACACTTGAGTGCATAGCTTTTACGAAAAAAATGTGTTTTTGCAACAATAAGTACCATAAATTTGGTTCAGAAATTTAACATAGGACTTTACACCTTGGAAATCCCAACCCCTACAGCTGGGGAAAATATTGTTTTAGCTTTTATAATCTTAGCACAAAAAATTTTAAAAAAAGCCTCGACCACAGGTCTCGACTCGCCTCGCCGTTCACATTTCCAACTCGCACGAACCGGCTGGGTACTCGATCAGACTCTCGAACTGTTACACGTCGCGTCACTGATGTTTATCGAAACAATCTGAATTGTTTATTGTTAACTTTAGTTCGTAATTTATTCAATTTATTCTTTGTTAAAAATTTGTAATGAAAATTACGGATAAATGATAAATGACGCACTGCGATCAGTGTGACTCTGATTAAATTATTATTTGTAGGCGAAATAAAATTTTTGTTTATGATAATTTCAGAACTTAATTAAACGTTGAAATAGTTTTATGTGTAGAAGGCAAAGCATTATTATTATTATCAAAATAAAAAGTAAATAAAATTAAAAATTTTGGTTTGAAAGTAAAACAAAAAGCGTTTGCTAGAGCAAAGTAAATTATTGTTATTATTTAATAATTGAAAACTTGTTTCACCTATATTTTTCATTTTTTGTTTTTGATTTGGTTTTTAAATAAGACAAATGTCTTATTTAAAATGTTTAAAAGATTTTTTTAAACATTTGGATATATGATCGTAAAGAATTTGAAACTTTTGCAAAACTTTTTCAAGGAACGGAGCTGCATCCTCATTTATACCTGAAACCTAACCATTTTTACCAGAATTAGAACCGAAATTAAGGTTTCTTCAAGCATTTAAGTAACGAACGCGCATTTAGCTTGAACATTTTTGTATAAGCTGCGCTGCAAGTTCAAAATATTGATAGTGGATAATTGCTTTATTTATTTTTCTTATGATTTTAATAATTATACTAAAAACTAGCACAAAAAAACAGACCATAAAAAGATTTTTTTATTAAAAATCACAATACGTGGAGGTATGAAAATTCATAATTGATCAAACTATAATTAAAATTTAGTGTGTATAAGTAAAGTAAGTGAAGCAAATTGTGTAATAGTTGAATAAATTAACACAAGAATTGATATTTTACTTTTTTTGACATTGTAACCCTTTCTTTTGATAAGGACTCATATGACCTCTAAAGGCTTGATTCGTACTAGCTCAGCTTTGGTCGTGGATCTTCAGATGTAAAATAAATTGGCAAGAGTGACCTTACTTGAGTTTTGAGCGCCACTTGTTATCTAAATTTTGCCTATAGGTTGACAACGACCTATTTATTGGCTAGCAAAAAAAAAAGGCTCAACCAGTAAGATTTTGGAATATATACACAGCCAACAATGAACGATATTTAATAAATCATAATTAATTAAATGAACTGGAATTCTAATTACAAATATCTTACATAAAAATTAAATAATTATACCTCCAGTACTGAAATATTTACAACAAATAAAAAAATTTCTCAATTATAATAACTCAATTTATAAAAAAATAAAAAAAATCTTAAAAACAAATTAAAAATTCACAAATTTCAGAAAAAGTATCATGGCGGCGTCGGCCATTTTCCAAACAACGTCTTCAAAACATGAATTTTGACACTCGAGCTATATAATTTTGATAGTCGATAAAGAAATTAAACCCCAAAATAAAGCGGTAATAGAACAAGTCTTCTACCGAAAAAAACGCTTATCCTCTAGTTTCAATTTGTCCCCCTCTAATTAGAGATACGTAGTTATTTTTTCTTATTTTGGTTGGCAGCACTTAATTTTAGACTTGACATTTTTGAGGCAGGGATTGAAGTCAAAAGTCGTCAAAAATAAACAAATTGTTGCGAACAAACATATTATTTTTAAATTTATTTCTGTCAATGATGAAATTTCAATAAAAAAAATTTTGGATCATTAGCATCATTGATATTTTGTGAGCAATTGCTCATAAAAAATTATGATAATTAGGCATTAAATATTAATCTTATTAAATTAATCTATATTCAATCATATTTTGAAAATTACCTTTTCAGATACCGTTGTTAAATTGACATAATCAAAGTTGCTGTTGCTACAACAGCAACATTTTCTAGCCTCCTAGATAAAAAATCTCAATATTTTAAAATTTGTAAGAATGAATGTAATCTTAGAATAAAATATAGGCCAATGGTGTACCTACAATACAATAGGAAATGTATCTACACCTCACTCAAACATTGGATTTAATTCTTCAACTCTTAACACTTGTTGGGAATTTCAGCTCTGACACATATGACCTGACCTGACACAAATCAGCACGTACACAATTTGCACCTGTTAATAATTATTATTTGTATAGAATACAAATATATTCAATTTTTGCAATGTTATCAAGAGTTTTTTGTAAATCTTATCAACAAAATTATTATAAACACATTTGGTTAGGTTTTGGAACAAGAAAACTACCGATGGATAATAAAACTCACTTCCTATTTGCAAACATATAAGAATCCTTTTCTACGTATGTATGCTAAAAACTTCATAAAGTAATTTTTAATTTGAGTCTAAAGAAGTTATTGGTCAATAAAAGCAAAATAAATCTTTTTTAATTCTTATATCAAAATTTCTGAATTCAAAAACAATAAATTTACCGAAAAAAATAAAAATTACTAAAACAAAACAAATTTTTCCATAGAAAAAAAAATTTGCAATAATATAATTTTTTTAAAGTTTTCAATTGCTTCTAAATTTTATGGGATCAGAATTGTATGATTTTCCTGCTATTAATATACTGGCTCATAATAGTATGAAAACTAAGAAAAAATTAATATACTCGTAAATGGATCAGAATGGTCAAAACAGAATGGGTCAGAATTGTATGAAAAAATTCGTATAAAATTCAAAAAATAAATTTTTTTAAAATTAACATTTTACATGTATATATAAAAAAAATAAAATAAACAATTTAATAGTAGTCAATATACACCAAGTTAAATGCTGTAATGTTTGATTTAAAGGGTGGATCAGAATGGTATGAAACTTCAAATGGCTCAGGTTGGGTATAAGGATGTATATATATATATATATATTTATTTATTTTGAACGATATTAGTTTTCATGGCAAAGACATGACAATCTATAATTTTTTTAAATATTTGGTTGTAAATTTTTAAAATCGAGGTGTAAATAAAAATACTGCAGAGCCTGGCATTTTTTTAGCTTAGTTTTTTTAAAAACCACTCTGTATAAGTAGATGTAATTTATAAAGTTCTAGTTTATATGTAGATTTCAACAGAATCTAATCAATGTTTATTGTAAATAATAATTATCATCATAGTCTTATATATTTTCAAAAAAATATAAGGAGCACAATTTACAATAAATAATTTTTTTCTATTTTTACCGAATTATACTCTTCTAAATTATCTAAACGATTCTACCAAAACATCTCGGAGAAGTTATCTTAAATTTCAAATATCAGGTAGTGTTGTAAATCAACAAGTTCGACTCAACTATATTATGATTATGTAGTTATTGGTTTATTACGTGTCAGTCACTGGCTATGTCATAAAACTGTGTAAGTTGGGTTGCGGGACCAATCCAAATCTGAAAATTCTTTTCACTGCTTTATTTGCTTTTCAGTTGGCTTCTAATTGGGTTTAAACCTGTTAGCCAACGTATTAATAATAATAATAATAATAATAGTAATAAATTTAAAATGTCAGTTTTCAGACCTGCAGCACTGCAATCGGTTACTGCTATAAATCCTAAAAAGAACTCACAGATTTTTATTTCTTTAGACACATTATCATCATTTTCTGTAACCGAGATATATCGAAAAACTACAGATAGTTGGTCAATTTTTGACAAGTCTTGTGTTGTATCCAGAATTATTGTCAGAAATGGAGCTTTTTTAATTTCTAAGATAATATTGTTCCTAACGGTGGTACCAAGCAAACTAATAATTTCGTTTTGAATCGTAGGGCTTAAATAATTTATTTTACCTTTCGGTTTTAGAAGAAGTTCTTTTAAAGTTGCATCATAGTTAGATAGCAGACGTAAAATTTGCCATAAAATTGCCAGAATCAGAATCATGCCCCCTCAAAAGTAGATTACAAGATACTAAAGTAGTTATAACATTAATTATACGATGCAGCACATCTTTCCAGAATGTAATTTTCCTATTGATTTCACTTTTCAATAGAGTATCGATGGTATTTCCTTGCAACCAATTATTATAAGAGAGTGAGGCATTAATATGCTGCTGTGACTTTTCATGGTCAGGTATAGTTTGCGTAAAATTGCTTTTAACCGAAACACCGTTAACCCAAGCAGAGGAGTACGATTTGTTTTGACGATCTGCTAATAACCAACAGAATAACCATGGTCTTATAATTTTTATGCCTGCCTGATTGAAATATGAATAATGATAGGCTGAAAAAGGTCGGTTACTTTCTGAAACTTTTGGAAATCGTTCTTGTGGTTTAAATAGACCCAATTTAAAAATTATTTTTCGTTCGCATTCAGATAAATTGACACCAAAATTTCCTCTATCGATGAAATTATATTACAATCTTCAGATATATCAGAATCGTTGACTTGGGTTTCTTCGATTTCTGGATGGACATCCGATAAAGTATGTGCTTGGCTTTCTTCTATTTCCGGATGGATATGTGACGAAGAACGTGCTTCAGAAAAATCTAAAAATAAACGAGTAATTGTAAAAAAATAAATAAATAAAGTTCAATTAGTAAGGAGTCTCTACTATTTTTTCTTAGCTTTTTGGACCAGTAGTTGTGAAAATCGAGGGGGGGAGACAACTTTTTGTGACGGACAGATGGACAGACCGAAATTAAAAGATTTCCTTGTTTATCACTACGGGCCCCTAATAAATGGGTTGGGTAGTACTTACCTTTCTAATCTAAATCACTCACAGATCTTGTCTCTGAAAAAATGAAGAAATTTTGGGCACTTTTTTTATAACCTCTTCCCTTTTCTGTTTACTTTTTCTTTTCTCAGCGCCGCTGGGATAATCTCTTTTCCTTTCACTCATTTCTTTTACAAATTGCTACTAATACTGCTAAACCAAAAAAACAATATTGTTTGTACTGAATTACAATGTATGTAATGCACATTTACCTACATAAAGCGCGTAAATAAACACTGCACTGCACTCCGTGGTTTAACATCCAATGTAAAGTACAACAACGTACACGTACATTGCGATATCGATGAAGGATTCCCCGCTGAGTTGAAGATGAAGTAAGTAAAACGGGGAAGTCCCTCAGCCCGTCATAATGATGTAGAGTGTTGCCAACTTTTGAACGCTCGCTTAAGGCGGGAAAAAAAGTAATTGTTTTATAGAATTTTGTCATTTGTAAAATAAAATAAATTAGAAGTTTTCATATTTTTTCCTTACCCACTTTGGGGGCCCCCGTGGCCCGGGGGCCTTGTATAATTGAAACGGCAGATACGGCGGTAGCTACACCCCTGCTTTTAATAGTCGATAGGTAATCGTTGAAAAATTAGTTTTTAGATCTTGACAAATGTTTCGTTAACCATGTTAGTCGTTTCATAAAAAGAATTAAAATCGTAGTTTTCTATTCATTTATAAGAAAACTAAGACTTTAAAACCTGACGAGATACTAACAGGAACAAGTAAAAAACGAATTATCTTTTATTTGAATATCCATCATAATCAAATCTATTTCTTGTTGTTGTTGTTCAATTACTAAATAGCTTGTTCTTTGTTTAAGACCTAAATGAAATAAAATGGGGTTAGGTTCACCTCATTCATCGATAAATTATTTTGGTCAGTTATCAATTCCATTTTTATAGAATTTTGCACACTCATTGTAAGAGGTACGTACATGGCACCTCAATAAGAAAAAATGTATTTTTAGAGAATTAAAAAATGCCAACAGTAATTAAATAAACTGATAAAAATATGAAAAAACAAACGCAGCCATAGTCGCGATAAGAAACTGATAATTAATAATAATTCCATAATATTGGATACTCTAACAACTCAGTCCTGAGAGAATTTCGAATGCTTCTACCACGTTGCTCTCTTGCATCAATTAGTTGCGGCAAAATGCAATTAAAATAAAATATTCTTAGACCAGAAACCATTTTTTCCATCCAAAACTGATCATCTCTCAAAATCTGTAAAAAGAGTTTTTCAGATTTAGAGAATGAAATGGTCATATGCTTCCGACCTCTTCATTATACAAATTTATTTTTTAAACAGTAAATAGTTAAAGCAAGATGTTTGAGCTTATAAGTTCTAGTGTGTAGAATTCCGGAGAAAGCGGCCGTGGGCCGCGCTTAATTTATGAAGGGTTTATGACTACTGGCCTATCACTAGTAACTACTAATTTGTTAATACTTCAATAAATGTATGAATACTATGAAAGTGCGTTTATCTTTCTTTTCATTTGTTAAATTATCATTTTTCCTTGTACGAATATTTTATTATTATTTAAGTCTTTAAGCAGAATTCAGTTTTGGCTATCTAAAATAATGTTTCACAGCTTTTTTCAATAGGACTAAAAATATAATTTTGCAAAATGACTTTATTCCTGCTAGAGGATTAATTTAAAAAATTTGGTTTTCTTAACATAATATATTGCGTTATTACATTAACGGTTTAAGTATTTACGACTATAAATTTTTTGGATACTTGCTTAGAAAACTATAGCGCTTCTAATGCCAGTCGCAAAAACTTTAAATGTAAAAGCTTTTTGAAAAAATGAGCCCTAAAGTTGCCTTTGACGAAACGTGCGAACTGGCCATGACCATCTCTATAATATCTTCAATTAATCAATTCTTCGCCTTACAATGTTGCCAAGCCTAATTAAAAGCAAAGTTAAATTAACTTGGACAAGGTGGCACCACATTCCAACTCGAAAATTAGAAAAATGGTTTTTCGATTTGTGTTGTTATTTAATAGATAATCACAAAATTTTTACTATCAAAAGTGTTTAATATATTTATAAGAATATCCGAAAGTCAATTAAAAGTCTTTACTATTTGAAAAAAAGTTTTTCATTTGCAAAAAAAACATTATTGGCTTTTGTAAATACATATTTCAGAACTGTTAATGTCAGTAAAAGCAGAATTAAAAATTAATGAAAATCAACAAAGTTATTTGAAAAATTAATTTTCTAACATGGCGACGGCTATCGAACCCTCTTAAGCAGTAATTGCAATTATTATAATATGTGTATCAACAAGTGCTGTTAATATAATCATGAAACTAAAAAGTGGCGGTATATTCCATAAAACCAACCAGTTCCATTACAAGAATTTGGTGTCAGAAGTGGGATTTTGCAAATGTGGTTAATAATCATGAATTTTGTTTCACGGGAAGAGCACAGCCCTTGAACGACATATGACTTGGTAATACTGCTATTTTGCAATCTGATATGCCCACTAGATGTTCATTGATCAAGCTATGGACACAAGCATTAGTGTTCCATTTCCTTATTAATGGATGTAGGGAGCAAACACTAAAAGGCTCTTGTTTGCATGCAGTGTACTCAGCTTCACTGATGACAGACGATCTATCTTCATCACCTATGGTCAACAACACCATACTATCCAAGTCAAATTGTAACCAATAACCTCCTACTTTCATGGGCAGAGATTTTATCATCACAGCTTTCTTTATTTTTGTTTTTGGCAATATAGGGACAAGCCCAGTTACCCAAATGTGTGACCCATAGGGTAGGATGTGTAAAAGGTGTGATCTATACCATTCATGAGAATCTACAACATTAGGTATAATAGTGTTAGTTCCTGATACTGATGATATTTTCTTAAACACACTGGTGAGCATATGGGGTGTAAAAATTTGAGAGTTTACATAATCGCTTGTTAGAGCTTTAGTGGACAAGGATGAAGTAATCCATCATCATCCCAATAGGGATGATGTCATATGCATGTCTGCTAGTTGAGCAACTATATATAACAAGTTTTCAAAGAGATAAGTTGTCTTCTGTAGACTATGAACAGCCTCTTGAATATGGTTCAGATTTGTCGTAAGTACATTAAGTTGAGTTCGGAAAACTGTATTCTGTCTAAACAACTCTGCTGTTATATTGGCCAATTTACTATCAACTTCCTTAGATAACATTACCAAAGAATTTGACAAAGTCTTAGTCATTTGCATGTTGACTGCTTGTGCTTGGGCCAAGCTGTTCATCTGTTCCATGATAGTTTTAATATCTTCCTCTGTTAGGTAGCCGGCCCATCATTTCCCCATTTTTCCCCACCAGTCTGCAACTGCTCTTTTCGATCTGTGTTGTCCATGAATGCCTCTTAGTGCTGTCTTCTTGATAACATAATTTCCATTAGATGCTAAATCATTCAGAGATGTGAATTCCTTGCAGTGGAATTCTGTGGCCGTTAGATACTGGCATGATTGATAAAAATTTTCTGGACTCATGTTAATATTAGGAGAGTCTGATAGATACCCCCCTTGTGATTCTGTGATCTGACCTTCTTCCATTACTCCAGTCAAGGAATCTGTTGAAGTTATTGGGATCAGGATATCATCCTTTTTTGCCAGTATGTCAAGTCGGGGAGGTTCAGATGGCAATACCTTATGGTTTATACATTGAGATCCTCTAGAATAAAATGATTTAGGAAAATGGGTTGGTTTCAGTTGGGTGTCTTGTTGAAGCTTAGCTGTGTTCTTAATAATAGATTGAAATAATTGATTATCTCGATCTGGTAGCAGACTTTGATTGTTGGTTAACCGGGAGTTGCTTATATATGGAGCTTGAAATGAATTAAGAGCCACGCCGTAATAATGGTGATTACTTGAATAGACTTCTCTTTTCCTCCTTTCCATAACATACGCAGGTGACATAAATGGAGTAACCAGACTTTTAGTGTTGTCATCTGATTGCACACTATGCTTCATAATGTTGGGATCTGTTTTTGTCTTATCGTGGTTGTTTAATATAAAAGACCCAAGTTCTAGACTACTTCGTTGGCGCTTAGCTATTGAAGATTACGATTATGAAATTGTTTACACACCCGGAAAGCAAAATAAAATTGCAGACGCTTTAAGTAGAAATCCTTTGACTATACCTTCAAATTCTAAGTCTAAAATAAGTTCTGTTATAAATTCAACTAACGCAAATAAGTCTAATTCTTATACGGAATTTTTGCAGAAACTAAAAACATCTCTAATCTCAAATAGCAATATTCAAGAAATTGATGTAAATCTAATCGACTCTAAAGATAATGTGGCTATGCTTTTATCATGTGATCTAATGACAATAGAACCATCTCAACAACAAATTAAAGACAAGTTTTCAAAACACTTTCCGTATCTAATTAGGTATAAATAGAGATTAAAATTGTCAGAATTCACGTTCAGTGAAGGACTAAAAGAGGGTTTTAGTGTTCTACGGTTTATCAGGATAGAACCAAATCTTTGGTTAAAGGATTGGCGTATAGCCTTGTTAAACCAATTTGCATGGTAGGTATCACGATTGTTCTGAGTGTAGAGATCTCCGAGGAGATTAGTCACCGTGTAATCGGTTCCTTCATTAATTCAGTCATTATAGTAAGTTCACCTCGGAATTCGAGATACCCAGCTGTAAGTCTGTGAATACTTGTATATTGACACCCTAAAAGTTGTCTCAAAACCTACATATGGTAGGGTGTAAGCAACTATTAAATTTCAAGGTCAAAGGTCACAAAATCGGTTCTTTGCGCTTTTTTTTTGGAAATATCTCATTTTCTATGGGTTTTTTGCTATTTATATTTATTATCAATATTGTAGAATATAAAATTCTCTATAAATTTTGTTTAAAAAATTTTTTAATTTTTCGAGATGGAGGGCGGAGAGCGCGCGGTCACAGCATCACTTCAGGTCAACCGGTGCCTCCGGTTGAAAACGCGCTATATAGTTGATGAACTATCGATAAATCAATGATTATAAATATTTGTCAATTTTTATTAACTATTATATTATATTTTATCATTTTTTTCCTAACCTATCCACTTTTTATTCAGTATTAATTTATTTAACAAAACTTATCTCCCCATATAATTGCAGAATTGTTAATGAAAATATAGGAATTATATTTGAATTTTATCCTAATTAATATTAATATCTTCTTACATGATGAAAAAAAAAACAAATAAATTATGAATTAATCTTTTTATTAAAAAATATCATTTAATACATTTATTTTTATTGAAAGTAAAAAAATGGAATAAAGGATACAAAAACTACAATTTATAATTTTAATCATCTTCTTCTTCTTCATCGTCGTCTTCTGGCTGCTGGTAAATTTCAAACTGGTCTTCATTATCGTCTTCACGACATTTGTCTCAAGTTCTTCCAAGATTTCGGGGTTAAAGTCGCTCTGATATGGTAGAGCATTGAGACAAGCTTGCCCATTACATTGGCCACAAGCTAAAGAGCATTGCAAGCCCGCTTTCCTGCATCCGCATCGCGAACCACAACCACTTTTGCAGTTGCAGAGTGTATGCAAATTGTATTTAGCAAATCTTCTGGAGCAGGTGGTAAAATTGTCATGATAGGCTCCAGAAAATCGTTTCGCATTGCCCAACCCCATACCTGGGATTCCAAATCATGTTCTAATCAAGTTTGAACTTGATAATATACACGGTTGAAATGTTGATGAGCAGCTGCACTTGTTGGTGGAATATTGGAAAGCTGCACAGGTTTATTAAGTTTTGTAGACTTGACGTAATGCATATAACGAAGATGATCGAAACTTTTCACAGATTTCGGAGCATTATAGACTGCCAATAAGGTTTGAGTTCCACTCTCTAATCTCTGGGCCGAACAATTTTCTTCCTTAAATGCTGCAGCTAGTTCATCCAAATTTGTCAGTTTCTCAAAAACGTTTAAAACTGTTTTATTTTTTTAAAGCGCAGAAGTTGTCACATCATTTCAATGCATGCAGAAATAAAATATGTGTTTTGGAATGAAGATTATTATCAAAACTTTTAGTCGAGTATATCTCCGTTTTTACATTTCCTTTCCCAACTTTTTTAAAGAAAATTTCTTGTTCGTAAGACAGTGTACGCCTAATTAAAATGACAAGGAAATCAATATCTTGTCCTTTTATAACTCCAGTTTTTTTAGACTTTGCATGACTCTTTAATTGCAGTTTTAATAAGAACATCCGCATCATCTCTGGCTTGTTTAGTAGTAATATTTGCAGCTTGTAATTTTTAATTAACATATTAATGAGCTTATCTTTGTTATTTTGATTTGATAAGAATTTTTCTTTAGTAACTGGTACAACCATTGTTTCATCGAAACAGACATCATACGTTTTTGAAAGTGCAGCAGTTCTTCTCTGCTGCTCCATAGCTTTCACGTTCTTCCTGTAGTCTGAATATCCGTCAAATACAACAATTATGTTGGAACTGTAATGCCTTTGTAAATAATTCATGTATTTATCAAAAATAATAGAAAAAGTATTTTTTCTGCTCCATACAACATGATGAAGAAGAAATCCGCCATCAATAATGAACGTCACATTATTTTCATTGAGAACAAAATCAATTGGTCTCATGTTGTCATACAATGACGATTTTGTTGTTTTTCTCATGCCATCATTATCAAATAGAGCTGTTGGATACGGACTCAATTCATATTGAAGATATTCTTCAAGATTACTTTCAAATTGTTTGCTGATAGTAATTCTTTGGAAGAGTAATAATGGATCCACTGCAACTTTACACTCATTTATTTTTACAGATTTGTTAACACTGGAAAGCGGAATTACTTTTTCGGAACGTTTAAATTTTATTTCATTAAATGATAAGTCGGTGATCTTCTTCATAGACTCTAATCCAATTGCGTAAGCTATGTGGCAGTTAATTTGCTCAGCGCGATTTTCAGCGCGAACATAATCAAGTAACCATTATTGTAACCATTTTGAAATATTGCACCCACAATTGTGCTGTTGGACCTCGAGCTTTCAAATCATCCAGTTTGTCTAGAAATGTTGAAAGAAAAATTGAGTTATACATACATCCTTCTACGTTTGAGTAGGATACATCTCGAGAAGTGATTTGCTGTATTAACTCATCCATCGTACCATCTTCAATCTTTAATAGAAAACACAAATCAGCCATAGTTCTTGAAATTGTAAGGTCTGTAGTGTATAATAGGGGCCCGTATAATTCCCAGGTATAATTTTCGACGTAGTGGAAGAATTTTAAAATCTACAGATTATAAAGAGGCACTAAATTATTTTCTTTTTAAAATGTCATTAGTGTATATGGGAACATAATTATATTATGATTTAAGTTTTTCTCTTAATTATTTTCTAATTTAGGAAACGGTTATCAGTATTATTGAATAGATATAGATTTAATGCATGAAGAAAATGATGAAATATTAGTTAATAAAAATTGACAAATATTTATAATCATTGATTAGATAAATTTTCGATTTTATTTTGTCCAAATCCTGCTTTTAAAAAACAGTTGATTGTTGTTGTTTTGACATTTTTCCACAATGTAGATATCCAAATCAAAGCACTCACTATGTTGATAGAAATTTTCTATCGAAGACAAAAGCCTTTTGAGCATATATTTCCTGTAGCAGGATTTGAACGCTTTTATTACCTCTTGATCAAGTGGTTGACAATGAGAGATCATATTTGGAGGGAAAGAAACTAATTTAACATTTTTTAAAGAAATTTGAGGATGGGACGTGGCATTGTCTAAGAATAGAAAAATATTACGTTTTTGTCGTTGCATTTTTCTATGAAGCTTCATCAACCACTCCGACATAATTTCTCGTTAATTTTCCGTGTCATCCACGGTTTTTTATTGAATTTTTACTCAACTGGTAATTTATCTACGTTTGCTCCTTTGAAACATCGTGGAGTCTTAGATTTTCCAATCGCCAAAGGGTTTTAATTTTTTCCAGTCATTCTTGCACAAAACAGAATTGTGAAGCGATCTTTTGAAGCTTTACCGCCAGTGCACTTTTCTTTTTTTAAAGCAAAAGTTTTCTTCGTTTGCCTGACCTGCTTCCCCACAAATGAATTTAAAATTTATTTGCCATCTTTCGCAAAACTTTTATAACCATCCATTTGAAGCTTTAAAACTGACAAGTTAGAATTTTTTGCAAATTTTTAAAGCTTTTTCTTTTTAAAAGTACTCCAGATATTGGTATATTTTTATTTCTTACTTTGCAGAACCAGTCCAATCCAGTTTGATTCAATGCACCACTTCTAACTGGCAGAAAATTCTTTTTTCGTCTCCTCTCTCACCATTTTCATAAAAATTTTTGAGAATTTTTTCTTGATAATCTCGGCGGCTTGAGTCTTTCTAATTAAAAATTTGTCTGCGAGTTGACGGGTACTAAGTTTAATCTTTTCACTACACTTAATGATTTCCACTTTTTCTTCGATGGTAAGAAACTTTCTCTTAATAGAAGCCATCTTAGTTATCTACCAGGTAACTCGTGTCAAACTGATTTAATTTTTGTCCCCTTCTTAAATTTGCAATTTTGTGCTAACCCTGGTAAAAGATAACAATTCGATGAAATATTTAATGGCCACTGCGGTAAGTTCACACTAACTCATTAGCTTATTTCAGAGAAATTCCATTAAAGAGGGAGTTGGGTGGTACCTGCATAAGAAGGTTACCAATACCACAATAAACAGTACTGTTTCCTGTGTATTTTATAGCTGTTTTAAGTATACCGACTATTTATCTTTGCTCATCGTGCTCGTTATACGTATTCTTCTATATGTTGTAAAAATGTTCCCAAAAAAGTGCCCGTTATTGAGAGGTGCCCGTTAATAGGAGGTGCCCGTTAAGAGAGGTTTTACTGTAATTAGATCCTTGTAGCTGACGGAATTAATATCAAATACATAATGATCATACTTAATATATTTTAATTTCAACACTTCTACGTATATTTGCAGTTTGCACATGCATCCCTAAGAGACTTTTAGGTATTTTTCTCACGATTCCGCTACACATTGAACAAACTGTTTCAGATTGACAATTTCTAGCATAATGGTCGTACTTACAACATTTGAAGCATTGAAGAACACTAATGAATTCAAAAAATTTGTAGCTGTTTCACCCTATAAAAATTCTTTCACTTTTTTTCACCAAGTGGCTATATTGAGCACTGGACAATTTAACTAATTTAATTATATATAACTCTTTTTTATTTATATTAGAATTACATTTTTGAAGAAATTTATGTCCATCAACCAGCTCGCAATTAACTGGGTAACAAATTTCTCCAAATCAGCCACATCTTCTACTGACACATTAACTATTTTGGTTTTGGGTTTTATCGGACTACCCACTTTAATTTCGTAATCTTGGCTCAATTCCATTTCTGTTTTTGTTTTTAATTTTTGTGAGGAATTTTGGTTATCGCAGTGAATAACTAACGACCCCTGAGACATTTTTTGGTTTTACGATAAGCGGTTTAACACTATGTTTCTTTTTTGCAAATTGAGACAACTATGGTTTATTGTTCCCGTGCACTGGAGTTTCAATTTACTCAATCAAACGATCTGCTTTTTCAAGAATTTCCTGGGCTTTATCTACTTCCTTAGGATCATTCACTCTCTTCAGTTTATCGGTCACAACCTGTATGCAACCATCACAAAACCATTGCACATTTGCAACATCCTGTATCAACTTATGTAACTGGTCTTTAATTTGTACACATTGAAAGCGAGAATACTTTTGACAAAATGCACTTTATACACTTCTAACTACAATGAAATTATTGGAGCACCGAGCACACACACGTGTGTACCCAGCGGGATCGCACATCAACTTCAACAACTGTTAGAGAGAGAGGGGAGGGTATACTTTTAAATTTAAAATCGAACACGTTTTAAATAGCTATAACATTGTAGGTGCTTGTAATCACCAACGAGGTGCTTGTTTTAAGTGAGTTCCCTTGCGTCTCACCGTCGGGGAGCTTGATTTAAATAATCACTTTAGCAAGTGCTCAAAAACTTGGTCATCCACTTCGATGCATTGATTTAACCGCACTTCTAAAGATTGATAACAAATAAGTTTTTTGAGCGGAATCTTACGACATGCAGCGATGATTCTCTAAATCATGGTCTTGCGTGTTGTTGGCAGTTGATTATAAACTTTATCCTTTAACTGACCCTACAAATAAAATTCAGAGGAGATCATATCTGGTAATCAGGCAGAGCTTGACAACCATAATGTTTAAACTACATTGTTTGTCGCACGTTACGGGGAAAGGCTGCAAGGAATAACGGATGTTTGTTCTCCCAGAAGTTTAGATATTTTTCACCATTCAAATTGCCGTCGATGACATACGAGCCAATGAGTTTGTCGCCAATTATGCCACATCAAACATTCACGTTTGTAGGGCGCTGATATTTAGCTTGACGTAACCAAAGTGGGTTTTCGTTACTCCAATATTACTCGGTACTCGATTGTAAAGGTTACTCGGTGCTCAGTAAAGCAAAGTTCTAGCTAGACCCGGCAAAATCCGAGATGGAATCCTGCAAAATTTCAGGCTAAATTTATGGACAAATCTTCAATATTTAAAATTACTGTTGTATGGTTTGCAACATCTCTATTTAAATACTTTAAGTGAAAAACACGTCTGCTCTCGACAAAATCTCTCAGCA
Source organism: Lagria hirta (assembly GCA_947359425.1). Taxonomy (NCBI): domain Eukaryota; kingdom Metazoa; phylum Arthropoda; class Insecta; order Coleoptera; family Tenebrionidae; genus Lagria; species Lagria hirta. Next base: position 17,122,535 of record OX375804.1, read on the forward strand.
TTTTCAACAGATGGCGTTTATTATGAACCTGACAACAAAAATCTTATTCAATGCAATGAAGCAAGAGAATGAAAATACAGCATACTGTAAAACTTATGAAGAAAGTTTAGCTACAGTGATCTAAAGAAAAAAGTGCTTGAAAATAATAGAAACATTTTAGAATGATTTATGATCAGATAGAAAAATCAGAAACATTATTATGTGTAACTAAACCAGTAAGAAAAAAATGCCTTTCTTTTTTTTTGTTTTTTATCAGAAATAAGGTATTTATAGCATTTTAAAGCAAGTATGTTTTCCGAAAGGATACGGTGTGTAAAAAGCATCGAATCAATTTGCTTTGCGTTTTGTCAGTAAATATGAATATTTGACATGATAAACTTAATTTGAAAAAACACAACTTCGTCATCACGGTATTCGCTGTGTGCATTTGGCTTGGAGGGGATAGACTGAGCTATTGCAGCGCTCATGGTGGCAAGAGTCGGCGATTTTCCTCGTCTCGTGTTCGGTATTAAAATGAATCGTCTTCGTCGTTATTGTAGTGTTGTCGAGTGTAAAAACAATAGTGAAAATAGTGCCTGTAAGTTTTATACGTTTCCAACCGCATCACATAAATTGGAGCAAAGAAAGAAGTGGATAGCAGCTGTGAAAAGAAAAAAGTGAGTAACATAACCTCTGTCGTATATATATATCATAAACATCGAAAGTAGGAGCGGTATTTGAATGCTCAAGTAATAGGATAAATAAATTATTTATAACGTAATAAATTTAATGGTTTTTCCACAGCGCCGATGGTTCACCTTGGGTGCCAAAACGGAATGATTATATATGCAGTGGTCATTTTATTGGGAATAAAAAAGGAGAAGAAGAAAGTAGCCCAAGTTATGTACCGACAATATTTCCTTGGTCAGATCCGAAAAAAAGCGCAAATGAAATCGCAGCCGTGAATAGGTATACTTCAATTAAAATGTTAATTCATAGGGGTTTCTATAAAATACAGGATAATATTTTTCATTGCAGACATGCTCGTTTTATGAAGCGGAACATAGACAAGATAAACTGTCCAATCGGTTCACGCCGCAAAAAAGTTCTTCAACCATCATTCAAGTTAGATGATGGAACTCGAGATACATTAGAAGATGTTCAAATAGAGTGCAACATCCCGAAAACTATTGACCAAGGATGTCAAGTTACATCGTTCATTGATGACAAATTTGACAGAACGTTTACTTGTAACAGAATTGGGTTCGATGGTAAGTCTACGTGGGATGTGAAAATTCAAACTAATATAAATGACAATTTACGCACAGTAATCACTCCAAACAGGAAAGAATGTAAAAATAAAAAGTGTGGCACAGAATCGAAGAGTTATGCAAGTGTGAGTGTAGGGCCCGATGTAGAAAATGAAAACTTGAACACACCAGAATTTTCAGGATTTGCTGGATATTTGTCAATTAAAAAAGAGGAACAACTTTTAGACTTTGCAGGAGTGACATTTGAGAATTTTAATTTGTTATTAAAGCGATTAAAGGACGGGTCAGATCATAGTAAGTTCTCCAAAGAAGATCGACTTCTACTTTTTTTAATGAAAATTAAAACTGATCTGACATTTTCAGCAATCGCTGTGTTGTTTGACGTGCATAGAACAACCGTGTCAAGAGTTTTTTTTTCGGTTTTAAAATACTTATCTGCTGCCACACAAAATTTCGTTTTCTGGCCAAAGAAAAGTGTCGTAATGCGATCGATGCCACAATGTTTTAAGCCAAATTATGAAAATACTCGAGTGATCATAGACTGTACGGAATTCAGAATTCAGTGTCCCTCGAAAGTAGATAACAGGATTCTCTGTTATTCACATTACAAGAAAGGTTTTACAGCTAAGCTGCTTATTGGAATCACCCCATCTGGATTCATTAGTTTTAAATCCAAAGTTTCTGGGGGAAGAAAAAGCGATTCTCAGTTGACAGTAGAATCTGGTTTAATAAATTTACTAGAAGAAGGCGATGTTGTTTTGGCAGACAAAGGATTTCCGCAAATTAAAGAAATAGTGGATGCAAAGGGTAAAAAAGTAACAGTCGTGATGCCTCCTTTTTTGGAAAAAAAATCAGAATTCAGTACAGACGAAACTGAGGCAACGTATAGCATAGCAAGAGTTCGAATCCACGTTGAGAGGGTTATGCAAAGATTGAGAGTGTACAAAATTTTAGATAAAATCCAAGAATATCTTTTTGATAACATCGATAATATTGTACACATATGTTGTGTACTGACGAATTTACAATCACCTATCTTCAGTGAAAACGATAGCACATGAAATGTAATAATATTTGTAACCATGTATGTAATCGTATGTATGTCGTTTTATTTTTAAATTGTACATAAATAAATAATCAAACCATATTCTCTTGGCGATTGAAATTTTTTTTATTTAATGTGTTTTATATTAAACAGATAATATCCAATACAATAATGTCTTATATAATTTTAAATGACGTTTTCTCCGTACAAGTAACGAGCTGACTTAGGCTATATTTTATACTTGCTCGTTGTTGTTATTGTTTTCCTTGTTTGTTTGTTTGCTGTTGCACATTTCCATTTTTTGGAACAAGGCAGGAAGAAAATTTTTGAAATAAAATTCTTCACATTTTATCACAGTGTTACTTAAAAAAATTTCATTGCGTTTAACAGATATGCAAACACTTCCATTTTGAACAGGTGTGTAGATAAACAGATCACACAGATCTGAACCAGAAATGTACATTTGTATTTGGCATTGTGTATAGTAAACTGTGCTTTCTCGTAGTTCAACCGCGTTTCCGTTGAACTTCAAGTAGGACACATTACATGTTTCTGTACTGAAGTCAACTATTTCTTTTTTTTCGCACTGACTAGGGCATTTTATCTCGACAATTTTGGTAATTTTTGTATCTTCTACTACTACTACTCCGTCGAGACTGGCACACAGCCATGGTTGTTTTTCGCTGATTATGACACCTACATTTATCACGTTAACATTAAATAACGATTTGTACGTTTCTCGAGCTTTCGACTCGTGTTCTTTTCCATATCTGGTAGCACGAATATCGAGCTTCTTTGGGAATAACATGTCACCAATTAGTGACTCGACAGTTTTTTTAACTCTAGTTTTGATGGAATGAGCTTTTTTACTTGCAGATACCCTTAAATATCGACTATTAAACCATTCATCACATTCTGATTGTTCCAACGTATCACAGGCTAATTTCACAATTTGGTTTCTCGATAGCTTAATATTTTTTTCATAAAAGTCTTTCAATTCTCCACCAATGACTGTTATTTTGGAATACACATTTTTTGCCATACATTGAACCAAAAAGGTTTCAACGCATACTTTACAATCCTCCTTTTTGCTTTCCAAGTCTACTTTAACAAGCATGGAATTTATCAAATCTTTAACTGACTCTTTCACCTCATTTTTTTCGCTTTCAAAGATTATTATTTTTAATGCTGAACGACTTTTCAATTCTGAAAACTGAATCTCGGATTGCTGTACTTGTAAATCACCGTGCGGAGGATACATTTCGGAAAAAAATTTTCCTTTGGCATACTTCTCAAGTTTAAGCTTCTTTTCGCTAGGTTTACCCCATAACTGTTCATGATTTGTTTTCGATTCACTTTTGTCATTGTTGATATACTCAATAAGGGCTGCGACATGCTTGCATTTCGAACTGTTTCCGTAAACGCAATTACAAGATACTGACAGAATTCGCCGAGTTGCATCAAGCTGAAATAATATTAGAAAACATGCGATTATTTTTATTATTGTCAATAATAAATGGATTTCAGTACAATTTTTATCTTACATGCAATTTTACAAGATATTCTTTTTTCGTGACAGACGTTTGTCTAATGACACCAGCTCGGATAAAAAGGCCAACACCTGACTCTCTGTGCTCTTCGACATTTATGACATGCCCGGCTTCTACCAAATCTTTACCTTTTCTTGGCGTTTCAGGCTGAAAGTTTATGCCATGAGATATTTTCTCAAATCCAGTGTACAAGATGACACTCATGACAAAAATGTAGCATTTAAAAATACAGACAAAATTACATTGGTTCTGGAAGTATCTGGGTCAAAACACAGATACTTCGTATGCATAACCCCCAAATATTTTTATGTTATTTACTTACTTTTTGTGCGACAGAAATAATTTTTGTTAGTCTATCAACTAACAGCGAACACAAAACTTATTGCAACACTTAATTGTTGAAAAAGAATTTTCAAGTTCAACTGTTGCGGGTGAGGATAGCAAGTATGCGGGAATGAATGAGGAGAACTGTCGCTATCCCGTCACCAGAGAGCGCTACCAGTCTTGCACACAGCGAATACCTCGAAAGAATTTCTATTGTTCAGTTATTTATTTTCTAAACATGAGAAATTGCAAATACCGTTGAACCAATAATTGAAAGATTTTGACATCTTTTGAATTCTTCTTTTGGCAATTGTGTAGCTAGATACATTTGTTCCGGTGAAAGTGTGTCAAAATGGCTTTTTTTAGGAAATTGATGATTGCTGTAAAATTTTTGACACTCTTTACTACATCTTATCACTTGCTCTCGCTAATCCGTCGGCAACTTTATTCCCTTCTATTCTTTTATGACCGGGCACCCAAATGAGGAGATTGCCATGTTCCTGAGGGACTGTCGGTGTTATTTGCACTGACAGTTTTTATGGCCGCTTGGCTGTCAGGCAGAATATAGATCTTCTAGCCTTTAATATGCCTTCGCAGACATTCTTGAGCAGTTCAAAATTGCAAAGACATCAAAGTCATCAGCAATTGCGCCGAAAAGACTGTTCATGGTCGCTCGGACGTGGGTAGTACCGAAGCGTGGAATCATCATTGTTGAGCAGTCTTTCAGGGCAATGCCGACTGGTTGGTTCTCATCGCTATGCAATGAACGTTCAGTTAGTCTAAGGCGATTGGCTTAGTCAGCAGAGGTTATGTAACGTTTGATTCTGGATAGAGGTAGAGACCCTTGTCGATACAATTATTCTCGGTTAGACTATTTCTTATGTTAGGCAGGAGGATCATTACGCCGTCAGGTTTATTCGTCTCGATTATGAGACCAAGTGTGAGGGAATAGTTAACTGCGCTAGGGTGTTTGAGATAGGGCTGGAATCAGAGAACGTTGGGAGCTACTGTTCTAATTGAACCAAAAGATTCATATTCTATTGGGGGGTTTGTCGGATCGTAAGCCGTCTTACCAACTAAGTAAAAGTTAGTGTGAATTTCACCGGGGGGTGGGACTAGTCTGCCCTTGTAAGAGGGAGCGGGGTTCATGAATTTGATGTAGCGGCAGTATGTTTTGTCGGTTACTTCAATGGCGTGAGCGGAGTTATTCACATTGGTGGTGTGAGCAGATGTCATGTAGGTAAAGTTGCCGGCCAGATTGAATGGTACAGGATAGAAATACCTGATAGGTCGTTCAATAGTTGACCTAATGTCTTTGAAGTTTTCATTTCTTTGTGGTTGAAGGACGAAATATCAGTCAACATTTCGAACATTTTAGATATGTTATCTTCGGAGTAATTTTCTGATACGTCATAAATATTGAGATCAATACGATTGGCAATATTGGGCGCAATCATACGTGCTCGGGCGAGCGTTTGACGCTGGTTAAAAGCGCGTCCGATTACAGGATTGAAGACTTTCTCAAATCTGGTGGTAATCCAGTTTTGGTGATGGTGGGCTTCCTGTTGGTAGTCGTACTGACCAGCGAGGATTTCATGAGCGAGGATTATCATACTTAGAGGTACGATTCGTCCTATGTCGAGGAAGAAATCAGAGGAGGCAAGCGATTGCATAAATGAGAATAATGGACGTTGCGGATCTTTTGGGGGGGGGGGGGGCTAGTTGTAATAGAATGTCTTCTAAGCTAACTGGAACATAGCATGCAAGCACTTGACAATGAGAGGTCATATTTGGAGGGAAAGAAACTAATTTAACATTTTTAAATATTGTCGGGGTCTAGTTCAGTTACATCATAAAGAATGGATTGAAGGATAAACCTTAAGTCTGTTTGAACGTCAACGCCAACTGTTGAGCCATGGTCAAGTTCCATACTGAGAGCAACATTTAGTTTTTCAAAGTATGTGGATCGTTTAGGGGGTAGCTGTGGTTCTTGGGGTGGTAGTGCCGGTTGAAACTGAGCAAGATTAGAAAACGAGAATTTATTATTAATGTGAAAGTTGGCTGTGGTCGCGTGTTTCTTTGCTATTTTGCGTTTTTTCGGGGTTGAAGAACCTGACTTTGTCGGTGAGCCTATAAAAGAGCCTGCCACAGGCTGTGTGGCTGTATTTTCCATTGTAAATATTAAGTAAAGATAAAATTTAAATATGAGTAGTTTTATTATAAGATAGTATTGTTTAGCGAAATATAAATTTCGAGTAAACAAAACTGACCTTTTTGACTCTTTAAATCGGTGACATTCTCGTGAAGGAATTTGTGAAAACAGTAGCGATTCTGGAAGATAATCTGAAATAAATTAATAAGTGGGAAGTTGCTTTACCACTTGTGTTTTTTGTTGAACAGATTTATAAATTATTGAGGCTAAAAAAGCTTTTGCTGTACTTCATTTTTTCAATGCACAGTATTTAGCTCTGTAAGGTTTAAACTTATTATTGGCGTTTTTAAGGCGTCTGTTCAAATTAACTATTGTTTTAACTTTTTTAAGACAACAGAATATTCGTTAATTTTACTTCGTCCGCTTTTGTCTTGTAGGTGTTGGAAAATCAATAGATGTTATGAACAATTTATTATCTTTATTATACTTTTCAGGTGTAACGGCTCAACAACATTTCTTTTTGTTAGAGTAAGATAACAAACTCATATATTTTCGTTGCTACACTCCAAACTTTGTTCACAATTTTTTTACGAAGTTGATAACGATATTGACGGCAATGATGCAAGCGTTTTGCCAAGCATTTTATTGGGTTTTAAAACTGAAAACTTACTAGAATCTGAATTTTGGTTTGTATCGTTGAATGACAAGGGCAATGCGGTTTTGACTAATCGTCATGAAGGATTATAGGATTCATTTACAAAGTGGCGTCAACATATAAAGTATTTGGTGAGAGAATTTGGAGTAGGAAAACGATGAAGTTTTAGGTCAGGGTTTAAAGACTGTGAGACACCACAATTGCAATAAACATTGCATTTATTACCAGTTATATTTTGTATACTAATAGGTTTGTTTTACACGCTTAAAATATCAACATTATTATTACACAATAATACGTTTTCTCTACCCTAACCTCCCTGTTCTTCCCTGTGTTCTCTTCCCTCCATTCTTGTTTCGTTTTTCTCCCATACCTCGTTCATTCACTTTTTTTCCTTTCTGTTTTTTTTAGTATTTCTTCTCTTTCTGTTCTCTCTCTCTCACATCTCACTGCATTTATTCCACATGTGCTCTATTGTCTGTCTCTCTTTGTTCATAACACATCCTTTCATCACACAGTCTTTCTTCATTTTCCGCCCAATAACTATTTTCTCTCTTCATTTCCGCACCTGAACCTCGTTATTATCTTTCTTTTTTTCGCACTTTCTTTTCCCATGTACACCGGGATTTCTCCTGTTATACATTTCTTATAATTCCTGTTATACCCGGATTCTTTGATTCTTTCTCTTTTTTCTTGGTTTTCTACATCCTTCTCTCTGTCACACGTTGCTGTTAAATTAAGGTGTTTAAATTTTGTAATTTAGCTGTTAGTTCCTTCAAAAATTTTTCTAGTATTTTGACTCTTTTGATTCTTCAGTCCGTGCGTTATCTCTTAATCATAAGTAAAACTAATAATTTGTCTGATAGTTATAGCATCTAAAAGATCTTAGTAAATTTAAGGACACTGAGACTCTACGGAATAAAAAACGGCAAGAATTAGATACCAATATGAGACCCACGGTGTTCTCAGCGATATTTGAGCACGTTGTAACAAAGAAAACTTCAGGTTTCTTTGCAGCATATTTTTCATGTATGTAAAGATGACAAAATAATACAATTCTTAAATTCATTTTCTTTACACAACTTGTTTTTCTGAACGCGATAAGGTTTATTTTTTATCATGTTAAACCTGACAACAATGCTTTTTACTAATGCCTTCGAAAATGAAATCATGATTTGGTTGGAAAATTGCAAAATCTTGATTGACCTCTATTTACCGTATTCTTCACCTCTTTTCTTTAGCCTCGTGGTCTGAATTCTATTGCGCATAGTATAGTAAGAAAACACAAAAATCTTAATGCTTTAAGTTTTAATTTTGGTTCACTTTTATTCTGAAGAGTAAGATTAAAAGACACTGTGGCTGTCAGAATGTATGTTGATAAGAAGGGGTTCCACTGCTATTTCTATAATGTCCCACGTTTTAACTTTCACTTGCGCGTACACGTGTTGGATACCCTTTTCCCATTTGTTTTTTATTATGGGCAATATTGCATCAATAAAAATTGTTTTTGTGTCGGAAAACTTGAAAGATGTATTGCGGGAAGCTACATAATTTTTAATTTGAGCCCAAACCAGTTTAATTGGGTTTAGCTCACAGGATAAGGTGGAAGTCTAAACACTGTTTTGTTCACTTTTTTGGTCATCTCATCTACCGCATAGTGGTTATAAAGGCTTGTGTTGGTTAACTAAAACTAAAAGTTTAGCCTTCAGCATACTTTCTTCAAAAGAAATCGCTTTCTCGGATAACCGCTTTTGAATATCTGCTTTTTTCGTCGCAGATTTCGGAATTTTTTCCACTTTCCTTGAGTGATAAGATGCATTATCCATCACAATAACAGCGTTAGATGCAATCTTAGGCAAGATTTTAGCAAACCACTCTTCAAAAAACTGTCTATTCATTTCTTCGCGATAGTCGCCTGTTTTTATAGACTCAAACGCCTACAATGCAAATACAAGTATTGAAACTTATAAAAAAATAAAAGCGTCAAAAAATAACTACAAAAAATCATAGGAAATATGTAGCAAAAATGAATAGAATGCGTAGTAAAACAAATTGACCCTGCGAATCTTATTAGAACTATATTTTTTTTCATGGATTCTGTTTGGAGGTTAAGCATTTTTCCTTACAGTAGCGCATATGGCATAACCACTGTGAAAATAAAACTCAACAGTTGTTCGATTGTAACCACTAATTTAATGACTAAAAAAGAAGTACAAACTAAACCTTGAATTAGTTTGTTACTGATCAGTACGACCACAACGGCGTTTCTTTACCCGGGGGTAAAAGGGATGCACACTGCACAGCACCCGAGCTCTAAGGCTTGTGGGTCAAATTTTTCGGACATTAAAATAACTATTTAGAAATTTATTTTTGTTTCACTGCTTGACAGCGTGACTGTGAAAACCATCTGGTCATGGAATCTGTAAACCTTTGTTAAAGTGTAAAGCTTCTTACATGATTGTTGTTATGCAAGCTCTTAATTTTGGGAAACACAACGGCGATCACTTTGTACGTGCTATTGCAATTCTGCGATACCCGAAACAAAAAAACACTGGCTGTTGACAGCATGTTGGTGCTCATCCGCCATTTTTAATAAAAACTTTTAATAGAACTGACATTCTTATAAATTTGAAACTAAGACTTTTGTTTTCAGTTGTGTTGTTTGATTTCGGTGTGTATTATATTAATATAATAAATGTAATTTAATACACAAATAAATAGAAACCTGAAAGCTATTTATAGACAATGTGTATCATACTTAAAAAAACATTTTTACACATCAGTATATACAGGAATGTGAAATAAGACGCGTATCTCAACTGACATAATATGCTTACGAATAAAACTGTTTTTTGCATGAGTGACATATCGGTCTAAAAAATTATGCAAGTTCTCGAAGCTCTCATAAAACGCATTTATCACTGTAATTCTTAATATTAATTGTATAATGTTGGAGATGTTTATAGGCGTTGGCTGGCCATTTTGGTTAGACTTCTAAGCTGGTTCAATCTCCTTTAATTTATCTCTTTCATGAGCAAAAGCCTCAATCCACATGAATTAAATAAATAGCTCAAATTATTGGGTTTATCTTTATTCACACACACATATGACTTATTGATTTTTTCAAGACTTGCTAAAACAGATGATGTTTGATGAATTGATTAAGATTAAAACGTTTTTCTATGTAACCTGGAGCAGACTCGTAGATCAAGGAAGAAACCAGTCTCACACTCAGAGACGTCTGCCAAAAACTGGCCATAGAATAAGAACTCTATTGTTATGATATAGAGGATTGCGGGTAGCAGTGCTGCCATCAATGAACGGATTGCGTCCCTACCCTTATTTACTAGACCAGCAATTTAGGAAGTCACATTTACATCATTTTTTGATTCAACATGCCGCCAGCCTTGAAATTATCAATTTCAACAAATATATAAACTAACCTTAGCATGCAATCTTAAACTAAACAAATAATATAGAATAATCACCAATAATACATAGTTAACCATAATTAACAATGAAACCTCTGTAAATAAAACTAACAATAAATTAGATAGCGGCAATATACTGCTCTGCGGCACTCGCCCTTTGCGGTTTTAATAGTTATCACTCGAACTATATCGTCACTGCCAGGATGCAAACGCACTATTCTTCCCAACGGCCAGCACTGAGGGGGCACGCTGTCCTCCTTCAATAGCACTAATTCTCCTAGTTGGGGGTTAGAATTAGTATTCGACTTCCATTTACTGCGCTGCTGCAAAGTGTTGAGATAATCCTTGGACCATTTATTCCAAAATTCCAAAGTTAATTTTTGTAGCAGCTCGTATCTAGATAGCAACGCCATTTTTTCCATCTGGATGTTATTTTGAGGCATCGCTTGCATTGAGGAACCAATGATAAAATGACCGGGTGTTAAAACTTCCAATTCTTCTGGGTCGTTATTGAGAGGGCATAAGGGTCGGGAATTTAAGATTGCTTCAATTCTACACAACAAAGTATGAAACTCCTCATAACTAAAATGGATATTAAATGCAACGCGTTTTAAAAAGTGCTTTGATGAACGCATTGCTGCTTCCCAGATTCCTCCAAAGTGAGGAGAACGCGATGGAATAAAATGCCAACTTATTTGATTTTCGCTGAGATAATTTTGAAACGTAGCATTATTAGTCAATTGAGAGAGTCTTTTTAACTCATTATTGGCGCCTACAAAATTAGTAGCATTGTCAGAAAAAATGCTTGAGCAAAGACCACGACGTGAAACAAATCGCTGTAACGTACTTAGAAAGCTCTTCGTGGTTAAATCGCTTACAAGCTCTAAATGAACCGCTTTAGTGGCCATACATATAAAAATACAAAAATAAGTTTTGACTAATTTTCTGTTTCGCAAACAGCCGTCTTTTATTAAGTAAGGACCTGCAAAATCAATCCCAACAGCCGAAAAAACTCTACTAAAACTAACACGCACCTCTGGTAAGTTTCCCATTTTGTACGAACGCTCTATCGGTCGAGCTCTAAAACAGATTATACACCTACGTAGTTCACAACGAACAGCTTGCTTAGCGTTGAGTATCCAAAAAACTTGCCTGATGCTGGACAAGACTGATTGCGGTCCTGCATGGAGATTCTTTCTGTGTTCATTTCTTATGATTAGTTTACTAAATGGATGCCCCTTGGGAAGTATTATTGGGTGCCTTTGAGCATATGACAAATGCGAATGTTTTAATCTACCTCCTACTCGTATAATTTTGCGTTGGTCTAAGAAAGGATCAAGTGATAATAATTTACTCTTGACCGGAACGGACTTGCCGTTCTCTAAACAATTAAACTCTACTGAGAACTCAACTTGAGCACTACTAGATAATTTTAAAATAGCATGTTGTAACTCCTCTCCGCTTAGATTCGAGTAAGATCTATTCTCGCTTGCGGTTCGCAAGTTTTTAAAAAGTCGATAGATCCATGCTACGGTTCGAATAAGCATCTTGTAGCTTGAAAACCTTTCAAATATATCAAAGTCAAGTTTCACATTAATGTTCACGCAATTATTTATTACTGTTTTATCAGGACATTGATCTGTTAATTCATCTAGCGCTTCAGATGGCCAATGATCTGCACCTTGAGACAACCAAGCAGGACCGTTCCACCACAAGGAACAGTTTTGTAATTCTGAAGGAAAACATCCTCGAGAAATAATGTCAGCTGGATTTTGACTACTACGAACATGAGACCAATTGCTTATTGACGCGATACGTTGAATGCTTGATACCCGATTGCAGACAAATGTTTTCCAAGTGCCAGGAGGTTTTGCTAACCAATGTAGAACTATAGTGGAGTCACACCAATAATACACCTTACAATTTGAAATCGTACCCTTTAAAGAACTTAACGTTTTTTCCATTAGTTTCGCAAGTAACAAAGCGCCACATAATTCTAATCTCGGCAAAGTTATTTTTTTGACAGGTGCTACTCTAGATTTTGAGCAAACCAACGCTAACTTAATTTGCCCTGCGTCCTGACTTCCTCTTAAATATATACAAGCTCCGTAACCTTTTTCGGAAGCGTCGCTAAAACCATGTAACTGGTAATTAATAAGTTTATCATCATTAAACGTTATTTGTCGCGGTATAGCCAGATTACTTAGAGAAGGTAGCTGCTTTGAAAATTGCAACCACTCAGTGAATAATTGAGCTGGTACACTCTGATCCCATTCAAGCTTCTCTTCCCATAGTCGTTGAATAAAGCATTTGGCCTTCATTGTAACCGGAGCTAACAATCCAATAGGGTCAAATATCTTAGCAATTGTGGATAAAATTGTTCTTTTCGATACATGCAACACTGACTTGTTTCAATTCACTAAAAATTTAAATTGATCGTTTGTAGAATCCCATGTGATTCCTAGAGTTTTGATATGGTCATCTTCAGAAATAATATAATGAGATTCGTCATGTTTCTCAGTCCGAGCCAATATATTTGATTTATTTGAAATCCATTTTCGCAGTACAAATCCTGCGCTACTCAATATAGATTCTAATTGCTGTTTTAATAAAGCCGCTTCTGATTCATTGACGGCTCTGCTTAACAGATCGTCCATGTAAAAGTCATGTTTTATCACCTCAGAGGCTGATCGACAAGATTCTTCACTATCATTCGCTAACTGCCTCAAACATCTTGTGGCTAAGAATGAAGCTGGAGCGGTACCGTAAGTTAAAGTTCTTAACTCATATACCTTTATAGATTGCTTAGGATCGTCTCGCCAAAGTATGCGTTGATATTTTTGGTCTTCACTTTTCAGATTAATTTGGCGATACATTTTAGATATATCAGCAACCAAAACCACATTGTGTACGCGAAATCTTAACAGTATTGACAATAAATCGTCTTGAATAGATGGACCTACCATGAGAATATCATTTAACGAGATGTTTGTCGTAGTTTTAGCACTTGCATCAAACACTACTCTATATTGCGTTGTTAAACTTTGATTTTTCACCACACAATGATGAGGTAAATAATAGTTTGGAGAACAAACGTTCTCTTGTACTGAATCAATTTGCCTCATATGCCCCAATGATTCATATTCAGCTAGAAATCGCTTGTATTCTAATGCCAGACTTGGATCTTTCCCTAATTTCCTTTCTAAAGACAATAACCGATTAACCGCTTGCTGCTTTGACTCGCCTAACGACTCAGGTTCTTTCTGAAATGGTAAAGCTACTTCAAATCTACCCGATTCGTCTCTACTGTAATTGTTAATAAAGTGTTTTTCGCAATCGTTGTTTTCTATAGGGTCTTTGTTTGAAACTTCTTCTATTGACCAGAACCTTTCTAACTGTGTGTGCAACTGACCGTTTGTGACAGTATTTAAGTTACAGACGACACTCTTGGTATTATTGTACGGTATAGGGCCAGAAATTAACCAACCTAAACACGTTTTTTGCAAAACCGGACCTGCATTTTGATGACACAGTTTGATTTGACCTATTTGCATAAGATCCCAAAAGATGTCAGCACCAATCAATAAATCTATCGCGCTGGGCTTGTAGAATTCGGGGTCTGCAAGTGTTATTCCTGGTGGAATTTTAAGAGATTCTAATGCTAATTGTATTTGTGGTAAATGTTCCGTTATTTGCTCAACTACTAAAAATTCACCGGTGCGGTTATAATTATTACAAAGCGAATGAAAGGTGCAAATATTTTTTGACGAGATTGAGTTTCTGCTATTGTTTAAACTGATAACCGGCAAGTTTGCTACGTTAAACCTTAATTTAAGCTGGCTTGCAAACTCTTTCGTGATGAAACTCGATTGACTTGCGTTATCCAGTAAAGCGCGACCACGTACGAGTTGACCTCTTGAATTTTGTATATATACAACTGCTGTTGCTAAAAGAACAAACAGCTCTCTAGGATAAGTAGAGGTCAAAGTAGTCGATAACAAACTGGACGATGTACTTGGTTTGATTGTAACTTCAACATTTGCTGTGTCTTGTAAAGGGTCACCTGTATTTAAATTGATTGCATTTTTTTTTTCAAAATGCAACAAAGTATTATGCTTTTTATGGCATTTTTTGCATGTACTGCTTTTACAATTCACCGCAATATGTCCTGGTTTTAGACAGTTTATGCAAATGTTTAATTTCCTTGATCCTTCGTATCTAGCCTTTATTGATAGATCTAAGAACTTATTGCAAAAATAAATTAAATGAGTTCCGCCACAAAATATACATTTTTGGTTTTTGCTGTTCAATTGATTGATATTCATGTGCGAAGCGGTTTTGTATTCGAAACGCTTAGCCTCAACCTTGTTAGGTTGCGATTTGCTTTCCAGTGTTTGTAACAATTGACATTTATGATTTGGAAATGCCATAAATGACTCAATGGTTGGATCAGCATCGTTATACGTATGTTTTTCCCAATCACGTTTGGTGCTATTGTCTAATTTTGAACTTAATAAAAATAATAAAATGGTGTCCCAATGAAGAACACTATCGTTTAATGAATGTAGAGCTCGATAATTTAATGAAAATGTATACAAAAATGCTCGTAGAGAGCTGTGATTTTCCTTGGCTGTTGATAAATCAAAAATTGCTTTTAAATGCGAATGAACTGTAAGCCTTTTGTTTTCATACCTGCTTACCAACAACTGCCAAGCAATCTCATAGTTGCTTTCTGTTACATTTAAATTGCAAATAACATTTAAAGCTTCGCCCTTTAAAATAGATTTTAAATAGAAAAATTTTTGAATTTTACTGAGACGAACATTGTCATCAATTAATGACCGAAACGATTCGCTGAATGACGGCCACTGACCGTAATTACCAACAAATTCGGGTAATTTGATATCAGGTAATTTAATTCCTATATCAATTGGGTTATGATTTAGAACTGGCGAATTTGCCAGGCCATCACTAATACTAGCATTTTGATTACTTTCTATTGTTATAGACTCCATTTTTGAGTCAGCCGACGCCATTGCCTCAAAAAACCTTTTATCAAATAAGTCGGACTCTTCCGATTGATCCGATTCATCTAACAATTGAATTTCTAATTGAACCGTTTGAAATTCATTCTACAAAAATTCTGTTTTTTGCCGTCGCGCCTTTAACTCAAACATTTTCTGTCTATCTAGTTCATGCTCTAAAAACGTACAAAACTTTGTTAATTGGCCCTTTAGTTGACCTCGACGTGCTATCAATTTTTTTAATGCTTGTGCCTTTTCCTCTGCCATGACTAATATTGCTATATTTGCTTCCAATAAACTAGACACCAAATAATAGACGGTTACTTATTATTAATATACGATTGATTTAAACCTTAAATCCTTGGCGCCAGAAATGCTGACGTTACTAGACCACGTTTTTCAAGTATGTTTGGACAAAATGGCTGCCAATCGGAAATGATCAAATTTGAAATTGAGAGTTTCACACCAAATTGCGTTTCACTGATAAACAATACTTAATAGGAATGATAGAAACAAATGGGTATACGACCTTGTTTACGACGATTGCTGAGACTTGCCTGCCTGCTGCGCCGCTACTGACTTGGTTGTTTTGACAAATTTGGCTCCAATAACCACGTTTTCTATTTCCTGCGGAATTTGACTATCCGGCAACGAAGGACCATGTATAATGTTGGGGATGTTTATAAGTGTTGGCTGGCCATTTTGGTTAGACTTCTAAGCTGGCTCAATCCCTTTTAATTTATCTCTTTAATGAGCAAATGCCTCAATCCACATGAATTAAATAAATAGCTCAAATTATTGGGTTTATCTTTATTCACACACACATATGACTTATTGATTTTTTCAAGACTCGCTAAAACGGATGATGTTTGATGAATTGATTAAGATTAAAACGTTTTTTTATGTAACCTGGAGCAGACTCGTAGATCAAGGAAGAAACCAGTCTCACACTCAGAGACGTCTGCCAAAAACTGGCCATAGAATAAGAACTCTATTGTTATGATATAGAGGATTGCGGGTAGCAGTGCTGCCATCAATGAACGGATTGCGTCCCTACCCTTATGTACTAGACGAGCAATTTAGGAAGTCACATTTACATCATTTTTTGATTCAACATTAATAATTAAAGACTTTTAGAATTTGAGCTTATCAGCTTAGTGAGACATATTGTATCAAATAAAAAGAATTATAATATATAACTATATATTTAATATAGATACCATAGTAATATATATTTTTGATATAGGTATACATATCCACAAGCCATCTTCAACAAAACCATCTTTGCTACCTATCTGACAAATTATCAGGCGTTTCTCTTTTCCCGACGAACTATTACATCTCGTAGATAAGCCGGATACAAATGCTTGTCTAATTGATGCTACACTGGCATCAACCTGAGATTTTTGTTTTGTGTGGTCAGCATTAATCCACGCTTCATCAAGATAGTAATTTTTACGTTTCTGTTGCCTGTAAAGTTTAACTTTTTTTAAATATTTTTGTCTTCAAACTAATATTTCCTCTTTTATCTTTTGTTTCCGACGTGCTTATGTGAATTGTAATTTTTTTAGCAGCTTATAGACAGTGGTTTTTTACAAACTCGTCAGTGTTAACGGCCTGTAACACTTTTTCAATCGTTGACAGTTTATTTTTAAAATCAATTTTGTGCACTTTTCTTTATATCGCATTCTGATCAAAATCATCAACTAAATTAATTATTATTGATCGTTCCTTATTTAGCTTTAGGCTTCGTAAAATACTATGTTGCTTGTATCCTTTAATTATTTTATACACTGATGTTTTAGCAGCTTCTGATGATCTAGCAACAATTGAAATAGGTTGATCTTTTTCCTGCACGCTTAAATGTGCTTTTTTTGCTCTTCTTCTGAAGATGACTGGCCGCGGTTGAAGGTAAGGTATTTTCATCAGCACTCTTTGTGCTGGACATTCTCCTTTCTCTTGATAACGTTTTTCACAGCAAAACCGAACTATAATAACTGGAACGCGTGAGTAGATAAAGAATGAGGGTACAGTTGCTTCCCCCCCCCTTTCACTACGTTTACATCACATGGTTACGAACTTTGGAATGTTCTTGACCTTGAACTTTGAGACGGCCATGGAACGCCTGTTGTGTACGTTTGCTTCCCTACCCCTTTGCCCACTTTGCTTTCCCTCACCTCTTTTTTCCAAAGTTATGATTGCCACCTGTAAGCATTGACTTATTAAGCGAGAGCAAAGCTGGACGTGTTTAAATAAAAAAAATGTAAATTTTACAACACGAAGAATCAAATAATAATCGATCAATAAACAATAACTAATAATCGATAATCAATCAATAAGTAATCAACATAATTATTTTAATTTAATAAAAAATTTTTGAATTGGAAATACCTTGGTAAGATGCCTGATTCGACTTTGGAACACCTGCCACATGACCGTGAGCGTTAACACCTGTTGCTTTGATTTCGGATTATTTGCCACGACCGTTTCCAACTAGCTTTAGTTAATCGCGCAGCTCCACTTGGAATTTTTTCTCTGGAATTAACCATCGCCACCTTGATATGATGTGGTCTTGAAACTTAGTGAACAAGCTTCACATATAATGGCTGACATAAATATCATTAAGTGAGAGCTAGACTCTTTCAGTTAAAAAATGTAAATTGTGCGATACCAACAATCAAACACTAATCAATCAATAATCAATCAACATGATTACTTTAATAAAATTCTTCAAACTGTAAATTTTAAAATGTTAAAATAGAAATGTTTGTATAATATATTAACCTCTCAATAGAAAAATATTATAAATGTAGATGACGACAAGATCAAGGTTGACTCATAAAATATAAATGGATGTTCCGCTTATACAGAGTTTACCATTTAATTTTTTTGTTTATTGGTAAACCGCGTAGTTTAGAAGTGAAAACAAAAGGGTTATTTATAAAATGTTTTCTTTTTATAATTAGTATTTATTCATTTGTATAGTGTACAATGTACATGTTTGGTTTGGTATACAGCTTTTATATGCCCTGCAAATTGACAAGCATTGCATCCAAAAGCTGCTATCTCTGTTTCTCTACTACAGTTTATACAAGTATAATTCACAGGAATGGGCATTTTTATTTGCAAATTTTTAGTAGTTTTACAATGAAGAGTTTGATGGACGATACAATTAAAAAATTATGGTTGTCATTTTTATATTAGATGTTGCACAAAAAAGAAAAAGTTTTGACTACTTTATTAGTAGTTGAGAAGAATATAAAAGTAGTTGATAATACCACAGCATAAGGATTAGACAGCAGCGTCATTGCAATACCAACACGTTGAAAATTTTGGTCCAATTTTGTTGACCTTGAAGTTGTGTTGAGCGTTTAGCATGGGGCGGATGTGTTTACAACTTTCTTGAAATTTTGTTTACATGAAGTTAGGTCAAGTTGCCATTGCTCTGTAGTACGTTTATCGGAATATACTTCATTTAAATAATTTTTTAGTTGATTCTAATCTGAAAGGCTTGTTTTTTTGAAAGATAATTTACATTTTTTTAGTTAATTTGAATAAAACAGACATATATGTTTGTAACAGTGTTTGAATGAATTTGTAAACGTTGTTCTTCTGCTAGTACTTTGATGGTTTGAGAACGGGTAGTCACCTTTTAATATTTATATAATAGGTATGCTTACAGTGAAGAAGTTTGGCTTGAGGTCCCATTATCCCGAAATCACTCTGTAAATGTGAGAACTTCAGATGGTTTTAGTTTGCGCCAATAGATCCTAGCTGAAGTGTGTCTTGGGGTTGATATTTTATCATGGCTTCTGTGTTGCAAAGGAATGAAGCCACTAATATGCCATGCACTACTTGAAATTTTTTTCCTAATATCGATTTCTTCGGACACCAATTTTATGTAGCGGGCCTGCTTGAGTTAGATAACAGCTTGTAAAGAACACCCAATACTGTGACTAATGTTAAATTATATTAAATTATAATGTTGTGATTATGAATACAGTTCTTCCCTTAGAATGAAAATGATAATGATTTGATTCTGAACCAGACTAACTCTGAAAGATGGACACACGAAGTATAGATACCAGGAGTCCGAACGGTATAGGATTTTTCACATTATTTATGGTCACAAATAATCGACCCAGATGATAGTTCTCTTTTTTGCCACACGCTGCGCGAGGGCCAGGAGGTACCGATCGATACTATTATTATTATTACACGTAAATACGGACCGGCTAACGTCAATGTAAAAAAATAAATTAAATTAAATATAAAAATATTAATTTATTTTATTAGAATTCATTTAATAAAAAAATGGGAAAGTGCTGTGCCGTTGATGGTTGCCTTAGTGGCCGAAAGGCAAGTGAGCATTTAGGAAAAGTGGCTTTATTCAAAGCACCAAAAGTGAGTAACCTCAAAATAATATTTAAAATTTTATGTTAATAAATAATTGATCATTACATTAGTGTAGTTTTTAAATAATAATATTTAAAAAATGTTATATTTTTATCGGTTTTCCAAATGCTTTGACTGCACAGAGTCTATGCAGTCAAGAGTAGTGACGGCTCGTGATAAATTTATAGAACTTATGGATAAAGGTGCATTGATTTATCCTAGTGAAAAATTATTTAATTTAATTAAAAGCTTAGAGGAAGTTGTGTTAATGGTGGTTGGGACAAAAACAGTAAAGATTGACACAATGTTTGAAATATTAGATGCCAGCCAGAGCTGTCAATAGCAGCAAAACTTCCCGCGTAAGGATTTAAACGAGTACTTCTTGATAAGTGGCGCGCTCTACCGGCGAAAAGTCTGTCCCCTAAATTGCGACCATTTTTTCAACATTACGTTCGGACTTCTATATCTATCGAAAATATTAGGTTAACTATTAAAAGTATGGTAATATTTATGTTTAATTATGATGATAAAAGAAACAATTTTTTCCTAGGTGGATAAATACAATACATTACAATAAAACAATTCTTCCCTAGGTGGATAAATATACCTATTACAATAACTTTGAAAACATTTTTATCGCAAAAGTGACAGGAAAAATTAAGAACAAAAACGACCACCATAGACTTTAATAAAAATACTATAATATAGTATATTAACAACTTTAAATATACGTTGACACCTTTTCAGTTGAAACACATGCAATTAAAGAATGAGTAAAATTTTATTCGGAAAAAAACTGTCGAAAATTCAAAATATCAATTAACACTGACAGTCAACCAGTAAACAAAAATTTTTGATCACAAAATTTAAACACTTGTTTAAACTTAACAAAAACTCTAATACAAATAATATAATAAAATACTTAAAATCATTATAGTAATTACTTTCTAATAAATAAAAAATAAATATTAATTCCTAGGATACATCTATTGCTTCACGGTCTGCATCCAATTTTGCCAGATCCCCAAAGTTCGTATTTGATATTATTGTTGCGGAATCATCTGAAATGTTACAATACTCTTAACAAAGAAAAACAAGATGTTTAAAATGTAATGTAAAAGTGGTTTTTTAAACTTGTCAAATTGGCAAATAATATGTAACTGTGCATGTTAACGTATCACCACATTGAAATGAATTATTAATGAGACATTTAAACCTGTATAACTATAAACTCATTTTTCATTGAATATCATCATTTTAACACATTAATGTGATTGAAAGCAGTTGTCTTGTAGCCATCACAAATTATAGCGCCGTAAAATTGTTTAAATACACTTGCTATAAACGCAAAAACATATATATATATAATAATAATAATAATAATAATTTTTTATTTTACGGCAGACTATATATACATTCTTTAATTATAATATATTGTACATTTACATTTTTAAAAGATTTCTAACAGATTGTTTAAAGTTGCTGTAAGAAATTCCTACATAGTCCAAGTTCCCAAACTTATGGGTTAAGCGCGCCAAGCGACAAGGGGCGGATTCATAACCGTAACACGTTCTGTGGAAGGGAACCTGGAGCAAGAAAGAATTTCTTATAGTGTTATTAAATCTATAACATAAATATTTAACAAACTTTTCTGTATTCTCCCCATTCTGTCGGTATAGATTTTGTGGTAAGGAGACCATACAACCCTGGAGTACTCCAACACAGAGCGAACATAAGAAGCAAATAAAATGATTAACACACGCATTTTATGAAATTCAGAGGAATTTCTTAGAACAAAGCCAAGCATCTGATTTGCTTTATTAATGCGGTTGTCCATGTAATCCGAGAAGGTTAATTGAGAATTTAAAACAAGTCCTAAATCACAAAAATGAGGAACATTTTCTAATAAAGTATCAGCAGATACAGTGTAGCAAAAATAAGTAGGGTTGATTTTACGCAAAAATTTTAGACATTTGCATTTCTCAATATTGACCTCTAGATCAAGACTTCTTACACCATTTTAGTAAGTTGTCTAAATCGCGTTGAATAGCTCGATTATCCCCCTCACAGCTAACATATTTAAAGATCTTCAAATCATCGGCAAGCAATATAAATTCAGACTCCATAATGGGACATTTAATGTCATTAATAAAGCGTAAAAAAAGTATTGGCCCAAGATGCGAACCTTGTGGTACACCAGATGTGACATTGATAGATCTAGACTTTGTACCTAAGATATCTACAAACTGTAATCGATTGGATAAGTAGCTTTGTAACCAGGAAAGAAGTGGTTCACCTATGCCGAGGGATTTTAATTTAAATATTAGAAGACTTAAGTTAACCCGATCAAATGCCTTTGACAAATCAGTAAAAATACAGTCTATTTCATCATTACCCCTTTCAAGGTGTTTAGTAACATATTCTGTAAATATAAAAAGGTTTGTGGTAGTTGAGCGACCTTTGATAAAACCATGTGGTTCATTTATACTAATATTTTTGATAGAAGAAGATACAAAATTAGTAATTACAGAGTCTAATAATTTGAAAATAAGAGATGAAAGACTAATGGCTCTATAGTTTTTGATGTTGCTTCGATCTCCTTTTTTAAATATAGGTATGACCAAAGACAACTTCCAAACATTAGGACATTTAGATTGATTTAAAGATTTAACAAATAGATTTTTTAGTGGTGTACATAACACAGTCGCACAAGATTTAAGAAATATGGCAGGAATCCTATCAAAATAAGGTTTATTAGAATTTTTTAAGTCATTTATTCCAATTTCTATCATTTCCGAAGTGATATCTATGTTATTTAAGTCAATAATATTAGACAATGAGGGTGGGTATTGGTAGTAGACATGGGATGCTGAGTTTTCACGGTCGACTGCTTCGAAATGCGATGTAAATAGATTTACTATATTAGCAGTAGAGTAGACCTGTAGCATTGTTTAAGTAAATAGTTTTAGGAAAATCATGATTTGATTCTTTTTTATTATTAATATAATGCCAGAACTGTTTATTGTCATTTATAATATTGAATTGAATGTTGTTTATATAATTGATTTTACATTCGGTCAGCTGTTTCTTATTAGCGCTTCTAACCGAATAGTTAACGAAACCTAATATAGTCATTTCTTTAACGTGTCTGTTTATATTGTTTATGCATTTCCTTTTTATTGAATATGAGCCGTTTAGTTCCATTATCAACCCATGCTGGAAAGTTATCCTTAAATTTATGTAATCTTTTGGGTTCAAATTTATCAATGATGCGGTACAGAGTGTTATAAAATAGGGTGGTTGAGTCTTCTATACTATAAATTTTATCAATAAAGGACCAATCAATTTCGTTTAGGTTGCTACAAATGAGATGGTATGGGGCATTTTTAAAATCAAGATAATACGAATCGCAGCTATCATTTAAAGAATTGAGAAGTATAATATCACAAATGTTTAACAATAAGGAAGGATGATACATATCAGCTGTAACCAACGGATCAACGTTTTCATCCAAAACTTTTTTGTTACTAAATACTATGTCCAGAATTGCGTTTTTATAATTGACTATATGATTATATTGATTCAAACAGTAAAAAGCAAAATTATTACAAATCACCTCTTCGCATACCGTAATGATGTGATATGGAACC
Source organism: Lagria hirta (assembly GCA_947359425.1). Lineage (NCBI taxonomy): Eukaryota > Metazoa > Arthropoda > Insecta > Coleoptera > Tenebrionidae > Lagria > Lagria hirta. Next base: position 17,146,011 of record OX375804.1, read on the forward strand.
AAATGATCGACCTCAGGTGCGTAATTCCACTTGATATTGGGCAGATTGTAATCGCCACAACACTATCAGAAAAATTACCAAACATTGATTCAAAATTTTTAACATGAGAGGCATATAAATTTGAAATCCAAAGTTCCTCGCTTCTTACATAGTCAAATTTCAATTCCTGTGAAGAAAAACTCTTATTCACTGCGATTAATACACCCCCATCTCTCAGTTTATCACTAGACATTGTACATCTGTCTTTCCGATAAACCACGTAACGGTCATCTATGCATTCGCTGCTGAAAATATTGTCACAATATAATCATTACTCCTTCAGGCCAAAAGGACGGGGTCATAATCAAATCTTTAACATCTATAGGAATGCTGATTTTGAAGTACGCATGAATTTCTGGTTTTTTGGAGTTCAATTTTTCACAAGTAGCGCTGCTTGTAGTATCTTGTAAGTAACAATTTATATCGTTCACAGTTGTAGATGGATCCAAACGAGTGACGTGTATATGACTCATTGACTGCTTCGGTACGCTCTTAAGAATTGTAGCTGTTGCAGATCCAAAGATAGGTTTTGAGGTTCGACTAGGAGGTTTCGGTTGTTTCCGCACGTTCTGCGAGTTCAATATTTGAGAAGTGTTGTAGCGATGTTTTCTGTTTGTAACTAATGTAAGGCGTTTGTTTTTGTCCTCATTGGAATCATTATCTAAATTAATAACTTTGGTCATCAGTTCCAGCTGTTTGTCACTCCGCTGCTGTAGATTGCTTGTTTTTAACTAAAATGGAATTTCTATATCAGCAATGTTGATTACTTTTTTATCTTCTTTTTGTTGGACTAATTTACTACTAGCTTGATTAGCGTTATCGTAAGATAGAGGTTTGTCTCTGAGATTTATAAAGTCTTTGATAGAATTAAGTTCTTCAAAGATTTTCAAGAATTTTACATTTACTTCTGACTTAGTTGCAAAATCAATATGTAATACCTTATTATGAGTATATTCTATTTGTACGTTTTTCAAAAAATTGTTTTCTGCTTGTAGTGATTCAACTTTAGATTCTAGCGCATGTATCTTGGCTATGTATTCTTGTTGAGTTTTTTTAATTTATTGTTTTCAAATACTATATACAGTCAAACCTGGATAAGCGAGAGTTCAAGGGAGCACAATCTCATTCTCGCTTATAGAGGTTTTTCACTAACCCGAGTTTCTCACTAATGCAGGTACATGGGTAGCGTTTCTCTCTTAAAGGGGTACGCAGCAATAACAAGTCACAGCAAGTACGAATGTGGTAGATATTATGTGCATGATATGCACAATGTATATTATGTACTATATATATTTTTAAATGCTTACGAAAACAAAACAAAAATTCATATACTATGTAATTTTATTTTATTTGCACTCAAAAAAATCCGTCAATTTCGTTTGGGTTTCTGCTTTTGTATTTTGAATGTTTTTCTCTAACTCATAAATTTTGTCGAATATTGCTTGATCAACAACTGCCGCGTATTCAAAGTACTGATGTACCGTCTCCAACGCATTTAAAGCTAGCTTCATTGGAATGATCTTTATTTCTGTTTCCGAAATCTGTGCCTCGTCTTCACTGTCATTTCCAGCAATACATGAGTTCACACAACTCTTAACGATATCGTCGTCGGTTTGTTCTCCAGTGGTAGTTACGTTGTCGTCAATTTGAACGAAATCCTCGAAGCTCGGCGTTAACTTATTGGATTTGTGAGATACAAGCTTAGTCCATTCCTCGTTGCTAGGTCCAGCTTCAACATCATTTTCCTCTGACAGGTCTTGCTCATCTGTACTTTTCCGAAACCCAGCTTTCTTGAAGCAGTTTTTGGCAGTAACGTCGCTGACTAAGTACCATGCTTTTCTAGCAAATTTCATAGCTAGAAGTACGTTAATGTCAGGGCTACTGTTTTCTTCCAGACTCGTAAGAATATGTTTAACGACTTCTCTGCGATAAAAGCGTTTAAAAGTGTGAATGATGCCTTGATCTAATGGTTGAAGTTTACTAGTGGTGTTACCAGGTAAAAACATTACTTTTACGTTTGCAAGTGTTGGTAAGTCCGTATGGGCAGCACAGTTGTCAATGAATAGCAGAATTTTTTTTCGGTTTATCTTCATTTGTTTGTCAACTTTTTTCAACCAATCTTTAAATAATGTCTTGGTCATCTAAGCCTTTGTATTATTGGCATAATCAACGGGTAGAGTCTTGACACCTTTAAAACATCTAGGTCGCTTTGATTTCCCGATGATGAGAAGTGGTAGTTTGTCCGTACCACTCATGTTTACACACTGGAGAAGTGTAAGGCGTTCCTTGCTTTGTTTTCCTCCATGGCATTTTTTGCCTTTAAACGTAAATGTTTTATCCGGAAGGCACTTAAAAAACAAAGCAGTTTCATCCGCGTTGTAAATATCGTCTGGTTCATACCCTTCTAAAAGATTTGGCAGATCTTCAGTCCAGTGGTTGCACACACCTTGGTCCACAGATTTACTTTCTCCAGCTGTTTTTTTGAAAGCTATGTTATGACGTCTTTTAAAACCCTCTAATCAGCCGTTGCTAGCAGAAAAGTTCTGGATTCCCAGTTTTGTAGCAAACTCTTTTGATTTTTCTTTCAACAAAGGTCTATCTATGGGAACAATCTTATCGAGAGTTTGTTTTATCCATTCCAAAAGGCACTTTTCGATATTGGGAAATTCAGTTAACTCTTAGCCCTCTTAATATTTCCATGTCCATCAGAGCACTCAGACTTTATAGAGTCTTTTGATTTTATAATTTTATGATAGGTGGATTCTGGTAAATTAAACTCCCTCTGAATTTCATTTCGCGATTTTCCGGATTCAAACGCCTTCACTATTTTAAGTTTATCACTTAATGACAGTACTTTAATTTTCCGTTTTGACATGATGCAGAACAGAACTTTCCTTAGCAATTTGTTATTATAATTTTGTTAACTACCCAAGCAACACAGAATTGTATAATAAACGGTTTTTATCCACAATTACCTTATAATTGAAGTTTTATCCACACTTACAAACCGTATAAAGTAACACTTTATCCACTAGTGGAATAATGAAATCACTTTATTCCACTCGTGGAATAATGAAACAACACATTCTTAAATCAATCGCATTCTATTTATTATTAATATTGACATTAACATTTACATTGATAGACATTTCGTTTTTTGTTTTATCATATTTCACTTCGTTTCCATTAATAAGAAGCTTGTAGTTGTTATCGGTTCCAGAACGAATAGTAGTTGTAGGAACAATGGACGTCTCCTCTAGTAAAGAACGACTAGTACCAGAAGAACCTTGGATTTTCCTTGAGATATCAAGCTTATTAGATACAGAATCTTCAATATAAGTTTCTGCTATTGCGGAGCTCCTCCACCCACCATGTCGTTTTTTTGTTGTAAGATTAGCACCTCCATTGGCCAGTAAAGTTGTTGAAGTGCGCCTCATACAATGGCCGGTATAAACTTCTGCGTTCGCCAGATTCAAAAACGAAGCAACTACTGAAGGAACTTTCGATAAAGTGTTAATCCCAACAGGTTGCGATGTACAATTTTGATTAGCGTATCGTAAAAAGAATCTTTCAATGGATAACTTCTTCGGACGTAAGGACATGTATTTCCTACACTTCTCCACAGTGTTGATAGAGAATCCTTCTTCTATAATTGTGAATTTTCGTGAAACGCCCGTCTTGGTATCTGGTATCGAAACAATCAGGTATGCGCCCCTGTCTTCTACATCACTGATTTTCAAATTTGTCAGCTTACAGCATCGACAGGCACCAGACACCCCCATTATTAATGCAACCTAAAATATTCCAAAATTTATTATCTACAATGTCTATGTAATGACAGAGATTACCTTGATCATCAAATATTCTTCGTCGCAAGCCCTCGTCAAAAACTCTTCCACGTGTGTTCTTTCCAATACTGCAGCTTTCTTCGGCCTGTATCCTCTTGACTGATTCTTCAGATAAGCCGTGAGCTTACTATATTTTCCAATGTCTATGTTTTTATACACCTTTATAGCGGCCTTCAGCATCGAGTACTTCGACCACAGGGATGAAATTGCATACCTCTTCTTCAAATTTAAGAAATACGATAGCAGAACTTCCTCATTTATTGTCATTACCTCCCGTTCTTCTTTCCATTCATTAAATTCTGAAAATACTTTTTCATAATGTTCCCTGGACTTCGCAGGCAATAACTGGCAAGTCGCTTCTTCAGCTTCCTCAAGAATTGTCTCAGGAACAGTATCACTTTCTTCCATTTTCACCAACTTGCACAGCGTTTTATACAAATGGAGTCGATAAACAATCGAAAATAAATAGCGACGATTCAACACCTCCCATGTTTTTTAGTTAATTTCAATGATTTTTGAGGTGACATCCGCTGTCAGAGTGTAATGTCAAATCATTTTTTGATTTTAAATTGCTGTAATTGTGGATAAAACGTTATATTGCATTCGTGTTTCACTCGCATTTTATCCACTTAAGAAAATTAAACGCTCGAGCAAGCTCTTGCGTTTAAACATTCTTGCGTGGATAAAATGCTCTCTGAAACACTTATACAATAAATTACTATTTTTTGTTTAAACCAATGGTTTAAAAACAATATATCACAACGTTTATTCTACGCCAAAATGTCCGCACAATAAACGTATTGTTTTGGTTTACCAAATACATATCATAAATGTCTTCAAGAAACGTTTGTTAAACGTATATAAAATTGGTTTGATAAATGGGTAACTAATTCCTGTAGACGATGTACGTTGCATTTCGGTTGAAAGATAACGTTTAAATCTCTTAATTATAAAGTGTTGTTTTTTAATACTACACGTATTTCCATTACATCTTTTGTAAGACTCTTTTATTCTAATCTTACGTTTTGCCAAATTTTAACAATTAACTTGAATTAAATAACAGTTAACTCTTTCTCCATAATAAATTTGTCAGGATGTCTATGTTCTACGATTATTAGCCTTAATTATTAACTCAAAAACAGTGTGCAGAATAGCAACAACCAACTAGATTATCATCAACAATCTACTTCAACTCACCCCTCTATATTCATTGTTAGAGAAACGCTTGAGCAGTCAGACGGATCGATTGGGCGACACATGAAACATATTTACACATAATGTACCTGTCAATAATACGTGTAAAGTAACTCACCGGGGGCTTTTCTCCCCCTCGCAGGATTCTCTTCCTCTCGAACTGATAGTGGAAGACATCACCAGGCTCATTGGACTTTGACAACCACTCCATGGACTCGATTGACTCAATCTTCATCCCTTTTCTTTAGCATCGTGTTCTCAATGATGTCTTCATTGTTTCGGTACCTCATTATTCCATCACCAGGCTCATTGGACTTTGACAACCACTCCATGGACTCGATTGACTCAATCTTCACCCCTTTTCTTTAGCATCGTGTTCTCAATGATGTCTTCATTGTTTCGGTACCTCATTATTCTTCCGAATGCACAGCACTGATTTCACAATGTTTCACCGAATTCAGGGAGACAGCACTGAATTCACATTATTCCTCTGAATTCAGGGAGACAGCACTGAATTCACATTATTTCTCCGAATTCAGGGAGACAGCACTGAATTCACATTATTCCTCCGAATTCAGGGAGACAGCACTGAATTCACATTATTCCTCCGAATTCAGGGAGACAGCACTGAATTCACATTATTCCACCGAATTCAGGGAGACAGCACTGAATTCACATTATTCCTCCGAATTCAGGGAGACAGCACTGAATTCACATTATTCCACCGAATTCAGGGAGACAGCACCGAATTCACATTATACCACAAAACACATATGATCAACAAGATCAACACGTTAACTATCTTTCTCTTTCAATAAACAATTGACAATTGTTAATTGTAAATATTCATAATACTGCCCGTCCGACCGCTCTCTGCCTTTTTTATCAACATTCTTACTCTCGCCCGCTTAGCTGACTGCCCGGCCTCTACCACCACTTTTCCAGGGATGCTAAGCCGATGTTCTCCCTCTTTTACTTAAGATGCCATATGGCTCTCATCGAGATGATTTAATTATACAAGCGATTTAGCGCCTTATTGGCTTATTTTTACTTTAGAAAATAACTATAAATTATTATAAAATCAAAAACTCTCACACTTTATATATTAGAATAAAGCACTCAATAATTAAAAATAAGAATTTATTGTTTTTTTATACATGTTATATGTATATTGACTCTTGGCCAATTTGAGCCAATGTTGAATCGCACGCACTATTTCCTGGCCCGTCACATCCGCTATTATCCCTTCCCGACCGGAAAATGCCAACTTTACAGCTTCTGTGGAAGAAAAAATATATTGGTATATACTATATGATATATATGTACTTATATAGTATAAATAAAGTTTATTTGATAGTAAAATCTGCATCATCTTTATTACTGCTCTTCTAAGGCTGGAACGGCCAACAGCAGCTACAACGTCTTTTTGATATTAGTTTCGGCAGGTCCGTAAAAATTATAAATAAGTAGTAAATGAATTAAACTTAAGAAGAACCAAACACAGCAACCTACAACAAGGAAAATAAACATATAGTAATTATAACTTACCACATCCGTACTATCTACAAGAAGTTGATGGAGTACCTAATAATTAATTATTACCTGTACAATTAGATTAGGATGCAGTTGAATATTGTTGCACAAAAACGCACTTGTTCACAAAACACACTTGTACAATCATCGCAACGCAAGCAACTAAAACAAATTAACTGCTAAGTCGCCACACAGGCGCCAAATAGGCGCCAATAGTCAATCACTACGCGTACGCGCGGTTAAACTTTGCCTAAAGTCTTTCATTAAGGACGGTTTGATTTGAAAATTAGATCGGGCAGTACCGAGTTCATCCAAAGGAAGGTTTTCGATATATTGATGATAAAAAAGATTAAATAAACTATAAAAGAATAGGTATAAAAAACGTAGGAGATAAATAATTTATAAACATTAATTCAAATTTACAATACATCGAAGAATTTGTTTTATTTGGCTTTTAACTGGAGAGGAAAGAGAGCAATTCAAACAGCATAAATGAGTAATTTTACAATGTTATTTGTTACGATCGAGAAATCTGGTGTATAATATACGTTTAAAATACGTATATTTAAAAAACGTTTAAAAAATTCCATAGCTTGTCGGGAGGATTCGGCCATTTACACAGCTTTTTACTTGGACACATCGCGCTTACAAATACTTCATCTTTGCAGATTTTTTCTATAATACCAGGATAAAACTTGTTTTCATATTTGACTATCACATAGTCATAAACCTTTAAGTTTTCTAATTTACTTTGGTCTTCCAAATTATCGTTGTTGGTAGACGATAGATCAGAATCTGAGTCACTGCTAACGTTCTTACAATGATATACTTCTTTTTTTTTCTTTAAAACTTCTAAAGATTGTTTTTTTCCTCTCTCTTTCTCTTTCTTTCAAGTTTTTCTTCTTCCATTTGCTTTTTCTTGTTTTCTTTTTTTGTGTGGTACTCTTTCCATTGTTGAGAAGTAGCAACAGATGGAATTTTTTCTTTTTTTCGTCTTTTAAACGGCGATGGCACAGAGGAATCAACGTGAAACTGTGGCTCTTTGTTAATAACATCGGGATTAAATTCACCAGAAACCTCTGTAATTTTTTTTGAAGTACTGTGTTCAACTGAATGAGATTTGTCAGCCATACTTTGACTCACACTGCTGGAAACATTGTCTCTATTATTGTAATTAATATCCTCTCTAATATCTTTAGTTCGAAATTCCTTCTTGTTATTGCTACCACTACTTGTACCAGGCAATGCCTGAGACATTTGGTGATCTACATTTTTATCACAGTCTTTGCTTTCATGGCCAGAAGTTATTGATAAATTATTGTCCACCATCAAATGACCTTGTCCATCTACTTCACATTCTATAATATTGTTGTCATTTAATAAATTGTCTAAGTCCAGCCAGTCTTGATTTTCAATATTATCATAATCATCATTTTCATTTGTTTCAGTTTCTGCACTGTGGGTTTCAAGATTAATATCATGGCGTAAACTTTTCCAAAACACATATAACGCTTTATCCTCGATGATCCCTGTCCATATTCCTCCTTGACAATTTTGAAACAGTTCTAATTTATGACCAAGTTTTTTCTCAACAAAATTTATATTTTCTATTATTTCTGGATTCTGAATCTTTTCCTCTGGTTCAATATTCCTTAAAAGTCGAGAGTAATCAACGGCATCTACATCAAAAGGAATATACCACATTTTCTGAACCCATTAATAATAATAATAATAATAATAATATTTATTGCCCAACAGGTATTTACATCCAACTTACAGGACAACTACTTAATTAACTATTATACTTAATATAAAAAGATAAATTATTCTAATTATAATTTCGATAATCTCAAACATAAACAAAAATTAAAATGTAAAATATAAGAAATAAAGGTAATGCAAGCAAAAGTTTTTGGCAACTGCAGTTCAGTTTAACCTAAGAACAAATTTGAAAGAGATAAGCAAATTTAATCAATTTAAAAGATATCAACAAAGCTTTCTTTTGCGATTTCAATTATCAATCTTAAATTATCAAAGTTTATGTCACATTTGACACTTAAAGTGTTCCAATTTTTGCACATAACGTTGCATGGCGAGTTAAGACCGGCATTTGTGCGGCATTAGTGTTTGAGCTTAAAATCAACTGAATACCTAGAGGAACTTCTAGGTATATTAAAGTCTAGCATTGATATTATGTCTTCACAATCGATCCTTCCGTGGAGGAGTTTGTAGAGAAATGGTATTGAATTAGTAAATCGTCTACTAGCAAGAGAGTCAATAGAAAATTCATGTAATAATAAAGCTTGACTGGCTCGCGAGCCGGGTATATATTGTGACAACGGTAGTGCAAAAATTTTACAAATCTCCTTTGAACATTTTCTAATTCTTTCGAATAATATTTATAATAAGGCGACCACACTATAGAACAGTACTCCAGTTTGGATCTTACAAGAACAAAATACAGAGTTTTGATGGCATTGAGGTTTTTAAATTCTCTAGTATTTCTGACGACAAATCCCAACACCTGCAATGCAGATTTGGTGATATATTTAACGTGGTCCAGAAAAGTCAATTTTGTGTCAAAGATAACACCTAGATCCTTGCAGACTGACTTGCGATCGATTGCAATGTCTTTAATTTTGTAATTGAAATAGATGGGATTTTTTTTTTAGTATAAGAAACAATGCAACATTTGTCGGGATTGATCTCAAGTCCATTATTTAAACCTCAATCAATGACTTTATCAATATTTGCTTGGATTTGAGCACAATCACTAGTATCACAAACCACCATATAGATTTTACTGTCATCAGCAAATGACTTGCACTCGGCTAAGGAATAAATTTTTGGTAGATCATTTATATCTAAATTAACCATTAGAGGGCCTAAATTAGATTCTTGCGGAATACCGGAGGTTTGAATGTAGGTCTCTGAGCAATACCCGTTAAGAGACACATATAATTCTCTGTTGGTTAAATAGGACTTCATCAGCATAACTAATGAGTCGGTGAAACCACATCCTACCGGCTTGTCCAACAAAACATTGTGTAAAATTCGATCAAAAGCTTTTGATATATCCAAGTATACAACGTCAACTTGTTTTCCTTTATCAATGTTTTCATACAAAAACTGCGTGATAGACATAAGGTTTGTAACTGTAGACCTACCCGCCATAAAACCATGCTGCTGTTTAGATGTTATTCTTGCAATATGCGGATTAATGCAATTGTAGATTACACTTTCAAAAATTTTAGAGAAGTTGGACAGAATGGAGGTAGGTCTATAGTTGCCAATGTTACATATGTTCCCACTTTTGTGCGCCGGAGTTATGCGTGCTTTTTTCCAAATACCCGGGAACGTAGAAGAGCTGATGCATTTATTTATCAGTAGGCACAATGGCTTACAAAATACCGAAGCACAATCTTTAATCAAAAACGATGGAACCCCATCGTATCCAGCACATAAATTATTTTTCAATTTTCTTATTGATTTTAATATATCATTTTCTGATATTTGGCTAACATCAATACTCAAATTAGGTTCAATTATACCGCTCTTGTTTTTTGTAGTACCTATGTTTAATTTTGGTGCGTGAAAAACTTTTGAGAAAAACTCTCGAAATTCATTCACTATATTTTGAGGATTGACAATTTCTTCACCATTAACGACAAGTCGACCGGATACACTTGTTTTATTTTTTTTGTCTTTGACATATTTCCAGAATTTACTAGGATTATTTGTAAGATTGTTCTGAACAGTTGCTAAGTAGTTGTTGAAATCGTTTTTAATCAATGATTTCACCGTTTTACGCGCTAGCACAAATTGGTCTCTGTAAAAGTCATTATTTATCTTTTTTGTTTTATTAAAATAAAAATTTTTTAATTTAATTTGTGATCGCAATGTTGACGAGTACTAACTAGGAAACTTTTTTTCTACTAATATTTTTTAACTTTGGAATATGTCTGTCAAATATTGAATAAAGTTTGTCGTAGAAAGCCAAACAGCAATTATTAACGTCACTATAGTCATTTAAGAAAGACCAGTCAGTTGTTTCGAGTTCAGAATACAGCGTTGTGAAATTGGCTTTTTTGAAGTTAAAAGAATTGGACATCCGGTAGTGAGAAAAGTTTAACCTTTTAGTAACAGTACCATTTAATTCTAATTCTAATGCTGGATGATGAACGTCAGTAGGTAGAAGCGAGTCAGCAGATTTAATTAATTTAATATTAATACCTCTAACGAAAACCAGGTCTAAGATACGATTATTGTCGTTTTTGATATAGTTGAGTTGGTTCAAGCCAAGAAACGCTGTAAATTTATTTAGAAGTTCTACTTTTCTGTCGTTAGAATCGTTATCGAAAAACTTGGGAACATTGAAGTCACCTACAATAAGAACACTATCTACGTTAATCAGAATATCTTCTAGTAATTTAATAAAAGATTCAAAATCAGTAACGCTAATGTCAGGTGCAACATAGATATTGAGTAACGTTAGCGTTTTACCAGAAATTTTAAATTTGCAACCTACAATATCAACTAGTTTAATTTCAATAAAAGCACTCAGATCAATTTTGATAGCTCTAAAATTATCTTTTATCGCTACTAGTGAGCCGCCTCCTCGAGATCGCTGAGATAGTTCTACATTCCTATCCGATCTGAAAGTGTTATACAGACTCCAAAACAGTTCTCCACTGGAGATGCTTGAGTTAAGCCAAGTTTCGACAAAACAAATAATGTCAAAATTGCCATCAGAAAAACTAGAGTAACATTGATTGACCTTAGATCTCAAGCTATGCACATTAACAAACATATTTGTTGTTAAAGCCTTGTCTAAGGTTTTTTGAAGAAGCGGTGCAAAATTTTCTCTTTCAGTTTCTTGCCATTATTTTCAACTTTAAATTCTAGTACAGATTTTTTCCAAGCTGACTTTAGAGGTCTAAATACAGATACATCCATTGGTTGGAGAATGTGACTTGCATTGGGAAAAAGAGCTATCAAAATGATACCATGCTTATTGCAAAAGTCACTTAGTGGCATGGTGAGATGGGATTGATGCCCATCGATAAAGACAATAATAGGAAGTTTGATGTTTTGGCTCAGTACCTATGGATAAAAAATGTTCGCAATATATTCATAGAAGTTGGCACTGACCATCCAGCCATTTTCGCTTTTTCCAACACTCTAATTTGCTGGCAATAATAAGGAGACCGCTGCAGGAGTTTTCTCATAAGAAAAAATGACCATTGGTGGTGTTTGTAAACCCACAGCGTTACCACCAAGAAGAACCGTTAGACATTCCTTTTCGTCATTTTGATTAAAATTGTAAACGCACTTCTGTCCTTTTTGCACTAGAACTTTGTCACCCTTGGGGCACAAAAAAATGCAGTTTTGTCCATATTGAAAATACGATCCCCACGTTTAGTCACATCCAAATTTCCGTCAGATTTCAAAAAAATTTTAATTTCTTTAAACCAATTTCTGATTTGAGCTTCAGTCAGGATACCCCTTGAACCACAAATATTTGTTGGTGTCCTCATAGATAGATCAGGATGTCTTTTGTGGAAGTTCCCAAACCAATGCCTTCCGGGTCTATTATTTACAAAAGGGTTCGCTTTCTTGGTATCTTGGAGCAATAATTGTACACTATCTAAAAACTGGTTTTTTGTTGCTGGAAATCCAGCCTTAGCTATGTAAAACATCTATCGAACCAACGCTATGTCTTCGTCTTGGGACGAAATTGTGCCGGGACCTATTTTTCTTTTTAATGGGTATTTTCCCGTATGTTTGTATAATAATGTTGTTCTAGGCACTTTAAATGTTTTAGAAGCAGTTGACACAGGCATTCCAGTTCTAACCGCTCCTAAAGCCTGCTCCATATCCGCCGCAGAATACTTAAAAATTTTTTAGTATTCATTCTAGATGAATATCAAAAGAAATTTAAGTGTTAATAGTGACCATTAAGAAAGTTTTCTTATACAGAACATGTAATTCAAATACACTGTGTTTTACTTGCACCTGAAGCTGATGCCTCAGTAGCTGATAAAACATTAAAAGTGCTTTTAACCCAACAGTGTCAATTTAAAATGCATGTCAGATACTGGGCCTTTAAATTCTATAGGAAAACTGATGTTGATTTTGCTAAACGCATTAACCATCCTCACATAGTTTTGTAATAAATATACGTTTACTTTAAAAACCAAGTCCTAGTGCCCGTCATGACGGCGTCAGCTATAGGATACATGGCACTTTTAATGTACCAAAGCCTGACATGCAGTTTTATTTAAAAAAAAAGACAATTTTTGAGTATAACTGGTGTTTATAATCAATTCTAAAGCTAATTTAATTATATAAAAACCGACAAAACATATATAGTGGCACAATTTGTATCTATAAAGCTTATTTAAAACATACACTTTCTTGGCATACCTGTTAAGATATAGTAGAAAGCACAAAGCATAAGAAATCAGCCACACTTTGCGTCTTGCCGCCACTAATGCAATTAAAATACTGTCAGCTACCGGGCCACTGTCAGCAACTGGGATGTTTATGGTAATATCTTCTAATATAAAATTATCTAATAACTGTACAGTATTATTGGTTCTTCCAAATTATCAACTTTCTTGCTATGTGGGATTGTGAAATTTTTGTTAATATTTTTTAAAGTATAGAAAATTCTTGACCTAACATATAACTTAATTAATTATGTACCCGGAAATGTATTACATGGATGTGTGAATTCAATAGTTTAAAAATTTTTCACAAATTGCATTATTACGTAATCTTTTACTATGATTTTTTTTAAATTAGTATTTAATTATTTGTATAGTCTACATGTTTTGTTTGGTATACAGCTTTTATATGTCGTGCAAATTGACAAGCATTGCATTCCGAAGCTGCTATCTCGGTTTCTCCGCCACAGTTTATACAAGTATAATTCACAGGAATGGGCATTTTTATTTGCATATTTTGAATAGTTTTACAATGAAGAGTTTGATGGACAATACAATTAAAAATTGTGGTTATTATTTTTTTATTAGATTTTGCACAAAAAAGAACAAGTTTTGTCTACTTTATTAGTAGTTGAGAACAATATAAACGTAGTTGATAATAACACAGCATAAGGGTCAGACAGCAGCGTCACTGCAATACCAACACGTTGAAAAATTTGGTCCAGTCGTGGACCAATTTTTTTGACCTTGAAGTTGTGTTGGGGGTTTAGCATGGCGCGGATGTGTTTACAACTTCCTTGAAATTTTGTTTACATGAACTTAGCTCAAGTTGTCATTGCTCTGTAGTACGTTTATCTGAATATACTTTATTTAAATAATTTTTTAGTTGATTCCAATCTGAAAGGCTTGTTTATTGGATAAAGATCTGGCAATCTCTGTTAACTTAGTTTCTATTATGGAGAATAAACTAAGTGTATGCATCTAAGACTAACGTATAAGCTCTGTCATACGATTAATTGAGATTTAGTCCCGTCAAAGATAATTTACATTTTTTCAGCTAATGAAGCAGACATATATGTTTGTAACAGTGTTTGAATGAATTTGTAAACGTTGTTTTTCTGCTCGTACTTTGATGGTTTGAGAACGGGATTATTTCCATGATTCTTAAACTATTGACTTGCTGAAAAAAATACATCGAGGGAGGAGCTACTGGTGCCACAGAGCCCAAAAAAAGTCGAAAATAGTCATCAAAGTTGTGTCAAGAGAATGGCAACTGACAAGCAAGAAATAGGAATTATTTAAAACATTGAACAGCATATTTTTAACAGCAATTTAAAAAAGAAACTATTAGATAGATAGCCCACCTTAGTTTTGATAATTTTGTAATAACTAGCTGGCCCGGCGAACTTTGTTCCGCCTTAGTTTTGTTATTTTATTTTTTATTTTTTTTGTCATTTGTTTTGTTATTATATGTCAGATGCGTTTACGTTTTATATTGTATGTCACGTCACACGGAATGGGATAAAAAATATTCTTTGTTAGGCTACTGGTTCTAAACAACCACTCCACCAATTTTCAGCCAAATCGGTCATAAATAGATATAGATTTTTAAAATAAACGACCCCAAAAACTATAAAAATGATACCCAAATTAATTATTCACATTTATTACCTTTATCACATTCATTTTACAACCCTCTTTAACTTAAATATCATTTTCAAAATCAACGACCTGAAATTCCTCGAAAATACCCATATCGTTTTCTTACATTTTTATCCCTAGAACACTCTCTTTTCATCCTCCTAAGAGTAATTTTTTAGAAAGCAGGAAACATACCTATTTTTTTTTTTTTTGAGAACTTACGCAATTTATGGGAAAAATTATGAAAACGACATCAATCTTTAGACATTTTGCCCTCTTTCCGCCCTATCAAGGAATGATAATATTTTACTTCTAAAATTTTTTCGGATTTAAACATAGATATTATTTTTAAAATAAACAATCCAAAATTTTTGAAAATCATACTAATATTGGTACTTGTCATTTTTTGTTCATATCCCACCTCTTTTTATCTCTTTGTTAATAAAAAGTATTCTATTCTTTTCATTCAAATCCAGTCATCATAATTTTCCATACAAACTTTCACCCAAAGTTGTTATATGGGAAGTTGTCTCATGGAAGACGATTAAATACGGCCACTGACGATCCAAGATTCAACGCCGCAGTACGACTGCGGTCAGTGGCCGACTTTACATGTAAACGCACGGTCCGACTTTGGTTGGTGATGGGGGAGTGGATCGATTTATTTGGAACGGTAATTTGCCGAGCCTCACCGAACGTTTCCGACATCGCAATTCTAATTTTGATTTAACCCTTCTTTTAGAGGGTGGTTTCTGGAATAAAAAGTATCCTGTAGCATTCTCCTGGCTCTAAACTACCACCTCACCAATTGTCAACCATATCGGTAAAGCCGTTCTTGAGTTATAAGTGGAGTAACTAACAGACTTTCTTTTATATATATAGATGTAACGTAGCAGTTGTAAAAAAGTATTTGAACGAAAGGCAAAACTTTTATAACTTATAAAAAAAACAAAATACTCGTATGTAATTACTTTTGAAAGTGATTCAGTAGCAGCCGAGTGTTATTGATTGAAAAGAAAAGACAGGTCATCTCAAAAACATTAATATTCACATACCAAGTAGATACTTGTTGTAACTGTAAGCACGCATACCAATGTATACATACATACAATCATTTTTATTGTTATTTGTGTTCATTCTTGATTTTTGGCTCAAAGCTTATCGAAATCAAACCATAGACGTAGATTTCTTTTTACGCAAATAGTTCTACTTTATTGATCTTGAAGTTCTGTTGAGCGTTTAGCATGGCAGGTTCGGATTGTATGCTTTCAGTGAACATAAAAAAAATTTGAAAGTACTTTTTCAAATGCTTTATTTTTAAAATTTATTTAACAATAAAACTACATAACAACTTCTAATAGAATAGTATATTACACTACAAGGGACAAAAGTTGAATTTTCGGCCCTGCGCGCCATAATGCCCGAGGTGAAGCCGAGGGCATCATGGCGCGCAGGACCGAGATTTCAACTTCTGTCCCGCGTCGTGTATACGATTTTTCTTCATACCTCGGTCGAAAGTACGTACTTTTATTTTTAATTTTATTTTTTTAACTTTAAATGCTGATAGTTTTTGATGCCTGCCGTGACATTTGCGGCACGAGCGAAGCGAGTGTTGCTGGTCATATAACATAGTTACGAGTATAAATAAACACGATGAATTCTTTCTTCCCTATTATAGGGAAGAAAGAATTTCATCTTACAGGGACTAAAAG
This sequence comes from Lagria hirta, assembly GCA_947359425.1. Taxonomy (NCBI): domain Eukaryota; kingdom Metazoa; phylum Arthropoda; class Insecta; order Coleoptera; family Tenebrionidae; genus Lagria; species Lagria hirta. Next base: position 17,162,427 of record OX375804.1, read on the forward strand.
TTAAACTTTCGTCTCTGTTATTAGGGACGAAAGTACGTACTTTCGACCGAGGTATGAAGAAAAATTATCTAATAACTGTACAGTATTATTGGTTTATCCAAATTATCAATTTTCTATTGCTATGCAGGATTGTGAAATTTTTGTTAATATTTTTTAAAGTATAAAAAATTTTGAACCTAGCATATAACTTAATTAAATATGTGCCCGGAAATTTATCACAGGATGTGTGAATTTAATAGTTTCAAAAATTTCCACAAACTGCATTATTACGTAATCTTTTACTATGATGGTCTCAAAATGTTGCTGAAATAAAAATTCTAAATATGATATATAATCTACAAATCTTTTAGGGTGAAGTGGGGTGTTTGTGGACCCAAAACAAAAAGTTTAACTTTACAGTCTCTTGTAATGTCAGCGCGTGTTTAAGCTTTTTTTTTAAATAGGAGAATACAATTTCATCTATTTTCTTAAATAAAATACAAAAAAAAGACAATAAAAGACTTTTTTGTATATTTTTTGTCAACATGTCAGGGTCCACAGTCCCTTTAATTTTGGGTAACGGTGGACCTTGATGGGGAGACTGTGGTCGGTTTGAAAAAACTCAATAAAACAAATAGAATAATGACAGGGGGAACTGTGGATAGCAACTACGATAATATTTAAAATGGCAAAACAAAATTTTATTGAAAAATAATAGATTTAAAGTCGCAAAACTAGCCAATATTTTTAAATTTTCTCAAGTCTTCGCAAATAATAACAGTGTTTCTATCTCCTGGCTTTGGAACTGCTAGTATTCCTGCTATGTCTTCATAACTAAACTGAAAAACCTCATTTTCTATTGGAAATTTGAATGTATTGCCTGTGCATCGTTTTAAGCATCCAACAATCATTACACGCTTTACAGCATTCTTTTGTACTATTGTTCCAACAGTATGAGTAATTGCTCGTTTTTTGCTTCGTACTATGATGTATTTTCCAAGCAATATTGTCTCGTCAGTAAGCTCTTCAACTGCAGGTCCTATTTCTTCGTCTTCATCGTTTGGAGGTTTATATGAATTGTCGCTTTCTGCATAGATCACTAGATCTGATTCTGCATCGTCGCTGCTGATTTCTGGTTGTTTCTTGCAGGTTTTCTTGGCAGGTTTCTGCTTATTTTTTGCCACATTTAAGAGTTCTAAATAATTTTTAGTCGTGATCACTTCAGCAACGTCTATTCGTTTCTTCTTCTTTTGTTCCATCTTTGGAGAAGGCTTTACCGCAGAAGGCAAAACTTTTTCCTTAGAAACTGCAACGGAATCTGATTCATTCTGGTTTTGTGCAATAGAGCTACTGCAACTAGACGATGCATTAACCTTTAGATTCCTGAGCCTAACTTACCAACGTCAATGCTTAAGTGGGGTCCTTTCCGGACCCCATGTTTTGATTTCAAAAAAACTTGAGTTACAAGCAGTAGATGTACATGTTATGTAGAAATTTGTAATATTGATATATAATTGATCGACTTAAAAATTTTCAAATTTTGATATATTTAATTCAAATCAATGTTTTTTTATAAACTAGATTTTTAAGAAATTCCAACACTCACTTTACACTCCGGATTACATACAGACCGTTTTTCAGTTTTTCTATGAATTTCACATACAAAATGATTACATTTGACACACATTATTCTTGATTTTTTGTCGTCCACTCGAGGACAGCGATAACATCTAGCACGTTTTCTCTCTTCTGAAGAAGTTCCTCTAGGTTCAGGACTATGAATCTTTAAAACTCCACAATCTCTGAGTGCTTGAATAACGTTAGATTGCAGACTTGTTTCTAATCGGCGGATCATGTGAGGTTTTGCAAGTTGATCGCCCAACTCCAGAAGAAAAACTTTTCTTCGATGTGACTGCTGCGTGTTCCAATCAGGATTCAGTTGCACAAACAAAATAAAAGCATTTAGAGCACAAATATCTATAATGTTCATAAAAATTCTGAATGGCCATCTAGCTGTACGCCTGGCACATGTGAATTCACAAATCATTTGGTCGGCGTTGTCTACACTTCCTTTGGTGCTATTATAATCTAAAGTCATAATTGGCTTATTATTATTTTTTTCTGAAATATTTTTATCTAAATGTTGTGTAGATAAGAGATGAACCATTTTTCCTTTCTTGGGAATATATGATACCATAGTCATTTCTTTACAAAAGAAGAGTGCTCTGGTTTTCCAAGTGTTTTTAACTGATTTGGAGTATCTGGCTTATTTTTTCTCACAGTTCCAAGTAATGTTAATTTTTTTTCTAAAAGAAAGTTTGCAAGACCAACCGAGGAAAAAAAATTGACTGTTGTGATACCTCGTCCTGTTCCATACAAAGGTTCAGCTAAGTCTTTGACTACACGAAAAGCTTGTTCTTTCTCTGGTTTTGCGCCTTGCAACTTTCCCGTATATATCTGGAGATTGAATAAATATGATGTTTTTACGTCAGACAGAGCCCAAATTTTGATACCGTATCTCGCTGGTTTTGATTTTATAAATTGTCTAAATGAACAATGACCTCGAAAGCCTACTAGCTGTTCGTCTACAGTAACGTTTTCAAAAGGCTCAAAAGCTTGTTTACACTTTTCTACAAATAAATACCAAACGTCTCTGATAGCTGCCAATTTATCGGTATCTTTTCGATCTTGTCTTGTGTTTTTGTCGTCAAATCTAATAAAACGCAAAAGTTGGAAGAATCGATCACGCGGTAATGCTGCTATAAAAAATGATCGTTTTATAGTTTTATCTGTTGTCCACATTTCATGCACCGCTTCTCTACGACATCTTAGAGCTCCGGCTTTTATTAGTACTCCCAAAAATGCGTCAATCTATATTTTATCTAAAATTTTCCATTTTTTTTGGCGGTTTGTATGCTTTTCGTTCCAAGCAGATACAATTCTTTCAGCTTCTTCATTGGTATGGCGGCAGACTATTTCTTTTATTTCTTCCGTCAGTAGCAGACTGAACATATCTTTACAAGCTATAGCATTCTGCACGTATTGTGTTGGACCTGGCTTAGCGGTAACTATATTTCTTACCAAACGTCGGCCAACTGGTTTTGGAATGGACGATCATTTTAAACCCGATTTAGAATTAAGTTCTGCTGCTTCTTTTTCTGATTCTGTAATTTCCTCCGTTGGTTTCACATCAAAGGGTTCTTCATTTACTTTTTCTAAATCATCTTCAGATTCAGAAACTTCATCTTTGCGAGCAAAGTGTTCTTCGTCGTCATTATCACTATCAAAATCATTTTTACAATCTAGTAAACAATCTTCATTTTCATCGCTGTAATTTTCAAAATTCTCGGCTATATACTGCAGTTCTGCTTCTGACAAAGGTTTATTGCTCCGTTTTTGACTCATTGTTAAAAACAATATTTCACTGAAGCAGTTATCTGAAATAAATATGGTATACGTAAATGACGAAGTGGAGTACATTGAGGACCCACTCACCTAAAATTGCAATAACTTTTTCAAATACAACAATTAATTAACGAAAATTTGACACATGTAACCTCTAAGATAATATGTAAGAAGGTATTCCAATCCTGCAATGCATGATGGGAAATGTGTCAAGCGGTCGCGCCACCACGAGTGTGTCAGACACACTAGCCGGCACCTAAAGTATTTTCATGCTAACTCTCGCAATAATATTAAATTTGGTTTAATAAATAATCATCGCATAAAAAAAAATATTTTTACCCTCTAACAATAATAATAATTAAATATAAATCTTTAATTAGCTATTAGAGTTAGCATGAAAATACTTTAGGTGCCGGCTAGTGTGTCTGACACACTCGTGGTGGCGCGACCGCTTGACACATTTCCCATCATGCATTGCAGGATTGGAATACCTTCTTACATATTATCTTAGTAACCTCAAACTACAGCTGACACATTGTTAAACGCTGTTGGTAATGCATTTCACGGTAAGCTGTTACTACCGATAAAACTTACGCTGGGACCACAATGTCCCCCGCTTAGGAATCTAAAGGTTAACATGAGCCTGCACACGAGTTGGCTCGTCAGTACTGTCAGGTATGCCGTTTTCTTTATAATATCGTGACAACCTTGCAGGATCAAATTTTTCTTTAGAAATAGAATTTCGATAAAGAGGGAAAATACCCGTTTTTCTAAAGCCATTTGCAACGACAGATTCCTGGATAGTACGCCACGCTTTCCCCAAAAGGTTTGAAAATTCGTTTTTTGTCAGTTCTTGTTCTAAATTTCTACGCTGCCAGTCTGTTAATAAAGCATCCCACGACGATTTGAGTCCCTTAAAAACTGATACGTTCAAAGGCTGTAAAATAGCTGAATTATGAGGCGATAGTTTTAGAATTGTCACATTCTCTCTAAGGTAACCAAGCTAAGGTAACCAATTCTGGTGAAATATGTGATAAATGACCGTCGTATATTAATAAAGCCGGCCTTTCAACACAATTTAAAAAAAAAATATTTTCTAACTACAAGACAAACACTTGTTCAGTCATCCACTCATTTTCTGATACATAGTGCGACGTTTCTGGATACTCTTCTGTACCAAACATATTATTCCATACTCGTTTTCCCTTCTGGAGTATCATAGGAGGTAGTTTAAATCCACTAGCATTAACACAAGCCAACACTGTTGTTGTTTTCCTTCCTGAGCCACCGGTTTGCCTCTGAACTATTTCTCCAACCCCTGTTACAACCTTGGTACGACTAGGATCATAGTTAAAGGCTGTTTCATCTGCATTCCATATTTTGCTGGGAGTTTGATGCAATTCCAAGTCATCCATAATAACTTTTAATTTATCGAAGAAATCGTAAACAATAATTGGATCACTTACGTGATGCCTCAATTATTTCTGGTTTTTTAATAGGAAGCCGATGGCGTTTGGCAAAATTTAAGAACCAATCTTCTCTAGGTTTACCATTACGGAATGGAGTTTGCTGATTATTTTGCTGAACATATGATTGCACTGCGTTCAATATTTCTTTCCGAGAAAGACCAAACCCTCATTTACTCATAGTCTTTATCCGAGGGGATAAAATTTCTTCATCTTCTTTAGAAAGAGCTGTTTTACCACCTCCTGCTACACCTGTCATATATAATTTTTAAATTATTTCAGAAAAAAAAAACTTTGGTATTTCTTACCGTTTTGATTTCCTGCTGGAGGTCTACCACGCCAGCCGTTTACTTTTAGTCCAAGTGTCGATTTTGGTATCCCATGTTTGGCTGCTGCTCTTTTTAGGGAAAATTTTACAGATTTAACAGAACTTATTGCTAATTCTAAAGCTTTCTTAGAATATCTACTTCCAACACCACGATTATTAGTTTTTTTTATATATTTCCTAGGCATTGTTGCTGTTAAAACACAACTTTTGAGCACACTATAACACAAACACGTGGTACCACAGTTACTCCGGTACAGCAGTCCACAGTTACCCGCTTTTACTGAAATGTGCGGGTAACTGTGGAACCCTTGCTAAATAAAAAAATATGTTAACAAATCTTTGGCTGGCGAATAATAGATAGAGCCACATGCATTGTCAAAAGAATCCTACAACAAATTTTACGGATTTCTATTTGCAATTGTTCTTTTTATAATTTGAGTCATCTATGGCAGAATTTACTAAGAACAAAATTGTTGCATATTTTTTTGAAATATTTATGGAATATTTGTTTGATTTCAAAGATACCCATAAATTTAGCAATGGTTACTGTTAGTAACATTAAACAAATGTTAACAATTAAAACAATTAAAATTGTTTCTTTCTTTTAATTTCTAGAAAAAATTTAATGGTGTTACAGTTACCCCAAACCACAATTACCCCATTTCACCCTATTAGGAGTATGCAAGCTACCAAAAAGTTCCTTTTCAGAATTGCGATATGCTCGCATATATGTATATAATGCTGTCTCATTCATACCATCACATTCGCGAGCATAAAATTCACATGTGTCACAAGAGTGAATCGCTAAACCTTTCTCAATCAAATAACCACAAACATAAAACGTGTGAAATTTTGTTGTAAAACAACAGAAGTTTGATAATCAGTGGGTCTAAATTTTGGAGATACATTGATAGAAATTTCTTCATTTTGGAATCTTGGCACATCTTGTGTTTTCAACAAAACATCAATTTTGTCGCTTTCACAATTCGCGGTACTTGAATGAAGCATATCAAGACATAAACATTTTTTAAAAGCTCTTGTAAATTGAATAGGAGTGCTTTAAGCTGTTACCGTTTACCGTTTTGTTGTCTTATTGAATCAAAAAGATTTTCTAGGCAATCTTGTGTAAGTTAAAATTGAATTTTATTTGATTCTTTTTCCCCTTAAATGTCCAAACTCCATGAATATGGTCCCATCCTTCTAAAAATGCACCTGGAATGTGCTTATTTGGCTTTTGCCTTAACATAAACAAACCACCACCCCGTACCACATGATGGCATGATGGGCTTGTGCTTTGTGTTTTGGCTGGTAGTTTGGAGTGACTCGCTATCAGTTCGGGAATTATCGGTATATGACAGATAGTTGGGGAATATAAGAGATGACCCTGGCATTTCCGTTTCTCTAGAACTCACTGCAGAACTCACTATTTGGGGGATAATTCCAAGAGAGACAACACATTGCGGAGAGTGACCCATTCATGTGATGTCTGTTAAATGAAGCGAGACAAAGCATTATGAGATTGTTTTGAAAGTATTGCATGCCCATCTCTATGAACGCCAATTCTAATGACAACAGCAAATAAATATATATGTATATACACTGGGAATTAATCCATAAATTGTCGTTAACTAAATGTTGAGGTTAGACGCTCACGATTTTATTTTAATTCTAGGTAAGCATGCAGTGACAAATGGGATACTCCGGGTCAACTCAAATATTAAATTAGTTAAATTTAGTAAGTTAAATACAATTCTTCTTACACTTGATTGATTCTGCGAGTTAATAAGAATTTCACATTACAGTTTTTTAAATTTTCCCATAAATGCATGACTCCGTTGATAGTTGTTTTCCAGCCGCGTAAACATTTTTTTTTGATTTGTAACATCGTTTCCTTTCGAGTTAAAAACTTGTAAATTGTCAAACATTGTATAGCAGTCGACTAAAAATTGTTTTTGCTCTTCTTTTTTTCTTTTCTCGAATACGCTTGGTGATATTTTTTTTTCTTTTTAACTGAGGAAGGGAAAATACGTTACGTACACCCAGATTAAATAACCTAATCAAATCAAAGGTAGTGTGGGACTCTTCCGGTATGATGATTTTGCCGGCCCTACCCTCTAAAAACCTACTCCGCCTCTATCTGACAGGATTTGCATCCCAATTACCAGATAGAGACCTGAAATAATAGAACTCTAAAAGTTAATAACATTTTGAAGCCGTCCATTATATATCCGCGGTTTTAACGGCTATTTTGCTACAAGAAAATAAGTCAATACTACACTGTGCAGCATTGGCATTATTACATATGTTGTATAGCGGTGAGTGTTTTAAAATATCCGTCCGAGGCATGAAAAGATAAAAAGTGTTTTTTTTAAGTCGAGCATTAACAGAACGTGAATCGGCAAGAAAACTAATTTTTTCCAAAACAGCAGAACAGTCGTATTTCGCATTAATTAATTTTTGAAAGAATATAACGCACTGTATCTTAAACCTGTGCTGTAAGCTATTGATGGAAAATCTTTCCAGCAGCAAACTTTGAGAAAAACCTCGTTCCGGAAAAAAGCCGTCTTTTCTGAAAGAAATATATTTTAGAAATCGTCGTTGGACTCGTTCCAAACTGGCAATTGCACCTGCATGATATGGAAACCAAACAAGGGCACTATACTCCCGTTTCGGACGCACAAAGGAAACGTAAATTCGCATGATTGTGGCTGAATTTGCAAAATCTTTAGAATTTCGCACAACGAAACCATACATTTTCATGGCAGAGCTGATACTGTTATGAATATTGAAGCTGAAGCATAAAGTGGAATCAAACCATACTCCCAAATCTTTTACCGTGTTAGGCGTTTCTAAATTAATATTATCAATTGTGTATGAAAACATTATGGGTTTTTTCTTACGACCGTAAGTCATCGTATAACACTTCGACGTGCGAATTCAATAACATCGTAACTCTAAAATCGTAACTTTACAGGACAGGCGAAACAAAATTTTCATAAAGTTCAAGACTTAATTGCTTTCAAACTATGGATCATACAATAATAATTTTTTGGCTTTGTTTATTGTTTAGCATGTACTTGAATACGATTGATGCAAAATAAAATTACAAACAGCAGAAGCAAATTTTAAGCAGAGTTACGATTAAAAAATCCTAGCTTGTTAGTGCAATAGCATTGTAAATCATGTTGCGATATTAAGTTTCAAGATAAGTAAGGGCGTTTATATCGTAACTTCTCTTAATGTGATACATACGTGCTTCTATATTTTACTATATTTTATTATATTATCAATAAAAACATTTTTTTTTAAATTTTTATTATAGATTATCTACATATAATTAGAAAAATTATATAACAGTAAAGCGGTTCATATTTCTTCACATTCTATTTTTCCGGTGTTTGCATTTATGTGTGGCAAGTTTTGATAGAATTTATGATATTCTCTTCTAATATGTTTTAGTAGAGATTTTAAATGATCGTACTTTTTTTTAGTGATTGGTATGAGTTTGTGGTATGCTTTTGTCGGTTCATTCTTTGTGACTAATTTTTTTGTTCTAGTGATTTTTGATATCATTTTCAAATCTAATTTTTTATAATAATCTTCTGCAAAGTCATATTTACATTGTATCACATCAGGTTCTTCTTGTTCTACAACTATTTTTCTAATTGTGTGTTTACTTAACTTTTTTATTTGTTTCATCCGTTGTAAAGTTAAGATTTTTGATTAATTCTTTAAAGTTGAAAAAGTCTTCTTGACTCATTTCTCTTACTTTGTATGGTTCTCCTGTTCTTTCAGCCATCTTAACCAGCATTACCCATTGTGCTGGCACATAAACTTCTTTATTTTTTTTACATCTTTCGATGAGTGCGTGCATACTATCCCCTTCATTTTGAGTATGACCTTTTTCTAAAAACCTATGAATGATTGACTGTAAATTAAATTTTTTTAAACAATACCGATATAAATTGAACAAGTATCGGTTTTTATTTTGACCGGCACAATTATCTGAATAAAACACAAAAGTTTTTCTCCCACAAGTCACCATTTCTTTTATAAATATTAGAAGACAACTTCCAATTTTATTTGTTCCTCTTTGAGCTATAGTCTCATGCCACATGTAACTAAATCCGATAGCGGAGCCAATATCAAATAAGGTAAAATTGTAGGTAGAATATTTAATTTTGTAGTAGAAAGTACTTACTTCTCTATGAGGACTAATTAGTACCTTCTGCAAATCAAAACATATGACTGCAATATTTTTTAACAATTTTTGCTTTTTTTTTATCTGTTTCTTTTAATTTTTTGACCATTTTCTTGTTTTTTAAATGTGTTTCCATTTCTTGTTCTTTCTGTCCAGCTCGTTCGATTTCTGATCGCAATTTGAATGAGTCACACATCTCACATAGATCTTTTTTGCGATGAAAAAATCCATTATTAAATTCTTCATTAAACACTTTACGGTATTGGTTGTAAGAAGCTATATCAGCATTTTCTGCCATCCACAACTTGTACAAATTATACATCTGTGAAATAGATTGGATTTCAACTTCAAAAAATTCTCTACCAGTGTCTTTTCGAGCATAATGAGACTCCATTCTGGGAAATAAGTTAATGTGGTTTTTTACGGTTTTTTGAATTTCATCCTGACTAATGTTGCCTTTCAAAGTACATCTTTGGTCTGGAGAAAGAATTCCTACTTTAGAACGGTTTAGTTTTGCTGTTGCTGTTTTGACCCACTGATCGCTTATATCTAAAGTGTTTATAAAAAAAGTCTTGCACACTTTTATTTTAGAATTAGCCAAAGGAATGTGGTAATTAAGCGAACAACTTCGGCGGGATTGATTCTTTTACTATGGTAACTTTCTTTGGCAAGACTTCTATGTTTTTAGCTATGTAGGCTATCTGAATGTTATGGTTTTCTAATAACCAAAACATTTCAAACACGCTTTTACGATTTTCAAAAGAACATTTTTTGTAACATCTTAATCGACACTTTTTCTGTGCACAGTTCGGTTTTAATTCTCTTTTTTTTACGATCTTATGAGTTGCAATAGATCTGTAAGAATGTCCTAAATTTCGTTCTTTGTCTGCAACATTACGTTTCTATTCTAACTCATTACGAATTCTTTTTTTGCCAGGAGTTGATTTGCTAGGATACATATTTTTTTAACAGAAATTTTTAAGTTGCCATTTGTGCAGTTTGTTGTTCAAAACTTTCGTCAACACCGGTTCTTAAAACTTTGTTCTGAAGAATAATAATTTAGCTAATAATCTTATAATAAAAATATTTGTCTTACTTTGACGTCTCCATAAAATTCCAAATTATGGTTTGATCCACTTAATAAAAAGATTCTTTATGAATTTCTACATTGTAAAACAAAATAAATTTTACCATGTGTATGGTTAAATTTCCATCAGTGTTTTCATGCGACTTTTTTTCACATTCAAGAGCGCTCTCAAAACTTTCGCTGGCTCCGTCTTTGTCAAAAGAATTCTCTTCTAAATTACTTGACCGAATAGAGGTGTTCTATAATATTAAACAGAGTTATTTATAGTATAAATTGTAAAATCATTTAAATTTAACCATTTCTATAGTAAATATATTTCCATCAAACTCTTTGAGAATTTCGTGCGACACTTTTCTATATCCTTCATCGTACTCAAAACTGACCTCAGCTGCAGCATTTTTGTCACAGGTATTATTAGGACTATTATTGTTCTCTAGAGCAGTGAAAGAGCCAACTGACAAGGGATCTAACCCAAATTAACATGAAGCAAATTAATGATAATAAATAAATGATAGGTACTTACCTAATGCTAAATTTAATAAACGATGAGTTCTAGACGACATCTTAATACAGTAGTTGTATCGTAGTCACAAAAACAAAACTATCTTATTAGCGATATCACCAAAATCGCACTGCCAATCGAGTCTACAGAACAAAATGTAATAGTGAAAAAACGGCTAATTAGGCGCGAAATCAATAATTTTGTATCATTCGCTAGAAAATCACACCACATTAAATCCGCGAAAACCAGAAACAGTGGTAACAAATGCGGCTGCAATTACATCGTAACTCTTTGCATAGCTGGTTTATAAAATCCCAACTTGAGTTACGATGTAACTGCATTATTTGCTAAGCTCTGTAATAATAACGTAGCTTGAGGTACGATCATATTTCAAAATATCAAGAAAAGTTACGGTTATAATGCATGCATGGAAATTAGTTACGATTAAATAGTTTACCTAAAATTAGTTACGACGTTATGATTTTTTGGATTAATATTTTTATTTTTGTATTTTGTTTTTTTAAATTGTGTTATTAAAAGAGCGAACTCTAGCAAATGCAATGATATATAAATCTAAAAATCGAAAAAAATTGAGTTACGATGTTATTGAATTCTTCAACTCAGGTACATTGAAGTCTCCTACGAATAATACGTTTTGATTCAAAAACAAACTGCAATGACAATATAGTCAGCGAAAACAGTATAGGTAGCAGTCTGCATTTCGGGAGGAAAATAATATTCTTCAAAAATATATAATGCCCCACTAGGCAACGACAGTTTGACACACACTAAATCTATTTTTGCCAGATCATTTGGGTATTGGGACTTGAAGTCTAATTGGGTTGATGCTAAAGAGGATCTAACCGCTACTAATACACCTCCTCCTTTTGTATAAATCGTATTAATAAAGTCACGATCTTTTCTAAACACTAAGTAATCAGGCAAAAAAGCTCGTTACTACTGACATTGTCATTCAGCCAACTCTCAGAGAGAATTACTATGTCGTATTCACTCATGGAAGCAGACCTAAAAAACAAATCTACCTTTGTATTAAGACCACACACGTTTTGGTAATATACTGTCAGACCATCAGCAGAAGAAGACGTTGACGAGTTAACAATTTCGTTTTTGCTAGGAGAGAAAGATAGGGGGTATTTAGATTAATATTTGAAGCAGCAGTAATGTTTGAATTAACAGTAGTTTTTGGAGTACCATTAATATTAGAGGTCTTATTAGATATGTTAAGACGCAAAGAAGTGTTCTGATAGTTAACAGACGTAGGACTACTAGAACTTTTAAATTGATTTGAGGTGAATTTATTGTTGCTAGGAGTAGTGTACTTTAATTGCTAGGCAGAAATCAAATCAACTCTTAATTTTTTTAAAAAGTTGTTGTAAGCTGTGCAGTTAGAGTCTCAGACAGCGTGAGAAACATTGATTTCTTTATCTGTCACAGGTATTGCAAGGCAGTTAGAACATTTTAATATGTCGCTTTTACAATCAACGACTTTATGGTTTTTGCTGCACCTATAGACCAGGGTAGAAGCCTTTAAAAAAAATATAAAGTGAAAAAAAATAATAGTAGAATGAAACCCATTAGAAAAAGAAGAAAATATTATAACAATTAAAGGAAAAATAATTTACGAGCGATCTGACGTCGGGAAGGGGATGGGGGTGAGTTTTTAAGGGTAAAAAACGGTTCTATCAAAAAAAGTCAAATGACAAAGTTGTAGGTAATAAAAAGATCTAAAACTTTTGTATTTACACTTTTTTTACATAACCTCAAAATTTATGTGAAAAATTCAAAAAAACAAGTTTTTGGTTTTTTATTTTTATCTCTTACAAAAATTTTTTTTTTTAACAACATTTGGTGAAAACTTACTTTTTTATGTCCCAAATACGCTGTAATTTATTTGATTAAAAATATTTATTTTTGCACCTTATTTTGATTAATATCGAAAAAACACCCTAATTTTCAATCGAGAATTCACCCGTCAAAATATCAGCTTTTTTCAAAAAGTTGGTATGGTTTCTGTTCGTTGAAATCTCTACTTTCCGATGGTAAAAAAATATATATGTTACTACAGTAAATCTTCTCAGAAAATGCAAAAATTCAAAAAAAACTTGAATTCGAAAGTTTTTTTTTAATTATTATAAATTAGGTTTTGCTCTTTAATGTTAGGGTAGTGTATGTTTAATTATGTTTTTTCCAGGAATGTTAAGGGAAAACAATGAGAGAATGTTAAGGGAATGTATGTTTAATTATGTTTTTTGTGTTGAATGTTAGAGGAATATATGTTTAATTACACTTTTTTTGTCGAATGTTAAAGGAATGTATGTAAATTTTACTTTTTCTGGAAAGACGTTGCAAGTTCAGAAAGTCTTCATTTAACAAGAATCTATCAAAAAACACATTAAAAAGTTAAGGGTAAAAGAACGTTAAGGGTAAAAGAATGTTAAGGGACATTAAAACTCAAGGTAAAACAATCTTAACAAAAGGAATTAATTATGTTTTTTTGTTTAATTACAGTTTTTATGTTCAATTACAGTCTTTATTTTACAAGTCTAGAAAGTCAAAATCTAACAAAAATCAATCCAATTTATTGTTTTTTCTATATAAAACTACTCCTTAATGTACTAACATCTAAAGACTTTTATTCGTTCCAAAAAAACCCACACTATGGTTTAAAAGGCACAAATTTATGTTCAAACTGTCATGGTTCTAAAAATGGCTCTAATATTGAAGAAGAAACCTACGAGGAAGTTAATGATTCAGAAGAAATTGTGGATGAAGAACCAACGTAGTCTAGAAATAATGTTGGAGAGGAAGAAGGTGATAGTAATGAAGATTTCGAAGATCTACTAGAATCGGAGATGTTTGACGAATCTAACGATGAAGAAATGCCATCAAAAAGACAAAAACTAATAGAAAAGTGATTAGAATTGAAGATAAGGTATTTATGAATGATTAATGTGTTTAAAAATATTGTAATGAATGACGTAATCAGAATAAAGCATCTACATTTAATAGTACGATTTACATTTATATTTATATATAATGAGATGTTCTATGACATAAATGTAATTAGCATTAAATAGATCAACTTTTTTAATTGAAACAAATTGCAGCAATCACATTTTTTAGATAAAATTATTTACAATAATTAAAAAAAAATTTCCCTTAACATTCCTGGAAAAAACATAATTAAACATACACTACCCTAACATTAAAGAGCAAAACCTAATTTATAATAATTAAAAAAAAACTTTCGAATTCAAGTTTTTTTTGAATTTTTGTATTTTCTGAGAAGATTTACTGTAGTAACATATATTTTTTTTTTCACCATCGGAAAGTAGAGATTTCAACGAACAGAAACCATATCAACTTTTTGAAAAAAGCTGATATTTTGACGGGTGAATTTTCGATTGAAAATTAGGGTGTTTTTTCGATATTAATTCAAAATAAGGTGAAAAAATAAATATTTTTAATCAAATAAATTACAGCGTATTTGGGACATAAAAAAATAAGTTTTCACTAAATCTCGTTAAAAAAAAAATTTTTTTGTAAAAGATAAAAATAAAAAACCAAAAACTTGGTTTTTTAAATTTTTCACATAAATTTTGAGGTTATGTAAAAAAAGTGTAAGTGCAAAAGTTTATTACCTACAACTTTGCCATTTGACTTTTTTTGATAGGACTTTTAATTTTGACGGAAATCAAGAAAAACCGTTTTTTACCCTTAAAAACTCACCCCCATCCCTTCCCGACTTCAGATAGCCTGTAAATTATTTTTTCTTTCATTTTTATAATATTTCCTTCCTTTTCTAATGAGTTTCATCCTACTATTATTTTTTTTGGTTTTAAAAATTATCGACCCTGGTCTACTAGGACAAGATAAAGTATTCTTACAAATTCTAGAAGAATGCCCAAATGTATTACAAATAAAACAGCGAACAACGTTAAGAGCATCATACACTGAGCAGTAATCATAACCTATAAAAATATTGTCGCGAGAAATCAAATAGTCGTAAGTTTTCTGAAAATATCACCCTATATAAACAAAAGTAAAAAAAAAAATATAAAGAAAACAGTTTCTGGTATAGTGATAAATCAAATAAAAGCTTTATATTCTATTTAAAATTATGAACTTTTCCCAGGAGTTTACGGCAGTCATGTTCAACATTACAGCTATATGGTGCTCATTCGTCCATGCGACCATTGAACAGCTTTAGTGTTAGATGAGGTCCCGAACAATACAATCATAAACCACTATCGACTACTTCAACAGTTTTATACAGGGTATTTGGCTCGTTAATGTATAGTATATTACACTACAAGGGACAAAAGTTGAATTTTCGGCCCTGCGCGCCATAATGCCAGAGGCGAAGCCGAGGGCATCATGGCGCGCCGGACCGAGATTTCAACTTCTGTTCCGCGTCGTGTATACGATTTTTCTTCATACCTCGGTCGAAAGTACGTACTTTTATTTTTTTAACTTTAAATGCTGATAGTTTTTGATGCCTGCCGCGACATTTGCGGCACAAGCGAAGCGAGTGTTGCTGGTCATATAACATAGTTACGAGTATAAATAAACACGATGAATTCTTTCTTCCCGCTATTATAGGGAAGAAAGAATTTCATCTTACAGGGACTAAAAGTTAAACTTTCGTCTCTGTTATTAGGGACGAAAGTACGTACTTTCGACCGAGGTATGAAGAAAATAAATTTTTATATGCCAAGCTGATTTGGGTGTGAAAAAATTATGCGCAATTGTTGAAGCTTGTTTAAAAACGCACAGTTTGATATTAGTTTCAATAATAAAAACAATACCTTTGCACTATAAACAGCCAAAAAACTGCAGAGCTCCCACTCACACACGTTTTCACTTTTCACCTTTTTCTGCATTCTTGAGAAAATATTTTGAAGATCCAAACTTAGATGATGAATTTAGCATATCAAACAAATTATTAATTTTTCTAATAAATTGTTCAGTTGCTTATGCTTCTGGAGGAAGTTTTCCAAATCTAATGTACAAGTTCATTCCTGCGACAACTGTATTGCTAAAAATTTGGCTACCAAATTTAACTTTTATTTTCTCAAAATTTCCAGGAAAAATGTGAGAGTTTGATAATTTGGGAGCTGCTTGCAACGAAATTTTTTTATTGTGTTCATAAATTTTTTTAAGAAACTCTCACAATAAATTTATATTGTTTATCACAATAGTATGCTTTATGAACATGTTTCTCAGTGCTTTCAGCAAACGAGGAACATCAAAAAAATAACCATTTTTTTTATTGTTGTGCTTAAAAAATGGTGTTTCTGCAGTTACACTTAGCAACATGGCCATTTGAATATTATTTGCTCTCATATCAGATACCATACCTACCACTGTCATATCAATATTATTGAGATGCGTTATGACATTTAATATTATGGCTTTTAATTTTTTACTCGGACATGTTGAATGTACCAAATCATACACAAGTGGTTGCTTCCATTTTGTGCACAGAATTCTAGCCATTATCACTGTGGCTGTTAACGCAGGTTTGAAGTTTCTTGTGCCATCATCCACATAATCAAATCCTATGATTTTATCTTTATCTATGCTTAAAAATAAATTTGCTTTGATACTTCTTTCATCAACGCATAGCATACATACTTTATTAAAGCTTTTTAAATTTTGTACTTTTTTGCCCAGGGTTTCAAAAACAACGTTATTAATTCCAGGACCAAGTTGGATTCCTTGAATATGCTTTTGCAATGTTCTTACAGACGGAAAACAAAATGCTTTAATTAATAAACTTTTGTATACCTTGCTTCCAGCGAAATACAGCCGTAAACAAATATTCTTGAGCTCGTCCGTATATCGTCGTGCTTTGGGAAGCGTGTTACACAAACTTATTTGCATATTTATAAATTTAGCCATGTTTTCTGACGAGCAAAATTTGTGGGTTAGTTTTTTGAAATTTTCTAAAATTATTATATCCAATAAAAAGTTTGCTTTGAAGAAAAGCTTGGTTGTAAAATAATTTCTTCAATTATTCTCGCTTTATTTGCCAGATTTGCATTAACTGATTCTAAACATTCCATTTTTCTCTTAAGTTTCCGTTTTCTCGGAGTACAAGCAGACAAATCAGCTGTAGTCTGAGTCTCGCAACTGCTGAAAGAACTGAGTACAAATTCTCTATTTCCATAAAGTTGTGAGGATTTTTGAATTCAATATTTTTTAAGGGTTTATTTCTTAAATAATCTGGCTTAAGGAAACAGTAAGAGTTTGTAAAACACTTTCGACATTCCTATATAGTGTATGTATTTTAATTGATTCTGATTGCATTTCTAGATTTAGATTGTTGAAAAATGGCAGTACAAAGTCTAAAAACTGATAATACAATATTACTGAGGGAAAGTAAATATCTGTAAAATATAATGTTAAAGCATTATATTTGTAACGCAATGGAAATTTCGATTCAAATTTATAATAAATAAAATCGTAAACAAAATAATGTAGGGATTGTATGTCGGATAATAAAACCAACGATGGAAAAACTTAACAAATATAATAATGGATTAAATTGAAAATAGATACAGGATGTTAATTAAAATAAAAGATACGCTACGAACAACCCTCTTGGTCTACGTCTTATTCTACACTACCTACTGGAGTGGCAACAGCTGAAAAAGCTGTTCCACATCCGTCTTAAAAATCTATTTTTAGAATAACCTACCTACTTTATTACATCTCAACTAAACATCTTAAAATTCTAAAATCCACTCTGTTGCCGATGCTACACTCGGCTATTCTATTTTGGAATATCTGACCTCAGATACTAATCCAGGTCTTCTGAGTCTACTTCACTGTCTGAAATTTCAATTTCATCTTTAGACCATTGTTTTAAATGGTCAGCCGATGTTGTAGTGGACTGAGGACCTTCATGATCTCCAACCTTTTCGACACTGTATCGATCATAATGTAAAACCTTTTTAATTGGACCTTTAATCCAGGACTAAGCTGCGTGCGCTTAATAGCTACCATATCATGTTCACTGTACTTTGTGGCCATTTTTCGCTTTTTATTATACGATTTTTTGTTTTCTTCTTGAACCTTAGTGATCTTTTCTTTGGCATCCCTACGGCAGTCATCTCTTTGCTCTTCAAACATTTTACTCCATTCTGCCTCAATAATTTCTCTTATTTCTGGATTGTCTCGAAGACGCATCTGTGTACCAATCATCAAATCAAATGGAGCTTTGCCCGTGCTTTGATGAGGAGTAGCATTCAAATACTTCTGCACCGTTGAGACGTGTTTGTACCACTCTTTGGGTTTTGGCGCTGAAAGTTTTGTCAATAAGGGAATTATGGTTCTATTCACTCTTTCCACCTGCCCATTACTTCTAGGAACGCCAGTAGTGATACGTACGTGCACTATTCCTTCATCCCGGCAGTACTCGGAAAATCCAGAAAAAGTAAACGCTGCCCCACAGTCAGTTATAATTCGTTGTGGGTTTCCAAAAACATTTGATTGCTTTTTTAAACGATACAAGACTTCCAATGTGTTTGTAGATCGGGTCGTATATATCCAGACAAACTTTGAGAACGCATCAACTACTACTAATAAGTGCTTATACATTTTTTTTGTAGACGGAATTGGGCCCAAATGATCAACATGGTAATTGTGTAAAGGCAGACCCCCTTTGTCAATTGGATTTAACAGTCCCTCCTGCTTACCGCATTTTCGTTCTGCCAAAATACAATCGATACAGTTTTGAATAGTTCGTTCAACAACTTTGCGCATATTTTTGAACCGATAGTCCTTCCGCGTAATTGCCTTGGTTTTACTAATGCCAAAATGTCCGCGCTTATGAGCTCGCCTCACGACTTGAGCTTGTAGGCACTTGGGCACCACAATCAAAGGTTTGTCATTAACAATTTTACATAGCAAACCGTTTCTCAGCTCATATTCGCTAGAAGTATTTTCGATCAAAGTAGAAAATATTTCTTGTCATTGCACGTCGTCGTGTTGCGCTTTTCTGAGTTTTGCAAGGATTGTATTTTTGCATTCGTTTAACAACATAACACTTGGTAAAGGATTCCTGCTTAATGCATCTACGTATACCCTTTTTTTACCTGGCCTATGTAAAACAGTGTAATGAAATTCTTCCAAAAGTAAGGCCCACCTTGCGACCCTTACACATAAATCTTTCTTTTTCATTGTCATTGTAAACGCTTGACAATCTCTAATTATCACGAATGATATGCCTAACAGATAAACTCGAAATTTTCTCAATGCTTTAATAATCGCCAGCACCTCCAGTTGATAGCTAGAATACTTTTCTTCCGCTGGTGTGGTTTTACCGCTTGCAAAATACACTGGATGGAATTTATTATCATCTAAACTCAATTGCATTAAAATTGCTCCATATCCAAGACGCGACGCATCCGTATGCAACTCGGTTGCTGCTCCCGGTCTGTATAATTGTAATACAGGTTTATTACATAATATCGTTTTTAAACTTTCAAATGCTTCCATTTCTTTCGACTCGAATTTAAAATCGGTCTCTGTTTTTAATAAATTTGTTAACGGCCGCGCAATAAGTGAATACTTATTAATAAACTTTCTAAAATATCTAGTAAGTCCTAAAAAGCTTTGTACGTCTTTAACATTTTTGGGTACGCGGAAATTCTTTACGGATTTTTAAGTTCTGATGGTCTAAGTTTCCCATTTTCTACAATATGTCCTAAATACTCAATTTTTTCTTGAAGCAACTGACATCTTTTCCAGTTTATAGTTAACCCGTGCTCACTGGCAACGTTTAGAACCCCTTTTAGCTTAATCAACGCTTCTTCTTGATTAGCAGCAAGAATGATTACGTCGTCTAGGTATGTCAGCACACTTAGCTTTATTATTTCGTTTCTAAAAACGGCATTAATAAATCGCTGAAACACAGACGGTGAGTTACAGAGTCCAAACGGGACTTTTAAAAATTCAAATTGACCGCTGGGTGTCACAAATGACGGAAATTTACGGCTGCTTTCTTCAATTGGCACATGAAAAAACCCGTTTTTATGATCTATTGTGCAAAACCATTTAGCATCCTGCAACAGATTTAATTGATCTTCTATTAAAGGTAGCGGATACCTGTCTTTTACAATATTTTGATTTAATGCTCGGTAATCTACACACACGCGCATTGACACATCCTTTTTCCGAACAGGGACTATAGGGCTTGCATAATCTGAAACCGAAGGTTGCACAATCCCGTCGGCAATCCACTCGTTTATGGTTTCATCAACCTCTTGTTTTTCTATGGGTGATAACCGTCTCGGTCGCGCATATCCTGGAATATCGTCTGTAAGAATGATTTTCATATTTACTTGTACATCCCGAATTTTTTCAGGTTTATATTCACTAACTATTTTTTATTAACATCACCGTCCGCGATGTTAATATTTAAAATTTCGTGCACATCTGAATAATTAGAATTTTTTTCAACGCTATCAATGATTTTTAAATTTTCAATCTTTTCGGCATTAATATTTAAATTTACTTTATTGAAAGAAAATCAGTACCTAAAAGTACTCCGTGTTTTAATAACGTACCTGACACAACATGAAATTTAACCGAATACGATGCATTGGCTATAGTGATATCAGTAACAAATTACATGATCCAATTACAGAACAAAATTTAAAATATATACTTACATACTATAAAGAAAAGAAGAAAAAAAAAAGAAAGTGAAACAAGTTTGAGTTTAACAGATTAGAATGATATAAGCTGAATAAATTACTTAGATTAGGTTGAGTGACAATTGTTTGACAGAACGTTGAGAATGGTTTTGAGAGTGTCGAAAAATATATCGCAGGTAGAACATTATTGATTAAAACTTTTTCACATAAAATATACAGGCGACTTTAACATTATGTTAGATTGAGCCGAAAGACAATAAAAAGGAACGCTTTGCCGACTTGATCGAGGAATATTGATATTGATCATTTGTAAAATATTTGATGCATCTATCTTATTATTTAGAATTTTGTATAGAAATGTGATGGCAATTGCAACTCTTTTGTATTTTAGAGAGTCAGCGTTAAAGCGAGACAGGAGTAACGAGTGATCGTAATTTTGCTCAGGATAATAGCCATCTACCTTTAACGATAGATACTTCAAATATTTTCTCTGAACATATTCAAGGTTCGAACAATTGACATTGTAAAAGGGATTCCAAATAATTGCAGCGTATTCTAATTTTGATCTAACATATGCGTTATATAACGTATTAAGTGAATCGATACTGTTAAATGATTTTGTATTTCTAATTATAAATTCAAGCATCTTGTAGGATTTTTTGGATATATTGGAGATGTGCGTTATATAACGTATTAAGTGAATCGATACTGTTAAATGATTTTGTATTTCTAATTATAAATTCAAGCATCTTGTAGGATTTCTTGGATATATTGGAGATGTGGTTTGTAAAAGAAAGTTTGCTGTCGAAATGCAGGCCGAGATTTTTAGTGTGGGTATAACTTATAATATCTTGACAGTTAAAGGAGTAATTGATTGGATGAGTTATATGTTTTTTAGAATAAGTAATTACTTTACATTTGGAAATATTCATGGTTAATGTATTTAGTTTACACCATTGCTCAATCGACTTTAGAGTTTGTTGCAGTTCCAAGCAGTTATTAAGAGTGTTAAGTGTTAGATCGAAATACTTTAAGATCATCGGCATAGAGCAACTTTTCACAGTCGATTACATCACAGATATCATTACTAAATATGAGGAAAAGTAGCGGTCCCAAGTTGGAGCCCTGTGGGACTCCAGACGTTGCTACAAAGTAAGGAGAGTCAAAACCATTAAATGAGACAAATTGCTTCCTATCTAGCAAGTACGATCGCATTAGTTGAGTAAGGCCGTTGGAAAAACCGATTGTTTGTATTTTAGATAATATAATTTTGTGATCCAATCTATCGAAAGCTTTTGAGAGGTCAGTATAAATAACATCGATTTGATCTCGGTTATCAATAACATTGGATATGTATTGAGTGAATTGTAATAAATTGGTAACTGTAGCTCTACTCGTATTTTCTATAAAACCGTGCTGGAAAGGAGATATTAATTGCTTGACTGTAGGATTAATATTCATAAATAAAACTAGTTCAAATACTTTCGACAGATTGGACAGTATTGCAATAGGTCTGTAATTTGAAAACACAGAACTGTTACCATTTTTGAGAACTGGAGATAACCTTGCAGTTCTCCAAATGTCAGGAAATGATGCGGTCTTAACTGCTAGATTAAATAAATAAGTGAGCGGAGCCAATAAAACGTTGGCACAATCTTTTATAAAAAAGCTAGGTAATTGATCAACACCCGAAGACGGTGTATTTTTAAGTTTTCTAATGGCTTTAAGAACGTCATTGTCGGTGATTTCAACAATATTTATTAAATTTGATAAACTATCATAATTGTTGATGAGATATTCTGTGATCGAAGTAGATATACACTATGGAAATACTCAGCAAACTCATTGACAATAAGCTGAGGAGATTCAATAGATTGCCCTTGATCGTTTAACATTTTTTCAGGTATTCTTGTGCAGCTCTTTTTGTTCTGGATGTAGAACCAAAATTTTTTAGAATCTTTTTTAAGACTAATTTCAGTTTCGTTTATATAGTCTATGTAAGCTTTTTTAATTTTGTATTTGATTAATTTGCGAATGCTTTTGAACGACTGCAAGTCAAAATCTCCCTTGCGACGCTTGTATCGAGCTAGGTATCTATTTTTGTTTTTAATGTCGTGAATTATTTCACTGGTATACCATTTAGGAAATTGATTGTTGGTTTTTCTAGCTTTTTTTAAAGGAACAAATAAGTCGAGTAAACTATAGATCATTTCGTAAAACTTAGCACAGGCAACATTTACTTCGTTAAGGTTAGCTAGAAAATTCTAATTGACATTTAATAATTCATTATAAAATCCTATAAAATCCGCTTTTCTGAAATTGTAACGTTTTCTGTGAGAATTATCAGAAAAATTTGTAAAATCGTTAGTGGGCAAGCTAGTAGTGATGTATAGGGCTGGATGGTGAGAATCCTCAAACACGAATGAATTTTCGTTGCGCTGAAGTAAGCAAGGAAAGTTAGAAAAGAAAAGTCTGTTATTAGAATTTACCACGGTATTTACCTGAGACGCATATAGAAAGTTTATAAAATTTGTTGCAACCTTAAATTTAAAATCAGATGACAACTTCTCTTTATAATTTGTTTTATTAAAATCGCCCAAACTTATAGTTTTTGATTAAAATAAGCTTATCACTAAATGCATCCAGAAAGTTCTCTAGCTCAATTGCATTAATATATGGTGGTATATAGAGTACATAAATATGAACAATTGTTGACTTAACACGATAAGAACATGCAATTACATCAATCCGTGAGAACACTGCCGAATATCATTCAAATTTATGGCTTGAACATTAAAATTGGAGCGATGGGCGACTAGTACTCCACCACCTCTTGATAGCTGATTCTTGAGAAGGTCACGATCACATCTATATGCTAGGTACGAACTAGGCAAAGTCGAATTCTTCTTCGCTTATAGAGCAGTATATTTCATCAATTTTATTCTTTATACTTCTTATATTTTGATAGTAAATTTTGATATTTTTGTTGGGCAGTTCTAGTTTTCCTGAGACTGAGAGATATAAGCCATATTATTTTTAAATTTAAGGGACAAATTATTTTCACCTTTAGAAGATCTGTTTTTTAATTCGGCTATTATGGTTTTATTATGATTACGTTGCATTATCGTCAAGTCCGGTCGAAAGTGAATTACTAATTAAAAGCGATTGGTGTTACTTTTGTTAGACCTTAAAACGTCTAAAACATCATTTTCATTAGCACAGGTAATCTTTAGAGGTCGATTAGTGTTTTGTTTTCGGGTACCGATTCTTTTAAGTTGAGGAGACAAACCTAAAGGTGATAATATGGCGTTAATCTGATTGCCGTCATCCTTTATTTTATCGGCCATTGAGTCTGCATTTGATTCCGGAATATTGTAGATCACGATATTGCAACTTCGTTGTCTACAATTTTCAAGCTCTGCTAGTACCTCATTAAGCATTTCAGGATTACAAGTTGAGCTATTATTTTTACTTTTAAATTCGGCCCACTGTTCTTGTATACTTTGTACATTTATTTCGACTGTGTCAATACGATCGTTAAGCATTTTAAACTGGTCTTTCATATGTTGCAGCAGGTCTTTCTTTAGCAGATCAAATTCGTGTTTGATTATTTTCTGGATTAAAGCCACTGATACGGAATTATCGTTAGATTTAAAGTTTGAGCAATTAGGACAGGACCAATTAATGTTCTGCTTTAAGTAATCGCCGAGTGGAGCCTCATCCCCATTTATGCATTTAATATGCGAATAGTTTTTACAAATACCACATTTAAGAGATGGTGTAGTAGGCGTCACTGCACCTTCGCATTGTAAACAGAAGTTAGGCATTATGCTCTTTAATATTAGGAAAATGGAGCAAGGATATTACAAAGGACACATATTTCTTCTGCACGAACGGGGTCTTTCGTAGTGACTTGACAAATAACACACAGCCCAAATTAGACCACGGATAGGTGTCGTGGGGGTACAAAGGTCAAGATAGAGGACTGTTTGATATCGTCGCAAAAAGTGGTCACACTTATCAGCAAACTGTAGAGATAAATACTTGGAAATAATAATTCCAGGTAAAAATTTACTATTTGATATTTACTGGTTATTGTTTTTGAATTAAAATGGTATCGAAGAGTGACCAGCAATAATACACTTACTTATTAGGATGATGTTACAGGCTCTGAGTAACTCAAAATCAGGAAATGCCTTTGAAAATCAATGAATCTAGGACAAACTTGAATTATATATAAAAAAAGCCTGGAGCTCACTGAAACACGATCACTCACAAATGTCATATATCAAAAGCTACAATCACTCACTAACACTTGCAAAAAGTTATTAGTTAATTACAATAATTTTTTTTATTGATAAAATAACGAAACATTACTAATTTAAAACAAACTTTCAGAGAACACAACACATGGACCGACCACACAGCCAGGGACTGTGCTGTGCTAAAACACAAAAGAATAAAACTTCAAATAAATAAGTAAATAATTAATTTTATATAGTGTACAAATAAAAAAGAAAAAAAGTAAAGAAATGAACAAAATAATAAATAAATAAATAAGTAAATAGTTGACTGTATGTAGTGTATAGATAAAATTAAATTAAGATTAACTATTAGACCAGAGTAATATACTGACTAGATTTGGAAATAAAAAAGAAAAAAATGTAAAACTTAAAGAATTTAAACGACTAGAAACTAAATCATTCGTTAAAATGACTAGCAATATCAGTATATTAAATTTCTTACCCATTCATCTCGCTATTGGTTAATATCGCAAAAGAAAAGAAAGGTGGAGAGACTGAGTTAAGTTTATAAGAACAAAAAAAAATCTTAATTCTAACGATATGTACAAATATAATAAGTAAATGTGTAGGAATAAAACTTAATCTAAGGTATAAATAAAAGTGTCAGATTAAGTGCAATTTTAAAAAAAGAAAAGTTATACTAATTTAAAAAAAAACAAAGAACAATCAACCAGGGGGTGACCGGCGGTATCAAAGGACCGAATAATTTACTTTGAAGAACAAAAATAGCGCCGGTCTTATATTTAAACACAATTAAAAAATTTTGAAATTTAAAATTGTATAAAACTTAACCTAAACACGTGCACAAAATGGCCACTTCAACACCAAACACTCGTAAGGCACCCACACAATGATGTTGTGAACCCGGCGCGCAGATTGCAACGTTCGGTAAGGCGCAGGACCACTTTTTCCCGGTGACTTCAATGCTTCGTTAGACGTGAAACTGGTAGTGATTTTAACGGTGCGTCACGCGGGAATCTTCGGTGGTCCCAAAGCTCACCGAGCAGAACTTTTACTGTATAAAAAGCTTGAAAGCTCCAACTTTCATATGGAGGTGTAAGCTCGGCGAGCTTTTAAGTTGAGCTTTATATGTGCACCTTACCGAAGTTGTAGGGGGCCAAAACAACAAAGTGTTTGTAATAGTACAGGATACGTAAAACAATCAGTAAAGAATGTTAAAAAAACCAGCTCCGTATGCAACTGTCATTTCTTTTTTGCACTCATTGCTTACAGATCGGTGTTTTCCGATCGTTTCCAATAAAATAAAAACAATTGTTCTGCACCTGTTTTTTACTTTGCTGCCGCAGGGGTCAAATGTTTGAAACAAATATATTTCATAGCATTCAAAAAAAAAAGTTCTATCTTTGCGGAAAAACATTTACTCCATTATGCAGCACTTTTTTAAGCCAGCTTGCAAACAAAGCGCTCAAGTCAAAACGGTTATTTTCCAAAGTCGTTAGGTAAATAACTTCTACCTGCTTTTGCCATTTTTGCATGTTGATTTTGAGACTGTGGCGTCAGAATGAAGTAATCCTAATATAAATGTGTCACTTGTCAATTTGTAGACTGACAATTGTCAACTGACATGGTATAAGTGTGTATTGTCGCAATTGATAACAAATTTAGTTGTATTTGTGATATACGCTATTTGGGGTTTTGGTAAGACCAAAATTGCAGCGATGGGAAAAAATTTGGGAGGCACCGGTGTGTGACTTTTGGAGACTGATTTTTGTGATGCAAGAATAACATTACAAAAAATGTTGACAACAAGAATTCCCATTGCCACTTAAAGGTGCTATAAGCAAAATGAACAAGAATACCACATACTGCACGTTACTGTTTGCTGAGATGTCGATAGAACTCCATTTGCAGTATAATCTGCACATTGAGGGTTTTATAGATCTTTGACACGAAAGATCTATCTAAGGATAGCTAATCATGCTCTGGTAATAGGTATAATGAATTGAAAAGTTTTAAAATTCCCACGGACACAGCTCTTTTACTGCGACTTGGAATCGAACTAAGTAAAAAACCACCACCTTCCGAAAAGAATCCGTGCGGGAACACCTATTGGTTTACGTCCGCACGGTTCCGGTCTTTAACGTCTATCTTCCTGATCTTTTGTTTTCATCACCTTCTTAATAAAACTATGAATAGTTTGCCACTTCTCTCGAGAGCTCATCATTTTTCTTACAAGCGTATTTTTTGTTAGATCTTCTACGTTTAGTGTAGCGTACAGTTGTGACCTTTCTGTTGACCATCTCGCGCATTTAAACAAAGTGTGTAGGGCGCTCTCAGTTTCTCTGCAATAGTTGCAAGCGTCGCTCTCTCTTATCTTGAAACGTTTGAGGTATGTATTAAACGCTCCGTGTCCTGTAAGTGCTTGTGTTAGGTGATAGTCAGTATTTCTATGTTCGCATTTCATCCACGTTCTTACGTCGGGTATTAATGTTTTTGTTCATTTTGCAATGCCTTCTGAGGTTTCCCATTCTTGTTGCCACATATCTAAAGTTATAAGTTTTTCCTCTTTTCGGGTTTGAGTGTTGACTGCTTCTCGGATATGTAATCGGTGTCTTTCTTCAATTAAAAGGTGGAGTGGAATTGCGCCCGCCACTGCATTTAGTGCAGTCGTAGAAACTGTTCTATATGCGCTGCATATGCGTTGCTTCTCGGATATGTAATCGGTGTCTTTCTTTAATTAAAAGGTGGAGTAGAATTACGCCCGCCACTGCATTTAGTGCAGTCGTAGAAACTGTTCTATACGCGCTGCATATGCGTAGTAAGCCTTTTCTTTTCACCTTTCTAATTATCGTCGGTTTAATCAGCAAACTACGTAACTCCATTTTCCCTAATTTTACAGGAGACACAAAAAACCGTTTATATTTCTTTTGATTAACAAAAATGTGTATTCAACAAAATCCATGGATTAAGATAGTTGTACGTGTTACTTTCGTAACATCGAATTCGGTTGTATGTATATAATATTTTAGCAATTAATATTTTTCCTAAAAAAATGGAGTTACGCATTTTTCCAGAAGAAATAGAAACAAAAGGTTGGAGATACATAATTTTGTGTTAGTACGAAAGAGTTACAAAAATAATAAAATGTTTCAAAAACCAAATAAATTTTATTGCCAAATTAAAAATTAAACATTTTTTTTTAAATAAGAATAATAAAAAAACGTTGTAAAATTTTTTAACTTGATTTAAGAATCTAGTTAAAATTTTTTTGGTTATTCGTGGGGCAGCTTATCATAGAAGTACTCATACTCTTTTTCAATTCTTATAAATGCTTATATTTTTCAGTTTTAATTTTCAGTCTATTCTTATGAAGCTGAGGTAAGTTTTTAAAATCAACTGGTGCAACCTTAGAAACATTGAGCCTTATTGGTAAAAGCTGCCAATCATGTGGATGTCGAAGTTTATAAAAAACACCATTTTTTGATGAATACTTCAATGTTTTTAAATCATTTACTACGGGTGAACCAGATGTTTTACCTGGCCTAATAGAATTAAAATTTTTTATTTTATCACATTTTTTGAAGAAATTATGCTGCAAATACTCCACTTTGTAAGGCGTCTTCTGGCACGCTGTCTTGCAAATCTGCACATAATCTGCCGGGACGTTAATTTTTTTGTTTCGCATTTGTTTCTCAATAACGGAATGAACACTGTCCACCTCCATCTGTGTGTGTCCTTTTTCTAAATACTTTTGTACTATTGTGACATTTTTTTGCAATGCGCAATTAAACAAAGCATTTGATAACGTTGAGTTTCTGTTTTGATATCCACAACCATCGCTGTAGATAATTATTTCTTTGTCTTCCACTGGATATAACTCAAGATTACTTTCCAAAAAATGTATGATAATGGTTGTAAACTCATTACTGGTCACACCACCTTCAGATTCATTTCAGAGATAACAATACCCTTGATAACGTTTAACGTCAAAAATTGTAAAATTGTGCACGATTAGCTTTGTTTTAAAATATAAACTTGAAACGTTTGATTTAGGACAAAGTAATACAGACTGTAAATCCATAGTCAACACTTCATTAGTAGACTCTTTATCTTTTGACTTTTCATCTCTTGCTTTTTTTTTCATTTGAACGTGTTCATTGTACTTTTCTTCCGACAAATTTCCAGTCTCAAATGACACACAAATATCACATAAATCTTTTTTTGGTCTATATAAAGAAAGTCTCTTGTTATCAAATTCTTTTAGAAACGTCGCAATTGATAAACTGTTTTCACCTCGTTTTGTACAAAATTCTGTTTTATAAAGTTTATACAATTTAGATTTATAGGTCCATATTGGTTCTAGATACAGTTTTGACGTCGACACTCTGCAGTAGTGTGATTCTAACTTAGGTAATGAATCAAAAAATTCGTGAAGCGATTTAATGCGTAGATCTTGAGTTTGCTTGCCTCCAACTGAAATTCTTAGTTGATTGATTTCCATGTCGCTTTTAGCCCAATTTTTTATAACCTTCTTTCCATGGCTCTTTGGGTGCTTCTAATCTTGCTTTTTGTTTTTTTAGTGAATACCCATGTTTGGCAGCCATATAAAAGACAAGGTAAGAGACAGGTTTCAAATATATTTTTTTTCACTCTTAGACTGTAGTCGCCTTTAAGTATTTCTTTTAATGCCCAAAGCAACATTATAGCGGAATTTAATCCCTCGGTTGATAATGTCGAAGATTGGTTCTGCACTATTGACGAATACTCTTTTTTATATCTATGGGATGA
Organism: Lagria hirta; assembly: GCA_947359425.1. Taxonomy (NCBI): domain Eukaryota; kingdom Metazoa; phylum Arthropoda; class Insecta; order Coleoptera; family Tenebrionidae; genus Lagria; species Lagria hirta. The sequence goes on from OX375804.1 coordinate 17,192,134, forward strand.
TAAAGTCATCTCGCATTTGGTCTTAAGTAAGTTAAGAGGTGTCGCTCAGGTCTGGTATCGAAGTCTCAGTACCCACATTCATACATGGCGCGATTGGCGTGATATGCTCCTATCAAATTTCAAACGCAAGCGTAATTTATACAAGGCATTGCAGGAAATGATGGCTTCTTTACCATTACCGAATGAAACAATGTACGACTATGTCTACCGAAAACTTGCGCTTATTAATAAATCAAAAATACAATTAAAAGACGAAAATGTAAATCTAATTTTAGGGGGATTCGCGATGATCAAATTCGTTTTTCTGTAGAAACCGCTGGAATAATTAATCCTCATGAACTTGCAAACCATTTACAAATTTTTGACACGCGACATTTTGATAAGTCACAAACAAATGGACGTGGCCAGCGTCAAAGTAACTTGAAGTCTATTATCTGCCATACTTGCTCCCAAAGAGGTCACTATCGCAAAGATTGTTGTTACGGTTATAATAATTATGCTCCAGATTGGCCAGCAAAAAGACCATTAGCTCTTGAATACAGAAATGAAAACTTTGTGTGTTCAAAGTATACAAACGAAAAATATTTTAAGACTATTACAGTAAATAATCGTGATTTGACGTGTTTCACTGATTTTGGAAGTGAAACTTCTTAAATTTCCGAAAAAGCGGTCAACGATTTGGGACTGGGTGACGGGAGTTCCTAATCCTAACGTGATTTAGGATTAGGAGATTTTACCATTAAGCCAAAAGCAAGTATTAGAGCCGCTGTGAGAATTGATGGCATAATTACTATAACGGCCTTTTCTGCACACAGCACTTTTAAGGTAAAAGCACCCTGATTTTCAATGGTCAACAGAAAAGCACAAAAATGAATATGGTTTCGTCCAAACAAATTCAGAATGTGGTTGATTCCTCATGAGTGTTCACAAAAGTGGACTGGTGCATAACGAATTCACTGCCGTGTCTCTAAAACTAGGTGTATTTAAAAAAAGCAAATATTTCAAATTATTTTATCGAGCATTTTATTTATTTCTACAAAAAAAAAGAATAGTACTGTAATACTCATAATTAAACAAAAACAAAAAAATACATCGGAATAATCTATTATACCCGCTCGTCCACTTCAATATTAATTCTGATTCACTAATGCACTTCAGGGTTACTGTAAAAAAAAATGTAGACGAGGTATGAAAACATTTTTTTTGTATGTACTTATATTCTATAAAATGTCTGAATGCAGTTTCAAACTCGATCCTTTGCGTGGTGTTTTCGAAAATTATTAACACATCTGACTTTTAGGCCTCTTCGAAAAAGTTTATTTCAAGTTGGTCATATTCACTATTAATTTTAAGTTTCTATTTCTTCTCGGTAAATGGTCGACCGGTAGAGTTTAAATTCATTTGTTGCATTCGTTTCTCAAATGATGATAGCCTGGGCTTCGGTGAACGTTATTTGAGCCCAAAATAGGGGCACATTTTTTTCTATTTTAACACGTACTAAATACGACATTTTTGTCGTTTTATTGTACTTCTTGACGCGTTTGCGGTGTGCTTGCAGCTGGTGAAAATCGTCAATTGCTTTTTTAAAATCCATTTTGTTTTTCATATTGTTTTTAAGACTGCAAAAACACTAAGGTCACAAACATAAATAACGAACAGCAGCGAACAGCCTGGAAGAAACAAACCAGTGAACAAACTGCCGTTCAGCCGCACGACCTAAGCGTTCATCATTGGTGCGCAAACTCAGATTGTCTGCAGCTGGCTGTGTTCTGTTGTATAAATGGTTGTGTTATGTATGCATCTTAGAATAAAAAGAATTGATTTTGTTAATTCTTTAATAATAACTCAACTGTATTTATACATGTTTAAATGCATACTTATCATGAATATATACAAAAACTTAACAATGATAAAAGTATTTCTTGCCTTAATGATAACCCATTTTGTACAGGGTTGGCTCTAAATATATTTATACACAACACCTCCCGCTTTAAAATAAGAAAATTTACAATAATTAAGATACACTAAACCTTTCGGATGGTTTAAGACGACTTCGTCTACGCAAAACTCTTTCACTGACATTTGACGTTGTATTTGAAATTTCACTTTGTGATGTTTTATTTTCAATTTGTGAATTTTCGGTTTCACTAACATTTTCATTATTGACATGTACGAAAGAATTTGGCTGTGTACATTTATCATCACCCGCGATTGGATGAATGGTTTGGTCACGAATACTGATTTTTTCTGATACAATGTTTGCTCTCAATTTCAGTTGATTTGAATGTCGTTTGCACACCATTCCACCATTACACATTGTAATCAAAAAAGTATTTTTACCTAAAACCTTTTTAATTATTCCTTCACTCCATTTGTCTGTATTGGGTCTATAATCTTTGACCCAAACCGTGTCATTAAATGGTTTTTTAACTTTACCTCCATAATTTGTCTTTTGTCTTTCCTGATTAGATTTAACAACATTTTTTACGGAAGGCAGCATAAGATCAAATCTTGAAGGTAAACTTCGTCCTATAAGTAATTTTGAAGGTTTTTCTCCAGTTGTGGTATGTGGAGTATTTCGATATTGAAACAAAAAACGATTAATAATTAAATTTGAAACCTTATTACCCTCTCCGTAACCTTTCAAAATTGCTTTCTTTAAAATTTTGACAGCACTTTCAGCCTGACCGTTAGTCTCAGGGTGAAACGGTGCACCAGTTACATGTTTTACCCCATTTTTGTGAAGAAAAGTTTGGAATTCATCTGAGGTAAAAGTAGCAGCGTTACCTGTACATATTTGTTTTGGCAAACCATATCTCGCAAATAATCCTCTAAAAATTTTAATTGTGGTACAAGAAGTCATATTTTTAACTTCAAAACACTCAATCCATTTGGAAGTAGCGTCTTCGATTACAAAAAAATTACTACCGCAACAAGGTCCAAAAAAATCTGCATGAAGTCTAGTCCAAACATTTTTTGGCCAGTTCCAAACAGTTAGAGGAGTTTTAGGAGACAAATCTGAAAATTTTGCACATGTTTTGCATTGCTTTGCCAACAACTCGATATCTTTATCAATGCAAGGCCACCAGACATAAGAACGTGCTAATGCTTTCATTTTTACTATGCCCATGTGAGCTTCATGTATTTCCTTCAGAACAGCAGCTCTGTATCTATAAGGTATCACTAGCTTATAACCCCAAAGTAAACAATTTTGTTCTACGGACAATTCGTTTTTTTTTTTGAAAAAATGATAGCAATTCAGGATTATTACATTTTTCAGGCCAACCATTGTTCACGTAAAAAATTATTTTGCTTAAAATAGAATCTTTCTGGGTTGCCTTTTTAATTTCTATAAAATCTAAAGGAAATTTAGAGTCAGTTACGTAATTCAAATATGAAGATTGAAATATGAAGATTCAAATATGAGATTTTATCAATATCGGAATTATAATGTACATACGTAATAGCTCTATCCTTGTTAGGTTTTGCTAAAGTTTCTGACTGCGAATCAGGAAGACGTGACAAAAAATCTGCATAATTGTTACTAAATTTCACGTATTGTATATCATAATCAAAAGCTGAAAGAATATGCGCCCATCTTTATAGTCTGTTAGCAGCAAAAATTGGAATTCCTTTTTTTGGAATAAATATAGCCAATAATGGTTTATGATCAGTAAACAAAAGAAATTTTTTACAGTATAAATATTGAAAAAATTTTTGAACACCAAAAATAATTGCTAATGGCCAGTGCTTCTTTTTCTATTTGGCTGTATTTAATCTCAGCTGGATTTAATAACCGTGATGCAAATGCGATAGGTTTTTCAAACCCATTTTCAAAAATGTGACTAATATAAGCCCCTACTGCAAAGTTACTTGCATCAACTGTCAGTTTGACAGGTTTATTTGGATCAAAATGTGTGAACACATTGTTTGACATTAGCATATCTTTTACCTTTTCAAAACTTTTATTGCATTTTTTATCCCAAAGCCATTGTGTACTTTTCTTTAATAAGTTATATAAAGGCTGTAGGACGTTTGATGCATTTGGAATAAACTTACAATAAAAATTTACCATTCCAAGAAAAGACTTTAACTGCGTAACTGTCGTGTGAATTGGAGCATTTTTTATTGCTTCTACCCTCTTGTCAGTAGCTCTTAATCCGTTTTTATCAATAATATGTCTTAAATATTTTACACTACTTTGAAAAAAAGCACATTTTTCTTTTCTTAATTTTAAACCGGATTCTTTCAATCGTAGTAATACTTTTCGTAGATTTGATAAATGTTCCTGATCGTCCCTACCCGTAACTAAAATATCATCCATGCAACAGACGACACCCGGTAAATTTACAAACATTTGTTCCATAATTTTCTGGAAAATACTGGGTGCACTCGTAATACCATATGGAAGACGTGTATATGAAAATAAACCCTTATGTGTTGATGTGGTAACAAATTTTCTAGATTCTTCAGTTAGCAGAACTTACTGATAAGCTTCTGACAGATCTATTTTAGAAAATTTATCACCACCATGCAACTGTGAAAATAAATATTCAATGCGAGGTATTGGATATTGTTGAACAACTAAATACTGATTTATTGTAACTTTAAAATCTCCGCAAATGCGTACGTTTCCATTGGGTTTAATTATAGGAACAATAGGCGTTGCCCAGTCGGAAAATTCGACGGGAACTAACACTCCGTTTTTAACAAGACGCTCAACTTCATCTTCAATTTTAGGTTTTAATGCAAAAGGAACAGGTCGGGTTTTAAAGAATTTCGGTACCGCTTTATCCTTTAACCTCAAATGAATTTCCTGTTTATTAAAAGTACCTAAAGAATTATCGAAAATGTTTTTGAATTTGTTTATCAATTCCGTAATACTTTTAGTAGAATTGTCTACATCATTATCAATGTATCTGATTTTACATATTCCTAAATTCAACAAATTCAAACCATTTCTACCAATTAAAGGCGGTCCTCCGTTTCTGATAATATATACTTTTAAAACATATTCATTCTGTTCATAAACAACTTTTAAATTTAAATACCCCATTGGTTCAAATGTTACTCCAATATAATCTTTTAAAGTTAAATCATTAGTAAACAATTGCTTATTTTTAAAATATTTTAAATAGCATTTTTCGGAAATTGCTGTATATGCAAATCCCGAATCTGCTTCAAAATTTTATGGAATATTTTCTACAATCAATTTAACATAAATTGGTTTTGCATTACCCTTATGATCAAAAGAAACATTCCCTAGATTAAGAATTGGCATTTCGTTGTTTCCTTCCTCTATGAAGTTATGATTTCTTGAAGTCTTCTTTTTGCAGACTGAAGCTAAATGTCCTTTTGTATTGCATTTATGGCAGATGCAATTTCTAAATGAACAGTCACTTGATTTATGATTTTTACGACCACACACTGAACACTTCCCTAACTGTGGAGAATTTCCTTGAGATGAATTTCTATAACCCATATTTGGTGAGATATTTACTTGTTTTGATGAACCACTTTTTGTAGAAAATCCATATCTTGATGTTTTTCTTGAGTTTTTATTTTTAAAATAATTCACCGTTTCAGTTTTTATGTTTAGATCGGACTGAAATCTATTTGAAATCTCATGCATTACTGATTCTTTAGCTTGAGCAATTTGAATCATTTCGATAACGTGATTGTAGAGTTTTCTTCGAAACATCGGTCTCTTACATTGTTTTCTCCCAAACCAATTGTAAATACATCTCTGATGACTGTTTCCAATTCATTTCCAAAGCTACAATTTGCAGCTAAACTTTTAATTCTAGCTGACCACTCCGAAACTTTTTTCTTTTTCATTTTCTTTGCTGTATAAAATTTTAGACGCTCGGCAAAAACTGATTTTACAGGTGCAAAAAAAGTCATTTAAGGTTCTTATCAGCTCATCGTACGATTTCGAATCTGGTAAATATGGTGTACACAAATTTCGAAGTAAAATATACGTCTCTTCGCTTAAAGAACACAACAAAATTGCTTTTTGCCGATCACTGTCCTCGATTTTATTTGCAATAAATGATTGCTTCAATCGTTCTTTAAAAACAACAAAGTCGGAAATTTTGTGGTTGAATTTATTCATGTTTAATATCGAAACAGAAGCGCTTTGTGTTTGATTTTCCGTCATTATTTTGAACACTCGGACACGCACTTTTTATTGTCACACTATAGGAATAATATGATTCACTATTTATCTATTTGTGAGTTCGTTAAAAAATAATCTTCGTCGTCATTTGTTATGTATGCATCTTAGAATAAAAAGAATTGATTTTGTTAATTCTTTAATAATAACTCAACTGTATTTCATAAATATATACATTTACTTATCATGAATATATACAAAAACTTAACAATGATAAAGGTATTTCTTGCCTTAATGATAACCCATTTTGTACAGGGTTGGCTCTAAATATATTTATACACAACAGGTTGCATAACGTTTTTTCTACTAGTTTTCATAACAGTACAAAACTATTATGAAGTCAGTCCAGATACGATGTTAAAGCCAATTTATAACATTAAAACTTTTGATGTTGAGCACTAGTTCCTTTCAGGGACGCTTTGTAATCTGATTGAGATGTGTTTGCTTTGTGTTTAGATTTAATTTGTTTTTTGTTATATTGTTCTATGTTGTTTGATTTTGTGTTATGTTTAATTAATGTTTCACCAGTGAGAAATTTTATTTGATTCTTAATTGTATTTTTACCAATTTTATTCTGTTTAGCAAACTCTTTTAAGGTAATATTTTCAGAAGTAGGATCTCCTTTTTGTGCTAAAAAATTTAATGCTAATTGTCTTGATAGCATATTATTTAAATTGTTAACACAGGAAATACTAGTAGTAAACATGTTTATTATTACCTATACAGGCTTAAATATATACATTAATACCCAATTATACATTTTAACACAAATTTTTTCTATCCTATCCTCCCTTTTCTTTCTTTGTGTTCTTTTTCCCTGTCTTCATTTACTCTTTTTGCATACTTCTGTCTCCCGCTTTCCCTTCTATCATCTCTTCCTTTCTATCATCTCTTCATTCTTTATTCAATTTCAGATTTAATCGTTCTCTCTCTCTCATTATCATTTTCATCCATTCTATTCCTTCTTTATTTCCTTTCATTACATCCTCTCTCCTTAGCATACTTTCTTTTATCTTTATGCACTCTTTCATCATATGCTGCAATAATAAGTTTAAAGTTATCAGGAACGTGGACCAAGGGTGAAAACAAATGTTACGTTTTCAAATGTTGCAACGTTTCGTTGCTATTTACAACTTCTTCAGGCAAGCTGTGTACATAGAAAAACAATAATATAAAAACATGTAAAGCATATGGAAGAATACAATTTGAAAAGATAAATTCTTACATTTGAGGTTAACATTTATGTAATAACAAAAATCTTCTGAAACACTTCATCGTTAATAAAAATTATAAATGAAGGAAAAAACTACTTAATATAATACAGTATTACTAACAAATTTAGGAGCAAGTATAACATTTATCAGCCAAGTAACTAATTGATAAACAAAAATCATGTTACTCGAGTCAGCTGTCAAGTGAAACTGATAAAACCACTGTGGTGACAGTGATTAATATTATAACATTCTGTTATACCAACTGCAAATCAAGATGTTTACAAATGTATCTAGTTTCTTAGTCAACATTAAAAATAAAATTTAAATTAAGAAACTCTTTATACTGACAACTACTTGAATAATTAATAACTTAATTCTCACTATCTAAATAAACATTTAACCGACTCAATAATTTCACAGTAAGAAGAACTCAAACTCTGAGTGTCAGACCTGTAATTTACGCAATCAAACACTTTAATAAGAAAACATTTCATTGACATTACGTTTAATATAATGGGTTTCATAATCCAAAATTTTTGTGGCGTCAAACTGAAAATTGTGTTCGCTATCAAAGTGATGATCTGCTAAAGCTGTCTTGTGCTGCTTCAAAAAACTTTCCGGTCTGCAATCCACAGAATGTTGATACAATCTCTTCTTTAATTTCTGTTTAGTTTGCCCGATGCAAACCTTTCCACACGTGCAAGGTATCTTATACACCACAGAGGATCTATCAATCTTATCAACTGGATCTTTTAACCTGCTGTACAAATCTTTTATCTCAAAGACATTGTAAAATACCAATTTACAGTTGGTCAGTCTAAATAAAAAACCAATTCTCGGTGATAAACCCTTTATAAATGGAAACCTGCAGAACGACCACTTTCTTGGACCAGCATTGCTTCTCAAGTTCTTCTTGACTCTGTCAACGGTAACTTTCTGGCATTTATCCACAACTGAACGTGGATAGTTGTTATTCAGCAATAAGTGTAACTTATACTTATAGAAACCATACTATCATGACTTAAGCGTATAGCTCTTAAAAAGCTACTCATTTTGTACAATCTGTCTACTTTCCAAGCAATTGCAATCAAATTATTACCTTTGTCAAAAACTTTAGCATTATCCCGGGTCGATACAATTTTGTGCTTATGAGTAATCTTTGCATAGCTAATTTAATTCCAATCCATATCTCGAACATAAAATACATTAAGCAATTTAATAGGTACAGTTTTGTCGTAAACTTTGAAATAACTTATTACATGCCCCACTTTAGTGGCTTTTAAAGATTTATCATCCCCAATTTTAACATTAACTGCTTGCTTTAAAATTATACATTCAGAAAAATATGCGTCATTATTTATTACATGATCTGTGCATCCACTATCCAATAACCATTCAATTTGTACATTAACACTGTTACCTGATTCTACATATTACACGCAATCTCCGGTCCTTCTTGCACCTCCGTTAAAGACGCCATCTTTGGTTGTACCTCCGTAACAAAGCTGCTCATGTCCTGTTCGCTCTGTCGATAACCTCGGAATCCTTGATACCAGCCGCCGCGGAAACCATGTGGTTCGCCATGTTGTTCGCCTCGACCACGTGACCAGTTTATATAACCTCCTCGTTGCTCATTGGGACCATGATACCAATTTTCATTACTCCCTTGTTGACTAAAATTACCTCGATTGCTTCCTCGATACTGTCCACCACGTGTTCATGATCCTCTACTTGATCATTGACGACACTCTCTGGTCTCCCACAGCCCCTCTGGTCATATGCCCAGGTCTCCCACAGCCGTAGCACGTTTGTTCTTGCTTCCTTCCGCTCGTCTTTCGGTCAGCCATAAAACATTCGTTTTTACACTGGAACTCTAGCCATCCTGGTCTCTCAACTCCAACATTTGATTTTTGCTTTTGATATACTCCACTGTCTGGTCTTCTTCTTTTAATATATCAATTAAATTTATAATATGACTCATTGATTCCGGTAGCGTCCTCAACATATAGTCCTTTTTTTCCTTCTCCGTCACTTTTGCACCCGCGTTTTTTAGTTCGTTTACGGCCTTTTCAAATTCGTGGAAAAATACTGTTGTGTCACTAAAGTCCTTTAATCTCAATTTCTCTAACTTATTTCTGAAGATGATTTGGAGTGCCGTAGATTCCTTCAGATACAATTTATCAACCTTCTCTATAATATCTTTTGCTGTATTCAAGTCACTTACATATTCTCACTGTTTATTTGTGATAGCACTGTAAATATAATTCATCGCTTTCAAATTGTTTTCTTCCCAATCGTCATCTTTTTCGGGTTTTGCTGTTCTAATCACCGAATCGCACTTATTTAACCTCAAATACATGCTTAGCTGTTTCTTCCAATTTCTATAATTTTCGCCGTCAAATACTGGTATTGTTACATTTGACATATTATTAAAAAAAACACACTTTTATTTTATTCAATCACGGACTTCTTATTTAAACCAGTCAACAACTTTTTATTCAATTTGTTTCTGCTACCATGTTAATTTATAGTAGGACTCAAAACACGTGTATTTTGCTTAACCTTTATTTACACCTTATTTACAACCATCTGGACATGATGAGACTACACACAGAAGTGAGTTGACTAGTAGGTAAAGAATTAAAGATAAATCAACAACCTAAACTACTTACATATACATGGCGCACTCAGTACTTATCTGCACTAATATTATAAAGAGGAAAGATTTGTATGTTTGTAATGAATAGGCTCAAAAAGTACTGGGCCGATTTAAAAAATTCTTTTATCAATAGAATGCTACATTCTTCCTATTTGACATAGGCTACCCTGAAATTAACTTTATTTTGTACAAGCGGTACCCAATTTGGTATCTTTTTTCAGTAAATACATTTTTTTTTTTTTTTTTTTTTTTTTTTTTTCATTTTGATAAAAATTAGGGATCCTTGGTAAAATTTGAACAATGTAACCGAAGGTGTAGAAAAATGAGTCTTAAAATGTCTTTCGTCGAATGCGCTGCCGAAACTATTAGCGATAGAACAAAATAATGTACAACAATATTCAAGAACATCATAATGTCTACAAAAAACTCCGCGGTAGCATATGGCCAACTATTGTAGTTATGTCACTACAACAACTTTTTTCATTTTAAACATTAATGAAAATGCTAACCAAATTCAAACCATGCTATTTATGTGTTTTTATTAATCCTTATCCAAATAAATTATTTTATGGTTAAGACCATTTAACTACCTATAAAATAGTTTTTAAATTATTTAAATTGAACTTTCCATTTAAAAGATATTACGAATTAAAAAATTCAAACAGTAAACAAAACCGTCATAGCGCCGTGGCCGTTGTTTGCGATGCAGTCTGAAAAGCGCGCCGGGCATCGCGTCGGGCGGGGTGGAGGGGCACTGGGGGGGGGCAATATTTAATAAAATTAGTAAAGTCCTTATCGGGTATGACGAGACCAGGGAAATAGGTATTCATTTTTATATGGAGGATATTATAGATTCCAGTTCAAATTGAATAGGTACGCATACATAAGAGAGGTCAGCTATACAAAATAAAGTAGTGCATCAAATTTACGCTAAGGCGGTACGGAGTTCGCCGGGTCAGCTAGTATTTAATATAAATGTACATATTCCAACATGGTAAAATAGAAAATAATCCTGGAAAGAGAGCTGTTGCGAAAATATGCTTAAATTCCTTATGGGGTAAATTTGGGCAAAGACAAAATATGGGTGCAACAGAATATGTTACACATGTTAAAAGGTTTTAGGAAATTTTACTAGATGGGAAACTTGATAATATACGTATAAACGATATAAATGAAAATATGTTACAAATTGATTATAAGTTAATAGATTGCTGTATAGAAAATGATTTCAATACCAATATATTTATAGCTGCTTTACAAGGCTAAGATTATACGCAATGTTAGATAAATTAGGAAAAAGCGCAGCATATTATGACACTATTGTATATATAGATGAAACACCGTTAAAACAGGCTGTCTATTAGGAGATTAGACAGACGAATTAGGTAAAGGTGTATGGAAAATAAACTGGTTATCAACAGGCCCGAAAAGTTATTGTTATAAGACTAATACAGGTAAAGTTGTTTGTAAAATAAAAGAATTTACGTTAAATTATGAACCATCTGAAAGATTAATTCTTATAGTATAAATAATATTTTAGAAAAGATAGACAGTAAAATCAGTACATCGAATCAATATAATCGGATTACAAGAGATACTAAAACTAAGGAACTCTTAAATAAAATAGAAACAAAAGAATTTGGTTGAGTTTATGATAAGAGAGTTATTTTAGAAAACTTGGATACAATACCGTTTGGATACTAATTCTATTTTATTGTTACTTAATAATGAATAAGTTGGAAACTATAAATAATACGAGTACTTTTTTATTGTTACTAAGTAATGAATAAGATTTTTTAAATTTGCAATTATTTTAATCTTAAAAGAACAAAAAAAATATTACAAAAACAAAATGAACAATAACTTCAGGTGGTTTTTTAAAAAATTTTACTTTTCATAGTATTTAAACAAATTCTGCTTGACATCATCTATCTCTATGTAGAGAATTTGTTTATAGTCCAGTCATTATATACATTTGAAAATGAAAATGAACCGAGAAAGCCAAATTTTGGATATTACGTGGGGGGTGGCTAGAAAAGCTTAAGTTTAAATTGTCGACCAAAATAACCTTGTGCAATTTCCGCCATCTTGAAAAAACTCTTAAATTCAGTTTTTTTATCATAACTCGGTTCCCGTTGAGATACGAAAATTTTTATTGAATACTTTTTTGTTGCTTCTTTTACGATCTACAATGAAGGTCTCATACATTTTTCAGGTATCGATTGTCGTTTTCCAGATATCGATTAAAAATATCAAATATTTGTGGAGAAAGTTTTTTATTTCGCTATTAACTTTTTTCTGGTGAAAGATACCGAAAAAGGTTTGGAATAGAACTGGTAGAGCGTGTTCCGACCTACAAATTCGTTTTTTTTATTTTTTATTTTCGACAAAAATTACGACCTCTAGCGCGCCAAAAAGTCAGTAAAACTATGCCCGGTTTTCATTTAGCCGCTCGCTCGGTTGTATCCACACGTTAAAATGGATAGAAAATGGTTTAGGGAATTATTGCAATACAAAAAAAATTTATAAACCAGTCAAATTATAAATCAAATACATGAAATTTATTGATGAAATAATTTTTATGCAGCAAAAATAATGATTACAGGTGGTAATTTTTTTCACACGTTTTTCGTCGTTTGGATGGTCCTGGCTGTTCAAGTTCCGCCTCGGTAGACTCTTCGAGTCTTGAAACCTTTTCAATTGCTGGAAATGATGTTGTGACGGTTGAAAAATTGTAATCATCGTCATCGTCGTGATCGTCGTTGAATAAAATCTTGACTCTGGCGACATTGTCACATGTTTGTCCACTACAGTGCAAGCAAATAACGGAGCAATGGATTCCTGCTTTTCTGCAGCCACAAGCAGCTTCACACTTTCCTTTGCATTTGCACGAAATGAGTTTTAAAAGTTTAGGTGAAGCGGGTGCGGCTGTGGTGCAAATTGGTTCGAGCCCGTAATTTGTTTGTCGCCAATCCCATTCCTGAGGATCTTTGAAATTTTCAATTCCGACCCATGTTTGTACTTGTAGATATGTCCGGAAAACGTGTTGGCGGACTGCAGTTTCCGTTGGTGGGAGCAGTGAAAGATTATTTGTCTTGTTGGTCGTCATTGATTTTGCGGAGCGCAAAATATCCATCGTCGTGTTCTTTTTACGACCACCATAAAGAGCGATGAGGAATAGCTTTCCTGCGCAAGCTAGCATCTCCGGATTGACCTTTTCTTGCTTGAATAATTCTACCGATGACCGGAGGTTCGGATTCTTCTCGAGGGTGCTGATGAACTTTGACTTTACAATGTTATAAAAAAATGACGTGGTGTCACAACCGCTGAAAGCATGGATGAAAAGAATGTTTTCAAGAACAGACTTATCATGCTTGAAACAATTTGGAGAGTACACTTTTGTCGGTGTTTTGCCTTTAGCTGGTTTCTGGAAGAACATTTTAAAGAACTTCTTAATTTTAAAAATTAAGACCAAAAGATCGATATCTTTGCCAACGATTTCTACAGAGTCATGGAACTATGCTTCTTTAATTGCTGTGGTTACGATGAGGGTGTCAGCATCGTCAAAAGCCTGTTCTACTTTTATCCCGGTATTTGCAAAATAACGGCGAAGCATTTGTATCAAATTGTTCTTATTTTGGTGCTTTGCAAGAAACTTCTCCTGGCTAATTTTCGGAGTAGTAGTTTCATCGAACGTGAACTCTGGCGATTGGTTCTTCTTTGAACGTCGAAGCTCATATCATTTGAATAACCGTCGAAAACAATTGTAATAGTTTCTCCAAAGTGTTGTTGTATGTATGCAACATATTTTTTGCAAATGAGATCAAACGTCTCAACTCGACCCCAGACAACTTTGTGGAGAAGGAAATTACCGTCGACTATGTGATGATGTCTGTCACCAGGCTGGAAATTTTCTGTGAAAGGTTCGAAGGCGTTGTATAATAGCGACTTTGTTCCTTTTCGCATTCCTTCTTCGGTGAACAATGACAATGGGAACGGAGCGAGCTCGTATGCCAGAAGTTTTTTCAGGTCAGTCTCGGAATTCTTCGTTATGTACATTCTTTGGAACAGCAACAATGGATCGATTGGAACTGGTGACTTGTCGATTGTAATGCTGGTATTTACTGCCGATAAAGAGAGCACTTTATCCTTCCTTCTGAATGACAAAAACCCGAAATCCGTTCCTATAATTTTAGTCATCATTTTGCGATCAATTTTGGTTATGCTTCATAGATCGCATAAGAGTCTGCTCTATCGTCATGTCCGACATTATCCTAGGCCAAAATTTTTTCGAGCGACGAATCGTGAAGCAGCCACGTTTAGTGAACTTGACGTAATCTTCTATGGGTATTTTTTCACTCAGAGCTCGCATATCTTGTAGGTATAAATGAGCAGATTTCGCATACAGGAAGTGGCCGCTGGCGTGAAAGAAAGGAAGCATTTTTTGTATGGTATTGAGATGAAGTTCCCAATTACCGGATCTTTCTGCTTCCAGGAAGTTCTTCACCAGAGAAACCATGCGATGGTACTGTACCCATAGCTTTGCCGTAGGACTTCTGCTTTCGATGGCGACTAACTCTTTTGCAAATTTGTCGTATATGCTTTTCACTCCGTTGTTGTTAGCGGCAGTCATGATGGTAGGTCGATTGAAAACATCTTCCGCGTAGTAATCTAGTTCATCACGTTCCTTGTCGTCTAATTTCAGCGAGTTCAGTACAATTTTTGTCAGCTGAGTGTGACAAAATGTGAGCGCGAACAGCTCTCGCATATGCGTGGCCGGCAAGAATTTTTTCGGCACAATTTTCTGCATAAATGAGCTTGAAAAGCTTTTCAAGCTCATCTTCATTAGAAGATGAAATCCACCAAGTCTCACTACGACGTTTTTCAAAACGGATGTTGGGTTAGAAGCTCCCACGATGTCGGGAGCTTTCCAGTACAGCGGTTGATCAAATGTGATGAAGATGGTTTTTTGACTGCAACGCTTTGAATTCTCGACAGCTTTGAGAAGCGATGTAAGGATCGTGTCATAATCTGATGGCGGCGCCTTGATAAACGGAAGACAGATAACTTTTGCGCGTTCGTATGGCATATTGGCGGTTACACTCTCCATAAATCCATTCCATCCTGGAATTCCAACAGAGCATCTCTATTTTCCGTAAAGCCAGATCAAATCTGGTATTGTTGGTAAAATTTCGCTTGGAAGTTGACGAAGAGCTTTGACATCGGCAACAGTTATAGCCTGCAAGCCTGCCGATTTATCTTTGTTGTAAGAGAGTACAGGTACCATGCCCAATTATGCAACTTCTGAAGCTGATTTTATTTCGACAATACGCGGGATTTTTTTCTCACGTTGGATACATGTGTAGGGAGTCACGCAGTGTATTCCTCCTATTGCATGAAACGTTCCATGACCGTCAAGGGTGTTTATGTTAAAATCCGCATTGTCAAATACAAAATTGACTGAAAGAATTTTCCAAAATTTTACTTTCAGCTCTATGAATGCATGAATTCTCGAAAATCGTTATTTCTCGATACGGTGCACAGAATCCCATAGCTGATAATATTTTTCGATGTCTTTCAGCAAAAAAAAGTTAATAGCGAAATAAAAAAAATTTTCCCCAAATTTTTGATATTTTTGATCGATATCTCGAAAACGACGATCGATACGTGAAAAATGTGAATTTAAGGGTTTTTTCAAAATGGCGGAAATTGCACAAGGTTATTTTAGTTGACAATTTGAACTTAAGCTTTTCTAGCCCTCCCCCACGTAATATCCAAAATTTGGCTTTCTCGGTTCATTTTCATTTTTAAGCCGATTTTTCCGACGTAATGACTGGACTACTAGGCAAGGCAGCATTATCCCATAGTAACGCAATAAACTTGATGTCTTTGGGTTGGAGTATTCCTTCTGTTAATGAAAATGTGTTTTTTGCTTGAAAAAATGGGGCGCGCGTAATGGTTTATTTTGTCGTAAAAACAAGAAAACCAATTTTCAAATCCAATTAGCTGTAGACCCCATTTTTCTATCAAAATTGGGTAATTTTGCACAAAGCGTGCAAATCTTCGGGATCGTGTGGTATTATCTGGATTTATATAATTCCTATCGTAATATTCAATAAATGAACGCAGTTCTATAAATCCTTGTCTTTCAAGTTTTTCATAATTTAATTGGGCCTACAAAATAACAATGACAATTTATTTTAAATTAATTCCTAACAATCAAAAATTACATTAACTTACCAAAGCGTTTTCTTTTGCATCTAATTGCACTTGCAAAACCTCTACTTGTTTTTTCGCTTCAAGGAGCTGTTCTCTCAAGTTGAGAATGATGCGTTCTTCTAGTGTCAGTTTATTTAATATATTTGCGTATACTTGTTCTTGTTCCTGAAAAAATACAATTTTTTGTTATAATTTATAAACAATTAAAGAACTTACCATTTTTGGCACAGACTCTAAACCACAGCTTCGTACAAAATGAACTCTGAAAGCAGATCCACATGACAAATGGAACAATTACATTTGACAGCTGACGCTTTGATACAGTGTCATAGAATACGCTCCTATAGAAAGCTAACTGCAATACATTTGCGTGGTGCAAGACGAGGCGCCATCTAACCTCATCCGACAAAGTAATTTAGAACGCGGGAAATTTGAAGGGTTATATTGAAGTTCATTGTTATTTGATGGTGATATTTAAACCGTTTTAGAAAGTTTGGTAACCAAGTTGGTATAGCCTGGAAAATCGGGGGCTGTTTTCAGGATTTTTTCTGCTTTTCTGTTAACTCTTGAAAATCGGAGGTGTTTTTCCTTAAAAATGTTAATTTTAAAATTTACCTTTAAAATCGGGGGTGTTTTCACGATTTTTTTTGGTGTTCTGTTAACTCTTGAAAATCAGGGTGTTTTAACTTAAAAAGTGCTGTGTGCTGAAGAGGCTGCGCTTTTCTGTTGACCTTTGAAAATTGGGGTGTTTTACCTTAAAAAGTGCTATGTGCTGAAGGGGCCTATATAGTAGTTTCAAATTACAGCGTACTTTGTCATTTTGTAGATAAAGCTTTGTTAGGCTAATTAAAGCAGAAGTAGAAAAACTTATATTGCAAAATATAATTTATATTTATAAAACACAAATATTCACTTTAACAATAAGAGGGTGCAACAAGTTCAAGCACCCCTTTTATGCAGTGACTTACTACTGACAGACTGACACTGGCAGCAATTGTCCAATTGAGCTTCAAGCCGCTATCCTCTATTTTAGTGAATAATATAGGAATTCTTTAAAAAATAAATATTTTGTAGTCTTGCTTAATATAGTTGTCTTAGGTTCCGGCATACAAATTGGCAAATATTCTTTGCATTTAATGACTTTATTTCTAAGTTAACACATACATTAGAAACGATCGGGTCCACATGACCAACTCTACCTACTCTCTTCAATTCTGTCAAAAAAATCTCCCGTTCCTCATGGCATATCGATCGTTACCTAAAACTTTTCTTACAATATACGGTCCCTTATATTTAGGCGTCGACTTTTTGTTTACCGCTGGAGTAACATCTACATTCTTAATCATGACATAATTTTCTATTTTATATTCTTTGGCACTTTTACGTTTTTTATTATATTGTTGTTCGTTAACCTTTTGATTACTTTTGATTTTCGCGGAAGCTTTTTCTCGAATCGTAGTTAAGTCCTGTTCATTGTCTACCTCAAAAAATGAACGAACGTTGTCCTTTACCTCACCGATCTGATCAAGACCAAATAATAACTGGCTAGGCGACTGACCGGTAGTCCTACATACCGTATTATTAAATGAAAATTCGACTTGTGCAATAGCGTTTACCCAGTTACTCGTTTCCGAACTTAATTTTGCCAACATTGGAGTTAGCATTTGGTGTACCCGTCCCACCTGTCCATTAGCTTGTGGCGTCCCGCTGGCCACTTGGATGAATTCAATTGTTTCTTCATTAAGGAATTTAGAAGTAAATGCTGAGCCTCTATCCGAAACAAGTCGACGGGGCTTGCTGTACCACCGAAAATAACTGTTTAAATGTTTAATAACTTCTTCCGTCTTTGTTGTTTTACATGGAAAGAACTTAACGTATTTGGTAAAAGCGTCAATTGCTGTTAAAATGTATTTCTTAGAATTACTCAAAGATAAAGGGCCATAATGATCTATGTGGATGGTTTGGAAAGCAGTGTCACCTTTAGGGATATACGGTGTAAATATCCTTCTCGCTTTCCGCTAATCGGCGAAAACTCTATGCATTTTAAACAATTTGCGATATAATTTTTCACCTTTTCTCTCAGATTTGGAAACCAATAAACTTTAGTTGAATATTCGATAACTTTATCTATTCCTACATGTCCCAGGTCATCGTGACACGAATGCAACACCGCTTGTTCCATACTTGCTGGCACAAGAAATAATAACTTGCTGTTTTTATACTTTTTATAAACTAGTCTATCGCGCAATTCATAACTTGCATCTTTCCTAAGTTCGAGTCGTTTCTGTATATTATTAATTTCTATATCGGCGTTCTGTTTTAATGCTAACGTCTGTTGAAAGGTATTTCCCTCTAACACGAGTATACTATGACACCGACTTAATGCGTCAACACGAGTCATTTTTACTCCCGGTCTATGACAAATTTCATAATAATAAATTTGAAGAAAGAGTGCCCATCGATAAATTCTCGGATTGATATTTTGTTTTGATAGTGTCAGCTGAAAACTATGACAATCGGTATAAATTTCAACATGAATACCCGCTAAATAAATATGAAATCGTTTCAAGGCATAAACTATAGCAAGGCACTCCAACTCAAAACTATGATACTTGCTTTCAGCAAAACTGGTCCTTTTACTAAAATATGATATTGGTTTAAGTTGACCATCAGTCTGTTTTTGCAATAAAATTGCGCCAAACCCTAGACTACTTGCATCACAGTGCAATTCGGTTTTTGCATTAGGTGAATATACTGATAAGATTGAATAACACGATAATCGAGCCTTTAGAGTTTCAAATGCATCTATTTCAACCGCTCCGAATACAAATTCTGCATCCTTTTTTATAAGGTTATATAATGGTGCTGCTATGCGTGAAAAATCTTTTACAAACCGTTTAAAATAACTAGCTAAACCTAAGAATCTGTGCACGTCTTTAACATTACGTGGTAAAAAGTATTCAATAATGGCATCAACATTCTCTTTGCTTGGACGAATAACATCTATATCAATATAATATAACCTAAATATGTAATTTTATTGTTAAGAAAACTACACTTATCTATTCGAAGCTCCAAAACATTTTTTATGCATTATAAACAGAACTTCTTCTAGATTACTCAAGTGTTCTGGTAAAGTTTCCGTGGCAATAAGAATATCGTCTAGATAAATTATGACTTTGCCTTCATTTATAAATGGTTTAAATATTTTATGAATATATCGCGAGAAAACTGCCTGACTGTTACAAAAACCCATCGGCATTCTATTATATTCATACTGACCAAAAAGCGTAACAAAATTAGTATACTTTTGTGATTCTTCCTCTATTTCTACGTGATAAAACGCGTTTTTCAAATCTAATTTTGTAAAGTAAGTTTTATTTCGTAATCTGTCTAATAAATCATCGATCAGAGGCAAAGGAAACCGGCCGCGAATAGTTATTTTATTTAAGCGTCTAAAATCTACACATAATCTTACATCACCAGTCTTTTTCCTCACAAGAACAATAGACGAAGCATACGGAGAATGGCTTTCCCTAATTACCCTTTTCTGTTGTAAATCCGAAATAATTTGTTGCAATTTTGCTTTATCTGTAAACGACAAACGACGCGTACTAAAATTAAAGCGCGCCTGATTTGACTCAACTTCAATTTTCATTTGATAATCGACTTCCGGTTTGATTAACTTCTCTGCGGTTTGATAATCGTAAACCATATGTTTTACCTTTAAACTAAATTCGGGACCTACTTTATCATTTATGTTGAATTAGACGTTTTTACAGTTGCTAATATCATCTATCAACAGTAGTTGATGGGGAAAATCATCATCAACCTCATTATCTCGCAATTTATATGTTAACTTAATTGTTTTATTACAAAATTGAATGTCTAAACCATCTGTAAACAAAAAGTCTCTGCCCAATAAACAGTCATATGTCATTGTTTTGTTTGACACGACATGAAAAGTTGCGGGAGTTCCAAAATTCTGGACATTACATAAACAATTAAAAAATCCTGATATATCAATCCGTGTGTCTGGCTGAAAAACTTGAACTTTATCTGAAGGCACAACAAAACTTTTTATTAATGAAATCGGGCTGCCCGAGTCGATTATAGCACATAGGTCAAAAGGTGCACCCTCAATTCTCACCTTTTTTGTACAACCAGGCAAATCTCTTGACCCATATTCAACAAGATGGGTTCTACCAGTTCCACCATTATGGACATTTTCAGTTGACACCCCAGGAGCGGTCCTTGTTGCAGCTGATCTTCTTTTAGGACACTCCCTTGAAAAATGACCCATTTGTCCACACTCAAAACACGATCCTTGTTGTCTTTTTGGCTTGGCGCAGTTGGTAGCGATATGTTCTCCTTCCGAGCAGTTAAAACAGGTTTTCGCCCCATGAGTCGATCGTGACGATTCATAATGCTTAGTTGCAGCGCTCAAGGGCTCTTCACTATTTCCCCTTCGAGCTTCCATACTCTTAATAAGAGCCATCTGATTCATTAGCGTCAGCATTGCATTAAGTGATCCAAACTCCTTCATATGTGCTTGCGTTTGTAAAATGTAACTATCCATCCCCTCAATAATGTAGTTCATCGTATCGGCCATCTATATTTAACTTGTTCGCTAGTAAAACTTTTGCATGAAAGTAATCAATAATCATGAAATTGCTCACCACGCTTCCATCTTCTTGCCTGAAACACCTGCATTAGCTACACACCCTGTCTTTTGGTTTAGAATACATTCTTTTCATTTCTTCCTGTAATGTGTCCTACTGCATAGAAGCAAATTCTGGTTTCGAATGGAAACAATCCAACGCTTTCCCTCTCAATTTTCCTATCACAGCTAAAGTGAGCATCCTTTCTTCAATATTATAAGTTGCCTTAATGATTTCAATTCGCTTAACCCAGCTAGTTATATCTTCGAATTGCTCTCCACCAAAGGGGGGAATCAAACTTGTAACTTTAGGGACTGATATTGGACCTCGCTGTACTTGTCTGCTTTGAATCGTATTTTTCTGGGTCTGGATCGTCAGTGCCCGTACTGTGGCTGTTATGATGTCATCCACACTCATAGTTATTTGTGTACCTCCACTATTCGTCGCTTGATCTGTATTTCCATAACCTCCCGTACATGTGTCTTCTTCTTTTCTCAAATTCCGATCTAGATTTTCCATTTCCAATCTGAGAAATTTGAGAAATCTGTAGCCTTGCTTAATATAGTTGTCTTAGGTTCCGGCATACAAATCGGCAAATATTCTTTGTATTTAATGACTTTATTTCTAAATTAACACATACATTAGAAACGATCGGGTCCACATGACCAGCTCTCAGCTCTACCTACTCTCTTCAATTCTGTCAAAAAAATCCCCTCATTTTGGACAGATGGGCCGGTAAAACAGATTTTGAGCCTACCGCCCCGTTACTGCCAACCGTATTGTTGCCAACTGTAAAAAAAGAAACCAAAGGACACTAGATGGCCTACAATTTTAATAATCTTTAATGCTTGTGAAAAAGATGAAAATAATCTTTCAAACTTTTAGATAAAAATTTCATCTTATGTGCTCATTCTCATTTTTTTTACACTTTTAATACATTTAGTAAATAAAGTAAATTCTTAAGGGTCTTAAAAAATAAAGGGTCTTCCAATAAAAAAGGTCACTGGCTATATTCATTTCCATAACATCAAAATTGGTTTAAATTAAATGATAAGGCAAAAATACTTTTTCAAAATTACTTTTAATACAGGGCCGACCACAAATTACTCTGTTGCGATAGATTCTAGTTTAGAAATGAAAACATATTTATATGGTCACGAAATCTCTCTACAACTCACCGATATAACAATCCCTTGCAATGTTAATAATTTGGGAAATATTTAAAATTGCTTATATTTTATAGATTTAATATTAACAAATAATTCTGAGGAAAATCACTTAAAACAAATTGTACATCATTTGACCAACGTTTTAGAAAAAATCGGCTGCAACGACTTGTAACCGTGAAGTTGTTACACAAGGGGAAAAGGAGAGGAGGGAATAAAGGAAATAGGAAAACTCGAGGACAGGCTAATCTCGGCTAGCTTTACCTTGTTCAAAATTTGCCCGGTAGTTCAGCCGTAGAGGCGTGAATCTAAGAACACAGGTGGTGGATATAGCGCCACTCAACCTAGCACAGACAATAGCCGAAATTAACCTCCCTTTAGCCTTTTAGGGGTCAAGACCTGCAGGCTAAACAAAAGCTCCAGTAAAATAATATTAATATACTGAATAAATAAAAGAAAATACAACAAACAAAAAAACTAACTGATAGCAATAAGTGATATTGGCCTCAAAATGAAATATAATAAAAAAAAAACAAATAAATCCGGAATGTTCAAATAATTAATTAATTCTAAATAATTCAAATAAAATTTTATCACAATTTTCACACAATTAGACAGGACTCGATGCAGTTTGAGTTAGACAAGACAATTCCCTTGTAGTTAACTCAAGCACCCCTTACAGGTTGTCCTGATTACCACAAACAATAAAGGCAATAATTTGAGGAAACAAAATATAATATAAGGAAGGTTTTTTTTTTTCACTTTAAAGGTGTCGTTCAAAGGCTTACTAACGTTCACACATTCATTCGACCTTTCATAGACCTTGAACTAACCTTATCTGCTGTTTCCGTTGGAGATGGTTGTTTTTGCGGTGCTTTACTCCTCGGAAGCTCGATGGTAGATAGTTGGATAACAGGAGGAAAAGAGATCGAGTGCCGCAATTGAGTCGTCTTTTGACCCTAGACTCGCCTAGCCCTACATGACCCGCGAAGTAAAACCGTTAGTGGTGGAATTAATGAGACTGTTTAACTTACCCCTTCTAACGTCACGTAATCGCGAAAATGGTAAAGTCGTTATCAAAACGTGGCTTCAAAGCCGTACCAATTTTCTTGTCAAAAAGTCGTGAACACACGTAATACCCACTACCGGGTTTATTTGACTCACTACTTTGGCGTAGAAGGGTACACTAACACTACGTACGGTGGCGGACTTAAAAATGCAACATGGGCGCTAACACCACTTCTATATATAGAGTCGGTATCTTTCCCGCTTAAAATCTGGTAAATTCTGCTTTACTATCGGATTATTCTTTTCCCATCCGTTAAAAACTACCTGGGTTTTTTTCCCCTGGCCAATAAAAAAGTTAGCTTGCTTTACTTTATATACCGAGTGTTCAGAAAAGACAGTTACTCGAAAGACATAAATTGTCTTAAAGGCGTCGGGTCTTTGCAGTTCTAGACTAAATCGATGACAGCGAATTCGATAGTGCACAAACTAGCGTCATGCAATGAGTAGTTTACCGCAAAATGGCAAGAAGGCGCTTATTTATCGTAATTTTTGGCGTGTGCCGCAATTCAACCGTTACAACACCCCTCTCCTTACATAAGTAAAATTGTTGTAAACAATTTTACTCGCCATTTACCGGAATGACGCACGAGAGTTTGTTAGCCAACCCGAACCTATAGTAAAACCGAACTCGATGAAAGTGGCGCAACCAAGAATAGGAAAAGCTAATGTTTAGACCGCAAAATCAAAAAAAGGAAACTAATTCAAACCAGCAAATATTAAAAAAAAAAAAGGAAAAGAAAATGGAGAAAAAAAAACTAAAAAGATCAGAAGGATCTGTGACAAATTGACCTGAAGGGTCCAAGAGTAATCCTTAAGGGAAGTACATAAAGCCGTACTGGGCTAACATGATGGGTACCTGTGTCCCAGGACTAGCCTGTCATGGTGTTTTGCCTGAACACCGAATAAAAAAAAAAACAAAAAAAACAACAAAACAAAAAAAAAACGATTCAAACAAAAAGAGGAACAAGACACAGGCATTGCCACCCTACCGGCAAGCAATTATCAGCAAACTAATAAAATCTCGGAGAAACCTGAATTGTTACGTCGCGTGTGGGAAGAGCGCTCCCGACATTACCCACTCCGTTGAGGCCCCTAGATATCCGTAAACCCTCTCCGAGCGTTCCGAATAGCAGGTCCCGAGGGTACTGCCAGCAACAGCAGTAGGGTGCCCAAAGCAATCCTACCCACCGCTAATAACAACCAGTTCTCAAATATGCTTTCTAGCACAACAACCAATGAAAAATGGAATACATCTGTATTAATAAAATACATAAACATCCAAGAAAAAAAACGTTGGTCTATGCAGACCGCTCCGCAACGCGATTCTAGTTGACTACAGTCAAATGAACAACGGTGCGTCACTACTTTCCTATCATCACAAAACAACATTCTCTGTCCCTCTCGGACTATACCAAACTACAAAAGTCCCGAAGAGTACACGAGCAATGTACCTAACAATATAAACAAAAGACACACTGTTGCCACTAACTGGCCAGAACTAGAAAAAAAAAATTGACGTGAAACGAAAAGTTATTGTTTACGCCGAAAGAACTTTTGACGGCCTTTTACCGTCGACAGTGAGTCATTGAAGTATTCGCCAGCCCCTCCAATAGGGCAAAAAAACTCTGGCGTGAAACGAAAAGTTATTGTCTACACCGAAAGATCTTTTGACGGCCTTTTACCGTCGACAGTGAGTCATTGAAGTATTCGTCCACCCCTCCAATAGGGCAACGTTTTTTTTCTTGGATGTTTATTCCCTTGTAGTTAACTCAAGCACCCCTTACAGGTTGTCCTGATTACCACAAACAATAAAGGCAATAATTTGAGGAAACAAAATATAATATAAGGAAGGTTTTTTTTTTTTCACTTTAAAGGTGTCGTTCAAAGGCTTACTAACGTTCACACATTCATTCGACCTTTCATAGACCTTGAACTAACCTTATCTGCTGTTTCCGTTGGAGATGGTTGTTTTTGCGGTGCTTTACTCCTCGGAAGCTCGATGGTAGATAGTTGGATAACAGGAGGAAAAGAGATCGAGTGCCGCAATTGAGTCGTCTTTTGACCCTAGACTCGCCTAGCCCTACATGACCCGCGAAGTAAAACCGTTAGTGGTGGAATTAATGAGACTGTTTAACTTACCCCTTCTAACGTCACGTAATCGCGAAAATGGTAAAGTCGTTATCAAAACGTGGCTTCAAAGCCGTACCAATTTTCTTGTCAAAAAGTCGTGAACACACGTAATACCCACTACCGGGTTTATTTGACTCACTACTTTGGCGTAGAAGGGTACACTAACACTACGTACGGTGGCGGACTTAAAAATGCAACATGGGCGCTAACACCACTTTTATATATAGAGTCGGTATCTTTCCCGCTTAAAATCTGGTAAATTCTGCTTTACTATCGGATTATTCTTTTCCCATCCGTTAAAAACTACCTGGGTTTTTTTCCCCTGGCCAATAAAAAAGTTAGCTTGCTTTACTTTATATACCGAGTGTTCAGAAAAGACAGTTACTCGAAAGACATAAATTGTCTTAAAGGCGTCGGGTCTTCGCAGTTCTAGACTAAATCGATGACAGCGAATTCGATAGTGCACAAACTAGCGTCATGCAATGAGTAGTTTACCGCAAAATGGCAAGAAGGCGCTTATTTATCGTAATTTTTGGCGTGTGCCGCAATTCAACCGTTACAGACTCCGGCAAGCGTGCAACTCTAAACTTGTTGTCAGAGCAGCTAAACCTACTTTTTATACCAAAACAAAGATATCGTTATTCAACAAATACAATAGTTGTGTCCTCTATTATTCATACCATTAGTCCACATGCTTATAAATATCTTCGGCATTACGGTTCATTAATTTTGCCTCACCCGTCAACCCTAAAAACAATTTGCAATAAATTCTTAACCGATCCAACTGATGAAGATAGAAAAGTGTTTCTTGTCTATGCACGTAATATCTTCAAACTTTTAGAAGATTATGAAAAAATTGTTATGCTGCTTATGGATGAAATTCACATTCAACCATATATGGATTTCAAAGGTGGAAGTATTGTGGGAAATTCATTTAATAACTCTTCCTTAGCTACATCCGCATACACATATATGATTTCCAGTATCACATAAAGCTTCAAAGAAGTTATTCATATTTTTCCAACTTTCACTATGCAAAGTTTTCATCGTATTCAAACAGTCATTATTAAGTTGGAAGAAACAGGTTACGGAGTATTTTGTGTTCTCAGTGATAACAATGCAATTAATGGTAAAGCAATGAATAATTTTTCTTTCATAAAAAAATTAAGCATAGTTTATCCTCACCCATGTGACAACACACGCTCAGTTTTTCTCTTATACGACTCAGTCCATATATTAAAATGCATCAAAAACAATTAGTTGAATCCCAAGAGTAACAAAACAGTATCATTTCCAGATTTTAACACTGGTGAAAAAAAAGTGGCGGATTTCAATTCATTAATATCTTTACACCAATTGGAGCATGATAAATTATTAAAGTTCGGCTACTCTCTTTTTCTTAAATCTATGTTTTCTTCCACTTTCAAACGCCAAAACGCCAGTCTTTCCTTTAAAATTTTCAATTTCTTTGTGAAGGAAGCCTTGTTAAAATTTGGAAACAAGTTAGCTAATTCTACAGATACTGCTGACTTTATAGATATTGTAATCGTATCAACCTGGTGGAAAATTGTTGATGTTAAAACCCCTTTAAAAGGACAGAGACTTGGAGATTTCCAAACACCTATAACCTCTAATAATGCAGACGATCCTAAATTAGTGTTTTTACGCAAAATGATTAATACGTGGAAATCCGGTGATTTTCCCCATAAACTTGCATCTCAAACTCACACAGCTTTTTCTCATACGATTTATGGCTTGCTGGAAATAATTCAATATTGCTTTCAAGTACTCAAAATGAATTATGCGTTGTTAGGAAAATCTCAAACGGATCTTTTGTAACATTGGTTCGGAAAATACAGACAATTATCAGGTGGTCAGTACCATATATCAGTCAGGCAGTTATATGAATCAGAAAAAAGACTACGAATCGAATCACTTTTGACACTATCATCTCAAGCTTTTGGTAATATATCTATAACCAGTTAAATTTCGATGATTTTTGTGATAAATAAAAACAACTAGACAATTTTTCCTATCCAGAAATAAATCTATAGGAAAATGATTTTGAAAAAGTGCATTTTGAAATGCCAGTTATTACTTATTTGGCAGCCTAATGCTGTTATAAAATCTTTAAAAAAATTAAGTACGAGTTTTGTAAATCCAGGTTAGTGCTTGATGAGCTACTAGTTGTTGAAGAAAATTTTAATTTTATTCACAATTGTGGGGGTTTGTCGTTTCTTACAGATATTGTTATTCGAGTAGTTTTAATTAATTATTTATTGTTTAACAAACTAGTAGAATCTTATGAGAACATATTTTTAAGCATTAGTGATAAAAGGCATTTTGTTATTAGTTTAGTTTTGAATTACTGGGGTTTGCACAAAGCAGACCATTATTGCATCAACATAACTAATTGTCAAAATCATACAAATGAATCTATTTTAAAATTAATTATCAACGGTACGACAAACACTCTCTTGAAAAATTATTGCGGAAAATCTAACGATAGATTAGGTTAAAATAAAAAAAGGATACTCGCGACCGTTTCAAATAAATGATAAAGTACTCGGGGCATTTGAATCAATAATTTTTCTTGCTCCTCCCGCCGAAAGTACGGTCTTCCGGGCCGCAGTTCACTCCAGAAAGAAGGACTTTTGTGGCCGGCTCGAGGTACGAGGCGTTCTCACTAGAGTGCGCTGTTTCGTATGCGCAACGTCCAGAAAGAAGGACTTTTGTGGACGGCTTGAGGTACGAGGCGTTCTCACTAGAGTGCGCTGTTTCGTATGCGCAACGATAAGAAATTTCGATACAGAGGCTAAAATAATTGTTCGAAGTGAAGCTACTCCAAAAAAATCTGGTGATCGTTATCTTTTGGTTTATAATACTTATAAAAAGTGGCGAGAGGATAATAAAAGTTCATTGTCCTCCTCAGAAGAAAACAATTTAATTGTTTGATAAGAAAAAATGTACTATTGAATTCATTTTATATGAATTATGATTATTTTTTTAATTATAATATTTAAAGTTAAATAATACAATAAAGTTTGCATGTATTTGTTAGTTTTTGAAAATTTGTAATTGTCAATGCCATTTTATCAATTTTTCATTTTAGTTATTAATATATTTTTTTTTGAATGCCCGCCCCGACCAGCAAAAACTTCGGCTTCGCCTCAGTTTTGCAAAAGTCGGGCGGGCCCGCCCCCTCTACCCCACCTCGGCTTCGCCTCGGAACGTGCTACTACTTTAATATAAATTATTTTAATTAACTTTCGGCGTAGGATCAAGAAAAATAGTATACAACCCACGACCATAAAGTTGGATAACCTGGCAGATGTGATAGAAGAGCCTCGGCTTCGCCTCGGCACTTCTATCACATCGGCCAGGAAATCCAACTTTCTGGCCTAGGGTCGTAATATACTATTGAAGACTTATTTGTTTTTTAAAAATTAAAACTTTGCTTGAACTAGTATTGTAAGTAATTTTGACTCACAAATTATTTTTAATTTTATAAAGTTTAAGTTTTTACATTGAAATGGTTTGTTTTGCAATTTTGTTTTCCATGCGTGTCGTTAAAAAATCAAATGGGGTGCGATTGAGGGTTCATGTCTGGCAGCTCCGTTTAAACTGGAAACTCTCATTGATTTTGATTGAATAAGTACGTATGTATTGCATTCGCTCTGCTAAAGCAGCAGCCATTGATGACTACTAGTGAAAGCCTCCCGAGTCAGTTGTCTGGTCTTGTTATATAGACGGTAATGGTTGATTCTCAACTACAGGACAGCAGATACATGACCAGTTGTAGAATGCTGATTTTACCATAGCTGAATTTATTGCATCTTCAATGCCTAGTATTGCAGTCGTCCCATTGATTTTTTTTTCAGCAGTCAAAGTTGCTTGCAACAAATTGAACACCGTTCTCATTAGATGCTCTACTTTCCCATTTCTCCTTAGTACACCTGTAGCAATAAAATGAAGCTCAACATTTGACTCACTTAAAAAGTTTTGAAATAGTGGCAAAGTAAACGCAGTTTCTCGATCTGTAATGATGCGTTTAGGTTTTCCCAATTCTTCAAAGATTGATCAAAATGCACATAGAATCTTTAGCAGTCTTTCTTGCGATCGGCGGCAGCCGACAATATTTTGAAAATGCGTTTATTATCAGCAGAATTTGCGTCCAGCTATTAGATTTGACCAAAGATCCAGCATGATCGATATGCAAAGTTTCTAAAATGTTGCTGGGTTGTTCACCATGTTGCCAAAACCTTGAGCGCGGTCTTGTATGGGATTTCCCAAGTCTACATAACTTACAATTTCAAATGTATTTTTTCAGACTTTGTTCCATTTTCAGCCAAAATAAATCTTCTCTTATTTTCTTGCTACATTGGTCCCAACCGATATGCGATCGATAATCATGATATAACCTCATCGTCAGTAAGCGTGCTGCGATAGGAACAAAGCACTTTGGAGAATTCTATCTTGTAACCTTTAAATCATTTATTACGGTACAGTCGCGATGGCTATCTGGATCGTCTAATATTTTACAACCAAACGCGTTACTGTTTTGGAATTCTTTAAGTGCTCGGACTGAATTGCATATCGTTCCCTCTGACGTTATTTTTCTCGTGGCATATATTTCTGACCACTTGGTGTAACTGTCTATTATTAATAAAAATTGATTTTTGTTCAACTGAAAATGATCTGTGTGGACCGTGTGAAATGGTGTTGAATTCTTAGGTAAAGAATGAAACATCTTTGGGGGATTCTGTGACGTAGCTAAGCACGATTTATATGTTTTGCACAATATTTCAATTCTTTTGTCTATCCCTGGAACTATATGTATGATCTAGCAATAGTTTTTATTTTAATTATACCTTCTTGCGTTTGATGTAATTCGCTTAAAATTTTATCTTGTAAAGTTGACGGAG
Source organism: Lagria hirta (assembly GCA_947359425.1). Classification (NCBI taxonomy): domain Eukaryota; kingdom Metazoa; phylum Arthropoda; class Insecta; order Coleoptera; family Tenebrionidae; genus Lagria; species Lagria hirta. The sequence goes on from OX375804.1 coordinate 17,222,351, forward strand.
TTACTATTCGGTCACCATAGAACATGATGAATAAATTGGTTTAAATCAGTGGAAAAGGGATAAATAATAAGACAGCGTGACCTCCGGTTGACGGTTGACGAGAAACTTAACTTTTATATTATTAATACATGATAGAGGGCGCTGGGTGAATATAAATTCAAAAATTTTGGTATAAATTTCAACACCCCTACTTAACAAAAATTTTGTCATATTAACTATATCTAAGTGTCGCCTAAACCTAAGCTGTTAACAAATTGTTTAACTTTTACACTAGCTAAACCTTTTGTTAAAATATCTGCAATCATTTTGTCAGTAGATAAATATTTAACATCAACGATTTTTTCAGACACAGCATTTTTGGCAAAATGATATCTTATATTTACGTGTTTTGACCTTTCGTGAAAAACTGGATTGCCACACAATTTTTGGGCACCTTGGTTGTCATTATACAACATAATACAATCCAATTTTCCAGTCAACTCAAAAATTAAACTGCGTAAATATATGGCTTCTTTTGGGGCATCACTGAGAGCCATATATTCTGCCTCTGTGCTAGATAACGCAACAGTTTTTTGCTTACAGCTCTTCCACGAAATTGAATTTCCTAAGAACTTAAAAATATATCCAGTATAAGATTTCCTATCTTATTTGCACCCCAGTCTGTATCAACAAATCCTACTAAATTCGAGTCAGTAATTTTAAACTTCAGAGAATAATTTTTAGTACCTTGCAAATATCTAAGTACCCTTTTGGCGGATTTCCAGTGATACGACTCTCTAGCTTAAGATTATCACTAGCAAATGTTTCTTCAAAATCAATGCCTGCTTTTCGAATATAACCTTTTGCCACTAATCTTGCCCGATAATTCACTCTATTTTCTTGATCACATTTTTTCTTGAATACCCACTTGCACTTCACCACCGTATTATTATTTTCGGCACTATCTATTAAATCCCACGCATGGTTTTCTTCAAATGATTTTATTTCGTCGACCATCGCTTTTTGCCAACATTCACCATCTGGTCTGGAAAGAGCTTCTGATACCGATGTAGGTACATCTTCAAGATTCATGTCACCATTACACATATAAGTTACGTAATTTTCAAAATATTTTGGATTTTGGTTTCATTCTGATCTTCTCAAAAGTATCGTCTGATCAGGTAAATTGTTTGCGTTTGGCAAAATAAAATCACATCTTCTAAGTTGTCTGTTTCAAGGAATTGATCTGAATTTGATGACTCATCTGTAAATTCTTCGCTATCCTCATCCTTCTTTTGACATTCGTCCCCTACTGAATCTGATGTTTCTTTCTGGATGAAATCTACAACCAATCAAATTTCTTTGATTCCAAATTTTCTTTAATAATTGCATCTCTACTGGTATTTACGTCATTTTTTGCTGGGTTGTAAAATCTGTATCCTTTGTGTTTATTTGATTTCTTATCAAATTTTAAACGTTTTTCTTTTGGGACATGCACCATTGCAGAACTTCCAAAAATACGAATTCCTGATAAATCTGGTTTCTTATTATTCCATATTTCAAATTTATTTCAAATTTATTTATATATATGAAAACGCCACTCGGCAATTATACAGAGTATTTACATATAAAAATGTAAAGTGATATAAAGAACTAATATCCACATAAAAGAATTCAGATTCCACTTACATAAATTTAAATTAAAAAAATTAAAAAAGAAGAAATTTAAGAAAAAAAATTCAAGAAAAAGAAAAAGAAAATGACAACTAGAAGAATATTTCAACATAGTTACAATTGTCACCAAAAATATCATGTTAGAAAAACCCGTTTAGCCTCTCTTTTTATCTTTCCCATGGTTGCACCAAAGAGATCCACATCTGCAGCAAGTTCATTCAACGTCTTTGGTATTCTATATGTCGGAGTTCGTGTAGAGTAACGTGATTTAACTGATGGCACGTCGAACACCCTGTTGTTGCGGAGAGTTTTATTTGGTATTGCCACGAAACGGGATATTATCTTAAAATTTAGAATTATTTCATAATTATTATTTCCTTATTTCAACATAAATTTTGATATCGCATATGGTCAATCAACTTATTACATTACTCAATCTAACAAGGTAGTCAATTTAACGAGGTAATGGGTTTTGCGGACTCGACAAACCGAAAATGATAAAAGACTGGACAATGTAAAATTGGGGACAGTCGGTGGATAGTTGGTAGGCGGTTGGTAGTGAGGTGGTAGTAGAGAGGTCCATGGAGAAGAGTTAATGAGAGATCAAAGAGGAGTTGATTATTATGAATTAAAAGAAATCATATTAGATGTTAGAATTGGAGAACTGTAAGATTGAGTAATATAATATAGTTTTGGTGGTAGGTTTCCCTAACTAATCCGTAAGTAGTTTTTAATTTGTTTTTCTTTGTTTTAATATATAAGTGTTAAGTTTAATTAGTTTTTGATAAACCTTTATTACCCCCTTTTTTCCCGTCACAACAGGTAACCCCCCATTTTAGGTACCTTAGCTTACGGCCTGTTCGTGACAGTATAACCAAATTGAGTCGCTTCAGTAGGTCAGGAGCATCCAAATATCCGTTAAGAATACTGGCTCCACAACAGAACGTCAGGTATTTTCTTCTATCAGCCAGATAAGAATTTCCAATATATTCATATGCCTGACGACAGTTCATGAAGACATTCTTCCTACCATTTCGATATTTAACATGATTTACAAATTTTCTTTGTATTGATTTCAACTTTTTGTTCTGATAAATGTAGATCGGGTCCCAGATTACGCACCCATACTCCAAGATCGGTCTCACCAGAGTGTTAAATAATAAAACTAGTGTTTTATCATTCTCGAAGACTTTACTTGACCGCAGTATGCTACCAAGTGCACGGTTAGCTCTGGCCACTATGTTGTTCAGATGCACCTCAAATGTAAGCTTATTGTCTATAAAAATTCCCAGATCTTTAATCTCGTCTACCTGAGGTAAAATATTATTGCCAATGGAGTATTGATGCTGATTAATCACCGAAGCCCTTCCATATTTAGTTATTGCACACTTTTTCACGTTTAATTTTAGCTTGTTAAGCTCACATCATTTTGATAATTTATTGATGTCCTCTTGCAAAGCATTTATGTCGTCGTTGTTCCTGCTGCATCTATAGATCTTTGAGTCATCAGCATACAGAGAATACTCAGATGTTATTTCCGTACCAATATCATTAACAAATATACAGAACAGTAAAGGTCCAAGATGTGATCCTTGCGGAACCCCTGATGTTACTCCAAAATCCTTTGATATGAAGTCACCAATTTTCACCCGAAGTCTTCTTCCCCTTAGATAGGATGCAAGCCAATTGTATAGGCTACCGGATATTCCGTATTTGAGCAACTTAATCAGCAATACTTTATGATTGACCATGTCAAAGGCCTTACTGAAGTCCGTGTACAAGACATGTACTTCAAGTTTCTCTGTTAAATGACGTAATATGTACTCCAGGTAAATCATAAGGTTAGTTGTCGTCGATCTGCCCTTCACAAATCCATGTTGCTGATTAACTAGGAGACTTTTAAACCAGAAGTCAATGCTTCTGTATATCAGCTTCTCTAACAGCTTAGGTAGTGCCGATTGAATACACACTTGTCTGTAATTGTTTACGTCGTTTCTCTCTCCCGATTTAAAGATTGGTACCACATGCGCATCTTTCCAACGGTCAGGAAAAACTCCACATCTCAATGATTTGTTGAAGATAAATGATAATGGCTCACAAATACCAACTGCGCATTCCCTGAGAAAGAAATTGGATAACCCATCAGGACCAGGTCCCTTAGACTGGTCAAGCGACATTAGTCCCTTCAGCAATTCATCAAAGGTGATTTCAATTCCGCATAAGTTGGTGTTGCCATCCACCAACCTCTTCTGTAGATTGTCTTTCTCATCCTGGGATAGATCCACTGTTCTCATAAATACTGTCAAAGAAATCAGCTAACAGATCACCGATGTTTTCAACCCCCTCCGCCTTGCGGCCGATCCACTCCATATTAGATGGTATCCCTTGATCTGAACCTTTTTTCATCCTTATAAAATCTCAGAAGTGGGTTGGTTTATCATGAATCCTACTTTCAGCTCCCTTTACAAGATCATTATAACATTTATGCATATCTGCCTACACGCTTTTCTCAGGTCACAGAATATTTCGTAGTCCCGATGATGCCTAGTTCTCTTGTATCTGCTATGTGCCGCTCTCTTGGCCTTTATTTTGTTTATCAGGTGCTTATTGAACCAACAGAGATAATTACTATCTTTTTTTATTGCACGTGGAATATATGCACTGACCCCTTCCTGAATGACATCGTAAAAATATGATACAATGTCATCTATATCCTTTAGCTCATACATAGAAATCCAATTCACTTGGAGTAAGAAATTGTTAAGAGCACCGTAGTCACCTCTCCTAAAATCCCAGTACTCTCTCAGCCTCATATTACAATCTTTGTGCGTCATGATTTTAGTGCCAATCGTGGGATGGTATTTGTCTTCCGGGACCATTGGTAACACTTTTTTTAGCGATAGGTCACAATTCGTAAAGCAAAGATCCAGAATTTTATTATCACAGTTATGTATCTTGTTAATTTGGGTAAGCCCGAGTAAGAAAAATTCTTCAAGAATAATACTCGCCTCCATAGAGTTGCCGAAAAATTCATCCACATCTGCTTTGGTGCTCCATTTTGTATCTGGGAGGTTATAGTCCCCAAATAGCATAAACTTGCATCCCGGACATTTATTAGATATATTAACTGAGTCCTGAGCGTGCTTCTCATATAAGCTAATACCACTGTTTGGTGGTATATATACATTACTTATTATTAGATCTTCATGCTTTAACTTAACTTTAATAAATACTTGCTCAATATCTTGATGAAGAACTTTTATTGGATCTACCTGCAGTCTCTTTTTTACAGCAATGAACACTCCACCCCCTCGTTGTCTCTGGTTCAGCGTGTTCTCCCGGTCTTTCCTGAATATACGATATGTATTATCCACAACTTCACCATCTGCAATGCTACTATTAAGCCAGGATTCCGTTACACAGATGTCTGCTCCACTTGACGCTAATGATATATAAAATTGTTTCAATTTAGTGCGTAGACTACGGACATTTTGGTAAACAATAGTAATGTTGTCTAATTCTCCTTTGGGTCTCGCTGGACCCGTCGAAAATTTTGATTCCTATCTATAAAAGGCTCCACAAATTTATATCTAATTATTAAATCCTTTTCCCCGTTCTCTTCTCTCCTTTTCAATTCGTTACGTAGTTTCTTTAGCTTGTCCCTTTGCGTAATCGTTAAATCATGCTTAAACTTAATCGATTCCTGTTTCAGTTTTGCTCCCAAAACCATTCTAACTGACTCCCTCGAAGGAAGTTCAGTTTTTACTGGACGAATTTTCTCATCTACTACTTTGCCAATTCTATTAATCTTGACCTCTTCAGTCTTGATTCCGCAATTTTCAGGCAACAACTGTATAAACTTTGACTTGTCATCATTTTGCCTTTCAGCACCAGTACTCTTATCAGATTCCGGGATATTATACCCGATGATGCAGGTTTCTCTACGTTTTCTCTCTTCAGTTTCCCGGAATATGTCATTTACGTTCACATCCAGGCCACTCTCGAGTTTTGAAACCCGTTTCCCAATCTCTGTTAGCACTTTATTATTCTTATTGTTAACTTTCCAGGTATCCTCATGAGACTCCTTCAATAACTTGATGTCCTTTTCCATTGTTTTCATATTACTTTTTATTTCCCTTAGTTCCTGCTTAAAAGGTTCGAAGTGCTTCAGAAATAACAGCTCCATCTGTTCCATCATTGTCTTCGTAGACGGTGAGTCTGCAGCTTCGCTAACATCCTCGTCCTCCGATGCAATCCAAATTGCAATTTTTACACTTCCATTTGTTATAACCAGTTTTCTTAAATTCTGATGCTAATTTATTGAAATCATCTTTATTTAGACCACTACATTTCTTATGAAACCATTTTTTGCAATAAAAACAGCCCAAACAACTCGAGTTCTCTCTAATTCCTTTAGAACACTTTACACACACGTGTTTCTCAGGCGCCATCATGCGCTACATTATCATAGCTACATATTTCATAGGGAGTTTTATCATTTAAGCCACTAGCAATACATCTATTTCTCAAATAATTGGACGTATTTCTTGCTTCAGCCCAGAACTTCTTTTTTAGTCTTGCATCAAACAAAAGGCATCTTGCTTTCTCAACAAGTGTTCTATTCAATCTTTCTGCAAGACCATTTTGTTGTGGAGTATACGCATTCGTCCTTTGATGAATTACACCTTCCTTTTTTAAAAATTTTTCAAATTCATTGCTGCAAAACTCACCCCCTTGATCACTTCGAAAAAACCTCATTTTCTTATTCTTGTGATTTTCTATCATTGACTTGAATTGATGGAAGCATTCGAAAGCTTGATTTTTTGTTTTAAGAAAATACACAAAAGACATTTGACTGTAATCATCTACCAGAAGTAGAAAATACTTTGACCCACCTATGGATGGCACTTTCATTGGTCCACAGATATCTCCATGTATAATCTCAATCAATTCGATACTTCGTGTGCCTATGTTTGAAAATGGTAATGTTGATTGCTTGCCTTCACAGCATACAACACAATTGTTCGAATTTATGTCTATTGAACCGTTAAAAGTTAAACCATTGACACACTCTTTCATTTCTTCAGATTCTGGCTGTTTATATGAGCCAATCGTCTATGCCAAGTTTCACCAGACACGCTTAACATACACTGTTTCTTTTTAAGATTAAGTTTGTAAATACCGTCGATTAAACTTGCTGTAGCCAATAACTTGTTTTCGCTATTGTAAACAAGACAGCTGTTTTTGGTAAATAAAACACGGTTACCTTTGGAAATTAGCTGACTAATGGCCGGTTTCACAAAGCGTTGTTAAAATTTGGCTAACGCGTTGTTAGCTAACGTTGTGTTAAAATTAACACGTTGTTATAATAAGAACGGGTTTCACAACAGATTTTTAACACGTTGTTAGTTAACAACGTGTTATCTCACAAAATCGGGTAATTTCGGCAATAAACTTCAATAATTTTATGTTATTCAACAAAACCACCTGTCATCTGTCAAATCAAATGTCAAATACAAAAATTCAAAGTTATTAAATTGGGGCTATTCTGTGAGGCTTTATCTTTCCTCACCGTCTTTCGTCACACTAATCTCTATAAAATTATTTGTTATTTCTTTATTTTAATGGAATCACGATTGTCAAGATGGATAATAATTTGCAATCGAGTAAACAAGAAAGAGGGAAAATTTCACGGAGAAACAGAGTTGTGTCTTTATGAACTGTGTAGCCAGGTGGGAAAAATAATTATACTTATTACAATGTTAATAAATTTGTTGAAATCATATTTCATTTTTGTAGATATTCTATATGCTGGAGAATAAAAAGACCGACTGGTCTAACCTCAAATAAAAAATCAATGCCGAGCAATCTGATATTTTAACGTAGGTACACTAACAAACAGGCAGATTTATATATAATGTTAATAATTTTTAATGTTAATAGAGCTGTTTAACGTTTTTCGTCGATTTTCTTTCAACTTTACTTGAAAATATTTTTGAAATGTCAATTTAACAACAGCCAGAGCTTTAATTAGTTTAACAAGGGATTTAACAACGTGTTAAATCTTAACAATGCTTTGTGAAACCGATTTTTGTTTTAACAACGGATTTAGCAACGTGTTTGCTTAACTTGTGTTAAATTTGACATTGACATTAGAAACAACGTTTTATGAAACTCAAATCGATTTTAACATCGTGTTAAAATATTTAACACGATGTTAAAATTTAACAACGCTTTGTGAAACCGGCCATAACTGAAATAAGATTTGTGGTTAAACCCGGGACGCACAACACATCTTTCACAGTAACATCGTGAAGTTGGCCATTACAAGATGTAATAATTTCTAGATCACCTGAACACTTCACGGGAAGTTTTTGTTGGTTCGCCACTGTAATTTCTTTGGTACTAGAATTTAAACGATTTTTAATCTAGTTTTCATTTGGGGTCATATGTGAACCTGCACCAGAGTCTAAATAAAAATCTTCTTTGCTGAAATTTCCACCTAAAAATACAGCATTTAGAGCATTTTTAGTGTCTAATTTTACTGAATTCTGCACGTTTGGACATTTTAATATATAATGACCTGCTTTTTTACATCTAAAACAGATGATTCCTGCCATATCTTTCTGTTTACATATGTCAGCTGATTTGACATTGACAGATTTGTGTTTACTAGCACCATCTCTTGGATTTTTTCGAAACTTTACTGCAGCTCCAAAAGCGCCCCCTTTATTATCGATATCTATCGACATGTCAAGCAACTTACATTTGATCGAATCGGTAGTAATATGTATGCCTGAATGCTCAATTGCCATTACCATAGGGCTATATTTATTTGGCAAACCTGCTAGTAGAAGAAAACCAATCCATTCTTTGTCTATGTTAAATCCGGTTTTTCTAAGTTTTTGGGCGGTCTCAATGACTTGGTTTATGTAGATTTCCATTGAATCGCAATTCTCGAGTCTTGTAGATATTAAGGTTTCTAGCAAACCAATCTTTCTGCTAACTCCTGTATCTTCGTAAAGACTCCTGATTTTGTTTCAGACGTCATTACACGTTGTTGCATTCTTCACGTGTATGTATAATGAGGAATCCATTGTCAGAATCAATTTTGCTTTTGCCTTTGCCACTAAAACTGCATCTGTTTCGGTACCATCGATGCATTTTGACAAACCTTCGAGAACAAAAACATTCTCTACAGCAAAACACCATTCATTGGAATTTTCGCGTCAAACGTGAAACGTTATTCAGATAATTCACCGCCATTTTGTACGCTTCAACCTTCAACCAAACTGGAATCACTCTAACTGTAATATTATTATTACAATCTTAATAAAAACTGAACACGCTTTTATTAATCTGATTGTTTAACGCCTTAAAGACACTCTGGGCCCATAACCTGATGAATAAATTGGTTTAAATCAGTGAAAAGGCATAAATAATAAGACAGCGTGACCTCCGGTTGACGGTTGACGAGAAACTTAACTTTTATATTATTAATACATGATAGAGGGCGAACAGAACAAACATTCGTTTATTACCTGTAGGTCTAATCTCTTCACGTAAAATGCGTTTAAACTTTTGTGAACTTTGTTTGGCTATGAACCTTGAACACATTTGATAATTGTCATTAAAGAGTTATTGCTTTTAGTTTCGAATTTTATTAAATTACTGTCTAGGTAATTCATTATTTGCAAAATAAATGTTATTGTGTTCTGGTTCATCGACAGTTAAATGATCCGTTGTCGGTAACTATGGAAAGCAATCTGCTACTAGATTGTCTTTACCTTTTATGTGAAAAATTTCAAAATCAAAATGTGACAAATATAATGCAAAACGTTTTATACGATTTGCGTACGTTTGGCTAATTTTCGTTTGTTTGCTAAATAACGCTAATAGTGATTTTTGATCGGTTTTAATTGTAAATTTTTGACCATATAAATATTCTTGAAATTTTGTGACACCATAATAATACGCTAAACTTTCTTTGTTGACGGCTGAGTAATTTTGTTTAGCTTTCGTATATGTTCGCGAAACACAAGATACCGTGCGCTTTGTGTTGTCAGGCAATTTATGACTTAACACCGCTGCAATACCCTTATCGGATGCATTGCATGTTAAAATAATCGGTGAATTAGGATTGAAATAGGTCAATGTTGTGTCTGAGGCTATTGATGTTTTTATCTTGTTAAAAGTTAATGCGCGTTGTTTATTCTATGAATATTTTACACCATGTTTCAATAATTTGTATAAAGGTAACAACAATTCGGAAGCGTTGTTCAAAAATTTGCTGTAGTAGTTTACCATGCCTATGAATGATCTTAATACAGTGAGGTTAGTAGGACGCGGTGCGTTTATAATCGCCTTGACTTTAGACTTACTCTTCGATAAACCTGTTCGGTTAAATCATATTCTAAATATGATACACGATCTTGTACAAAGTTACATTTCTTTAGATTTACCGTTAAACCCGCGTTCTTAGAATATTCATGACATGCTTAATTGATTCTAAATGGATCTCTCCTCTTTTATGTCCTATTAAAATTGTATATTGTTGGGGATGTTTAAAGGTGTTGGCTGGCCATTTTGGTTATACTTCTAAGCTGGTTCAATCCCTTTTAATTTATCTCTTTCATGAGCAAATGCCTCAATCCACATGAATTAAATAAATAGCTCAAATTATTGGGTTTATCTTTATTTACACACACATATGCTTTATTGATTTTTTCAAGACTCGCTAAAACGGATGATGTTTGATGAGTTGATTAAGATTAAAACGTTTTTCTATGTAGCATGGAGCAGACTCGTAGATCAAGGAAGAAACCAGTCTCACACCCAGAGACGTCTGCCAAAAACTGGCCATAGAATAAGAACTCTATTGTTATAATATAGAGGATTGCGGGTAGCAGTGCTGCCACCAATGAACGGATTGTGTCCCTACCCTTATGTACTAGACGAGCAATTAAGGAAATCACATTTACATCATTTTTTGATTCAACATGCCGCCAGCCTTGAAATTATCAATTTCAACAAATATATAAACTAACCTTAGCATGCAATCTTAAACTAAACAAATAATATAGAATAATCACCAATAATACATAGTTAACCATAATTAACAATGAAACCTCTGTAAATAAAACTAACAATAAATTAGATAGCGGCAACAGGCAATACTACAACCCGATTTACTGCTCTGCGGCACTCGCCCTTTGCGGTTTTAATAGTTATCACTCGAACTATATCGTCACTGCCAGGATGCAAACGCACTATTCTTCCTAACGGCCAGCACTGAGGGGACACGCTGTCCTCCTTCAATAGCACTAATTCTCCTAGTTGGGGGTTAGAATTAGTATCCGACTTCCATTTACTGCGCTGCTGCAAAGTGTTGAGATAATCCTTGGACCATTTATTCCAAAATTCCAAAGTTAATTTTTGTAGCAGCTCGTATCTAGGTAGCAACGCCATTTTTTCCATCTGGATGTTATTTTGAGGCATCGCTTGCATTGAGGAACCAATGATAAAATGACCGGGTGTTAAAACTTCCAATTCTTCTGGGTCGTTATTGAGAGGGCATAAGGGTCGGGAATCTAAGATTGCTTCAATTCTACACAACAAAGTATGAAACTCCTCATAACTAAAATGGATATTAAATGCAGCGCGTTTTAAAAAGTGCTTTGATGAACGCACTGCTGCTTCCCAGATTCCTCCAAAGTGAGGAGAACGCGATGGAATAAAATGCCAACTTATTTGATTTTCACTGAGATAATTTTGAAACGTAGCATTATTAGTCAATTGAGAGAGTTTTTTTAACTCATTATTGGCGCTTACAAAATTAGTAGCATTGTCAGAAAAAATGCTTGAGCAAAGACCACGACGTGAAACAAATCGTTGTAACGTACTTAGAAAGCTCTTCGTGGTTAAATTGCTTACAAGCTTTAGATGAACCGCCTTAGTGGCCATACATATAAAAATACAAAAATAAGTTTTGATTAATTTTCTGTTTCGCAAACGGCCGTCTTTTATTAAGTAAGGACCTGCAAAATCAATCCCAACAGCCGAAAAAACTCTACTAAAACTAACACGCACCTCTGGTCAGTTTCCCATTTTGTACGAACGCTCTATCGGTCGAGCCCTAAAACAGATTATACACCTACGTAGTTCACTACGAACAGCTTGCTTAGCGTTGAGTATTCAAAAAACTTGCCTGATGCTGGACAAGACTGATTGCGGTCCTGCATGGAGATTCTTTCGGTGTTCATATCTTATGATTAATTTACTAAATGGATGCCCCTTGGGAAGTATTATTGGGTGCCTTTGAGCATATGACAAATGCGAATGTTCTAATCTACCTCCTACTCGTATAATTTTGTGCTGGTCTAAGAAGGGATCAAGTGATAATAATTTACTCTTGACCGGAACGGACTTGCCGTTCTCTAAACAATTAAACTCTACTGAGAACTCAACCTGAGCACTACTAAACAATTTTAAAATAGCATGTTGTAACTCCTCTCCGCTTAGATTCGAGTAAGATCTATTCTCGCTTGCGGTTCGCAAGTTTTTAAAAAATCGATAGATCCATGCTACGGTTCGAATAAGCATCTTGTAGCTTGAAAACCTTTCAAATATATCAAAGTCAAGTTTCACATTAATGTTCACGCAATTATTTATTACTGTTTTATCAGGACATTGATCTTTTAATTCATCTAGCGCTTCAGATGGCCAATGATCTGCACCTTGAGACAACCAAGCAGGACCGTTCCACCACAAGGAACAGTTTTGTAATTCTGAAGGAAAACATCCTCGAGAAATAATGTCAGCTGGATTTTGACTACTACGAACATGAGACCAATTGCTTATTGACGCGATACGTTGAATGCTTGATACCCGATTGCAGACAAATGTTTTCCAAGTGCCAGGAGGTTTTGCTAACCAATGTAGAACTATAGTAGAGTCACACCAATAATACACCTTACAATTTGAAATCGTACCCTTTAAGGAACTTAACGTTTTTTCCATTAGTTTCGCAAGTAACAAAGCGCCACATAATTCTAATCTCGGCAAAGTTATTTTTTTGACAGGTGCTACTCTAGATTTTGAGCAAACCAACGCTAACTTAATTTGCCCTGCGTCCTGACTTCCTCTTAAATATATACAAGCTCCGTAACCTTTTTCGGAAGCGTCGCTAAAACCATGTAACTGGTAATTAATAAGTTTATCATCATTAATCGTTATTTGTCGCGGTATAGCCAGATTACTTAGAGAAGGTAGCTGCTTTGAAAATTGCAATCACTCAGTGAATAATTGAGGTGGTACACTCTGATCCCATTCAAGCTTCTCTTCCCATAGTCGTTGAATAAAGCATTTGGCCTTCATTGTAACCGGAGCTAACAATCCAATAGGGTCAAATATCTTAGCAATTGTGGATAAAATTGTTCTTTTCGATACATGCAACACTGACTTGTTTTCATTCACTAAAAATTTAAATTGATCGTTTGTAGAATCCCATGCGATTCCTAGAGTTTTGATATGGTCATCTTCAGAAATAATATAATGAGATTCGTCATGTTTCTTAGTCCGAGCCAATATATTTGATTTATTTGAAATCCATTTTCGCAGTACAAATCCTGCGCTACTCAATATAGATTCTAATTGCTGTTTTAATAAAGCCGCTTCTGATTCATTGACGGCTCCGCTTAACAGATCGTCCATGTAAAAGTCATGTTTTATCACCTCAGAGGCTGATCGACAAGATTCTTCACTATCATTCGCCAACTGCCTCAAACATCTTGTGGCTAAGAATGAAGCTGGAGCGGTACCGTAAGTTAAAGTTCTTAACTCATATACCTTTATAGATTGCTTAGGATCGTCTCGCCAAAGTATGCGTTGATATTTTTGGTCTTTACCTTTCAGATTAATTTGGCGATACATTTTAGATATGTCAGCAACCAAAACCACATTGTGTACGCGAAATCTTAACAGTATTGACAATAAATCGTCTTGAGTAGATGGACCTACCATGAGAATATCATTTAACGAGATGTTTGTCGTATTTTGAGCACTTGCATCAAACACTACTCTATATTGCGTTGTTAAACTTTGATTTTTCACCACACAATGATGAGGTAAATAATAGTTTGGAGAACAAACGTTCTCTTGTACTGAATCAATTTGCCTCATATGCCCCAATGATTCATATTCAGCTAGAAATCGCTTGTATTCTAATGCCAGACTTGGATCTTTCCCTAATTTCCTTTCTAAAGACAATAACCGATTAACCGCTTGCTGCTTTGACTCGCCTAACGACTCAGGTTCTTTCTGAAATAGTAAAGCTACTTCAAATCTACCCGATTCGTCTCTACTGTAATTGTTAATAAAGTGTTTTTTGCAATCGTTGTTTTCTATAGGGTCCTTGTTTGAAACTTCTTCTATTGACCAGGACCTTTCTAACTGTGTGTGCAACTGACCGTTTGTGACAGTATTTAAGTTACAGACGACACCCTTGGTATTATTGTACGGTATAGGGCCAGAAATTAACCAACCTAAACACGTTTTTTGCAAAACCGGACCCGCATTTTGATGACACAGTTTGATTTGACCGATTTGCATAAGATCCCAAAAGATGTCAGCACCAATCAATAAATCTATCGCGCTGGGCTTGTAGAATTCGGGGTCTGCAAGTGTTATTCCTGGTGGAATTTTAAGAGATTCTAATGCTAATTGTATTTGTGGTAAATGTTCCGTTATTTGCTCAACTACTAAAAATTCACCGGTGCGGTTATAATTATTACAAAGCGAATGAAAGGTGCAAATAGTTTTTGACGAGATTGAGTTTCTGCTATTGTTTAAACTGATAACCGGCAAGTTTGCTACGTTAAACCTTAATTTAAGCTGGCTTGCAAACTCTTTCGTGATGAAACTCGATTGACTTGCGTTATCTAGTAAAGCGCGACCACGTACGAGTTGACCTCTTGAATTTTGTATATATACAACTGCTGTTGCTAAAAGAACAAACAGCTCTCTAGGATAAGTAGAGGTCAAAGTAGTCGATAACAAACTGGACGATGTACTTGGTTTGATTGTAACTTCAACATTTGCTGTGTCTTGTAAAGGGTCACCTGTATTTAAATTGATTGCATTTTTTTTTTTCAAAATGCTACAAAGTATTATGCTTTTTATGGCATTTTTTGCATGTACTGCTTTTACAATTCACCGCAATATGTCCTGGTTTCAGACAGTTTATGCAAATGTTCAATTTCCTTGATCCTTCGTATCTAGCCTTTATTGATAGATCTAAGAACTTATTGCAAAAGTAAATTAAATGAGTTCCGCCACAAAATATACATTTTTGGTTTTTGCTGTTCAATTGATTGATATTCATGTGCGAAGCGGTTTTGTATTCGAAACGCTTAGCTTCAACCTTGTTAGGTTGCGATTTGCTTTCCAGTGTTTGTAACAATTGACATTTATGATTTAGAAATGCCATAAATGACTCAATGGTTGGATCAGCATCGTTACACGTATGTTTTTCCCAATCACGTTTGATGCTATTGTCTAATTTTGAACTTAATAAAAATAATAAAATGGTGTAATAAAAGAACACTATCGTTTAATGAATGTAGAGCTCGATAATTTAATGAAAATGTATCCAAAAATGCTCGTAGAGAGCTGTGATTTTCCTTGGCTGTTGATAAATCAAAAATTGCTTTTAAATGCGAATGAATTATAAGCCTTTTGTTTTCATACCTGCTTACCAACAACTGCCAAGCAATCTCATAGTTGCTTTCTGTTACATTTAAGTTGCAAATAACATTTAAAGCTTCGCCCTTTAAAATAGATTTTAAATAGAAAAATTTTTGAATTTTACTGAGACGAACATTGTCATCAATTAATGACCGAAACGATTCGCTGAATGACGGCCACTGACCGTAATTACCAACAAATTCGGGTAATTTGATATCAGGTAATTTAATTCCTATATCAATTGGGTTATGATTTAGAACTGGCGAATTTGCCAGGCCATCACTAATACTAGCATTTTGATTACTTTCTATTGTTATAGACTCCATTTTTGAGTCAGCCGACGCCATTGCCTCAAAAAACCTTTTATCAAATAAGTCGGACTCTTCCGATTGATCCGATTCATCTAACAATTGAATTTCTAATTGAACCGTTTGAAATTCATTCCACAAAAATTCTGTTTTTTGCCGTCGCGCCTTTAACTCAAACATTTTCTCCCTATCTAGTTCATGCTCTAAAAACGTACAAAACTTTGTTAATTGGCCCTTTAGTTGACCTCGACGTGCTATCAATTTTTTTAATGCTTGTGCCTTTTCCTCTGCCATGACTAATATTGCTATATTTGCTTCCAATAAACTAGACACCAAATAATAGACGGTTACTTATTATTAATATACGATTGATTTAAACCTTAAAACCTTGGCGCCAGAAATGCTGACGTTACTAGACCACGTTTTTCAAGTATGTTTGGACAAAATGGCTGCCAACCGGAAATGATCAAATTTGAAATTGAGAGTTTCACACCAAATTGCGTTTCACTGATAAACAATACTTAATAGGAATGATAGAAACAAATGGGTATACGACCTTGTTTACAACGATTGCTGAGACTTGCCTGCCTGCTGCGCCGCTACTGACTTGGTTGTTTTGACAAATTTGGCTCCAATAACCACGTTTTCTATTTCCTGCGGAATTTGACTATCCGGCTCGAAGGACCATGTATATTGTTGGGGATGTTTATAGGTGTTGGCTGGCCATTTGGTTATACTTCTAAGCTGGTTCAATCCCCTTTAATTTATCTCTTTCATGAGCAAATGCCTCAATCCACATGAATTAAATAAATAGCTCAAATTATTGGGTTTATCTTTATTTACACACACATATGCTTTATTGATTTTTTCAAGACTCGCTAAAACGGATGATGTTTGATGAGTTGATTAAGATTAAAACGTTTTTCTATGTAGCATGGCGCAGACTCGTAGATCAAGGAAGAAACCAGTCTCACACCCAGAGACGTCTGCCAAAAACTGGCCATAGAATAAGAACTCTATTGTTATAAAATAGAGGATTGCGGGTAGCAGTGCTGCCACCAATGAACGGATTGTGTCCCTACCCTTATGTACTAGACGAGCAATTTAGGAAATCACATTTACACCATTTTTTGATTCAACATAAATATCATCTTGCAATCATCAGCAAAATGACATGAATAAAAACGTTATCAATTTCTTGAAATAATTGGTTTATATGTTTTTTAAAGTAAAAACTAGCGCATTTTATACCGAACGGTAAACGTGTGATAATAAATAGCTCTTTATGCGTTAAAATTGTTATTATTATTTTACTTGATTTTTCGTCTAACTCAAATTGCATTTATGCATCCGATAGATCGATCTTAGAAAATTTGTAATTTCCGGATAAGCGTGCGTAATGTTCGATACGTGGTAATGGATAATAACATCAACTAAATTTCTATTTAAATTTATGTAACCACCGCATATCCTTACTGTGCCGTTTTTTCTTACCACTGGTACTATGTATGAGCTCGATTACGTAGTCACGATTGGCTTGATAATTCCTCTGTGTTCCATGCGTTTGAGTTTATATTCGATTTTGATTTGTAAAGCATTTTTTGTTGAAAATTTGTTTCCGACTTTGTAACGAAAGCTTCGGATTGTCAAAAATGACTTTAACCAAATAATAAGTTTGCTTGATATACTGATTGATTGTAGATTGTTGATACAATAGATCATGAGGTACTTTATCAAAAGGTTTGCTAAAATCTAGGTATATTATATCTAATTGTTCTTCTGAGTCAAGAATTTTTGACCATTCATTGACAGAAGAGATCAGATTTGTTACTTCCGATCGCTCAGGGAGGAAACCACGTAGCTGATTAGGTATTAAATTTTTAGATAATATATAGTCGAACATTTTTTGACTTTTTTTTTTTCCTTATCTTGCAGCTTAATTATGTAAGACTTACTGGCAGATAATGTGCTGAGTTTTGTTTGTCGTTTGATTTAAATATTAGTGTCACGGTTGCACTTAACCATTCTACTGGCAGGTCATCAGTTTGCATTGAGGCTGTCATAATGCTTTATAATGGTATTGATACAGTGGTTGCACAAAACTTTAGAAGTTTTGAAAGCACTAAATCTAAAAATTTAAAAATACATTTTTGAAATTTTTCAACGGCAGCTGAGGGGAATTCAATATCAAGCAAACCAGTAGATTTCCTCCCGACATGTTCATATTTGAACCTAGTCATAAATGTTGAGTGAACGATTTGGCACAAATTTTAACAAAACAATTAGCGGTTGCAACGCGATTCAAACACACTTTTTTGCTTGTTGCATGTACGTAGGGTATTTCAACTCAATGTTTTTGAACGTAAGAAGTCGTACACATTTAGGTTTTTTTATATATTGTCCATAGTCTTTTTTAAATTAGATTTTTCTTAACAAAAAGTTATTAATCCAAGGATTGTTAATATTTACCCGCTTTATAACAGTTTTTGTATTTTTGTAAACCAATTTTAGCGGTGGATACAAAAGTGTTTTTTTGCTGCTGAACAGAAACATTGCCTAAGATTTTCTAATCAACAAGACAATGTAAAAGAATGATACAACCATTCAAAAACAAAGTGAAGTTTTTATTTTTCAGTAAGAGTAGTTAAGAGTCATACTGTGTAATAGAATTGTCAAGTTTACTTAAAGTTTTGTTCAAAATTTGTTTTTTGTAGGTATGACACATACGTCTGTGGCTTGGGTGTAATTGTTCGGTCGTCGCGTTATAAACAGTAGCCATCAGTTATTGTAATTATGTTGTCGGTATATAAGAATTTAACCAACTCTCTGATAAAGCAACAATGCTAGGGGACGTATTTGTTATTTCTAGCAATAAGTCGTTAAATTTTGGAAAATTAGCGGCAATGTTCGTCTACAATAATAGAATGTCAAAGAGTTGGTTATCTAGTTTTTTTGTTTAGTGATGATCTGATGTGAATTATTGACGTATCTTATGTTGAGCATCGTTTGTTCGTTTGATCAATTCTCCACGAAGTAATTTTAGCCGTATCAGTTGTTGATGTGTTTTGTCATTTTTATTAATGACTTTTTCAAAAGTTGTATTCTTTAACAACGATAATTTTTTCTTCAAACAAGGGCGCGCCGTTAAATCATTTTTAAATTGCACTTTAATTAACCTTGGTGTAGATCTCGATAGTTTTCCCAAACGGCAAACATCACCTGGTGACACAACCAAAGATCATTTACCACATCTACATCATTTACTTGACCGTTTATTTTATTGTACAATACAACATACTTTTATTGGTGCCTCCAATTCATCGAGCCGGCTCTCCATTGACGCTTGCATGTCTGAGACCAGGGTTTTCATTTCTCTTACGGCCGAAATATTGAAATTGCAGCGGTTGCAAAAAACTTTTATATTTTTGAATGCAAGTTTGAAACGAATTTAATTCCATCTTTTTTCAGATTTACCAAAGAGCAACCGTTACAATTGGTCTGTTTCTCGGCCGCATTGATTGCCTTAAAACAATGGCAGCAGTTTTTGTTGCTCATAATGCTAAAGCAAGTAGAAAATTCTAAGAGTAATTGTTAGTAATAAAAAGAAGTCAGGTGTTGTCTTGATAAGGAGTGCCCAACCACGCTTATCTAATAATAATAATAATAAAAATAAAATGCCTTTATTTGGACTAAATACATTTGTCCGGGCGAAGTCTAGCTAAGAGCTACTCAAATTTAACCCAAAATTTTTTATGTTCGGTAAAAAGGCCTTTTGGAATTAATAGAAATGATTTTAGGAGAAATAATAATTTATTTCTGGTCGAACTTGTTACAGCCAGCCACTCTTACCCAATGAATCATGCCTTACAATTTCCATGCTAACACGGCATATTCTGTTATCTAGCTTTATGTAAACTAACTTGATGACCGCATTCCAACCCTGATAAATATGTTGCTTATATTCGGCCATCCTATTATTTCGATTGTCTTCAATCGATTCATATCTGTCATTCGAGAGCTTAGCAGAAATGCGATAATGGTCCTTTATATTTAGGCAACAGCTTCTTACTCTCACCAGAAGCAGGCAAAGAAGTGTGAGCTACCATTACCAATTCACCCACTTCATAAACTTTTGCTTTACATCGTTTGACATCAAATTTGTCTTTTTGCTTTATTTGCTGCTGAACAGAAACATTGCCTAAGATTTTCTACTCAACAAGAAACTGCTTCAACTCTCTCCTCCACCTTTTTACGTAATGTCGATAAGTCTAATTGATCAACATCTTTTGCAAGTTCGGTCAGTAATATTGACTCAAGTAAGCTTTTTGGTTTACATCCGAAAAGTATTTCGAATGGGGTTGCTTGTAATATTTTATGTACAGTACTATTTAACCCTCTTTGAACTGCTTTGACATGCAGGTCCCATTGATCACTTTTACATCCACCGTTCATTGCAGCCAACGCATTAATAATTCTACTCGGAACACCAAAAATATTTATTATATCTTCAATGATTTGAATTACATATCGAGCCTTAGTGCTTTTCACTGGTTCAATAATAGTAAATTTCGTAAAATCATCGACCATAACTAATAAATAAGTGTTTCTTTTCCGAGTTTTTACACAGGGCCCCAAATGGTCTATGTGAAAGTATGGAATGGAATAGGCACCTTTTTAATTGGATATAGTACACCTGGCTTCTTCCCCGAAGGAGCCTTGTAATACAGACAATTCAAGCACGATTCTACATATTTTTTTTACAAACCTTCCCATTCCTTTAAACCAATAATTTTCTTTAATATTATGTAATGTTTTTTCTAAACCAGAATGCTTTAAATTATCGTGACATAGTTTGCAAATTTGCCACCTATTAGCTCGAGGCACTACCCACTTATTTTGGCCGTTTATTTTACGGTGTAATTTTTCATCTTTTAGCACATAATTGAGAAAATAGTCTTTTGTTTCCAGAGTTCTCTCGTTTGATGACAGAATTTTACGTATTTGGCAGATTTTGTCATCTTGAAGCTGTACTGCTTGTAACCAATCAGCTTCAGTTGGATTGATTAAATTTATTGAATAATTTTCTGAATCTTGGGGATTTCTACTCAGACAATCTACATGCGCCATTCTCACGCCTTGTCTATATTGAATATCAAAATCATAATCTCGTAACGTCATCCACCAACGAGATATTCGTGGAATAATATCCTTTTTAACCGCCGTGCTACGGATTGCACTACAATCAGTTATTGAAGTAAATTTAATGCCTACTAAAACGAAACGTTTCGACTACAGCGAGAGTTTCTAATTCATAGGAATGATAATTTCTTTCAACTGCTGAAGTTTGTCGACTATAGTAAGCCACAATATGTCTTTTTTGTTCCTTATATTGAATTAACATACCACCTAGACCAATGCTGCTCGCATCAGTATGTACTTCCGTATGCAAATTAGAATCATAAATCATAATATTGGTCGGCTTGTTAATATTGTTTTCACTTGTTCAAATGCTTTATCCTGGTCTTTAAAAATAAACTATGTTGTTTATTTCATCCTCTAAAGCTTTGAAAAAATAATTAATTTTTTTTATAAACTATAGTTTTTGTTAAAAAGGCCGATGCCATATGGCATCGCTAGGCGCTTACAACACGGGGTATGTTTTAAAAAAAAATTTTCATAAATTTTTATTTTCAGTAAAACGTTATACAAAAAACAAAAGTATCAATGTTTAAACAATATATTAATCATAAAACAACAGTAAGAAAATATTTAAAATAAAAAATACATTTTTTTCTACACTTTTCAATGAAAAATCACAAAACAATCAACACATAAGCCTACTTTACATTTTAGACACATAGTTCTAGTCTGCGACTTACAATTTGTTGCAGCACATCTTTTTCTTTTTTTTCCTTCTGTATGTGTTACCCAGTGATCCCTGCAGTCAAATCTTACGTCGTCTAGTACTCTAGCTGAAGAGATAAACTTTGTCGAAGGTCCTGATTTTTTTTTAGATGCAGCATATCTTGTCAGGTAAGTTTCTGCAATTGCACGTCTAAAGTTCAATTGAGTTATATTTTTATTTTTTTTGGAAAGTATCTAGGAGTTTTGTATTGCGGCATCAATCATCCAAGAAAAGATTCCATACCACCATTTCTTGCTTCGTATTCTGATGGCGTCAAATCTTTAAAACTTGAAAAATCTGACTGTGCAAAATTTTCATTGGATTTATATTCAAAATCTTCATCTATCCAATCAGATGTCAATCCATTTTCTTTGTCTTTTAGTCGTTCTTTCAACCAAAGCAGGTTTTGATTAGTATGACTATTTGCATGCAAATCAAGTTGAGCCGATGTAGAAGGTTCAGTTTGAGAGTTTAGAGTAGAGTCATCTTCATTAACAATTCCACCTATTCTTGTATTGCCTACAACTAATTCAGCAGGGGCTAATAACTGTCTTCCAGGTAAATGCAGAATGTTTTGAGCTTTGCCTTTTTCGTTACCCGATTCTTTATCAGTAAGAACATTAGGTTCTGGAGGCTCTATATATAAATCAATAGGTACATTACGCTCTGGCAATTCCGAAAAAAGAGTATCTAAAGCCTTTTGTAAAGAAAATCCTGGCCTAGAATAGAAAACGCTTATTATTACCGATTTATCTACAAAGATGTATAGAATAGTAAAGGTATTAGGAATATGTCGTAACCGCCCAGCGATGCCAAACGGCATCGCTCACCTAAGTCGACTTCTCAGAAGCTCAAAGTAAATGAAACTCATGGTTTTTATTATTGTTTGTTGGAATAGTGATATTCAGATTACGATACAACAGAAATATTAAATAAAAGCAATAAAATTGATTACTTACGCTAATGAATTCTGTAGAGATTCGAGGTCAACAAGTTTCTCCATTTTTAAAATTTTTTGCAACTTTACTGACGCACTATCAAAGCACTATTAACGGTATTTTAGGTTTTCTTACCTACTTACCACGCGAAACTGTCCGGAAATACACGATAAAATTTCAAGCTTTTGCATAAATTACTAAAATGCCAACTCTTGTTCAACGATGCCATACGGCATCGCTGGGCGCTGATGGGTTAAAGTGCATTCACTCCCAAGCTCGACAAAACAACCAATAATTTTATTTTTAATTTTAGCACATTTATGATAAATACTAATGGGTTGTTTAGAACCAATAAATTGAATTAATTTCTTATTTTTATTGCTACTCTTTATTTTTTTCGACATGCGTCTTCTTTCTGCCTCACAATTTTACAATAATTGCAGCGAAGGGTCTCTACAGAAAGGTTTTTGTTGCTGTTTACCGTACATTCAAAACGTTTATGACCTATTTCGCCACATATAAAACATTTAATATTATTTGGATTATTGACACGTTTATCGTCTCCAAATCTCTGAAATGTTTTTTGTTTTTGACCCTTGAAAGATTGATATTTGTTTACGTTTGAACTACTTGAAGAGTTACTTGGACCGACTTCAGGAATATTTGAGAAATGTATTATAAATCAGTTTTAAATAAAACACAACAATTTAACACAATTTTATAATTATTGGAAAGATTACATTAGCAACCGTGGTCAAGCAGTCGTGGTCAAATTACGACTGCTTAATTATCTATATGTTTTCTACGGAGAACCGCTTATATGCATTTTCCCGCAAGCCCTTCTTGCGTTTATTTTTGATAATGTTGAGTCTCGATGTCGGGATGACCTCATCATCTTGAATATCGCTTACAGTTCGGCCATCCTACAACAGCTCCACGTCCTCGTGGATTATTGGGCTCTTTGCGATATCAAGTCAGGCTCAAAATAAAAATAACAATTGTATGTGCCATCTCGTATAACCGCATTTAAACCACAAACGTTTTGTTGCAACTGATGATTTTCGTTATCATCGACACTCTCTTAATAGTGACGTTCACTCTTCAACATGGTGCACTCATGTTGGGCGGTTCTCTTTGACATCATACCTTTAATTTTATTCATCAACGTTAGAGAGACCAGTGTCATAGTCATCTCCACTACTTTCATGAGCAATAAATCGTTTCAATCGTTCACTAGGACTGACTCCTACGTAAGGCTTTTGCGATCTTTGAGTACCGGGAACGTCTCAAAGTACATACCGATCATAATCTAATTTCTTTGTAATCATATATAGACCGGCATATTTTGGCATAAGCTTTCGGCTTTGTCCATCGTTGGACGGCCGATTTCGTTTGACTAAGACTAAATCGTTTATTTCAAATCGGCGCAAATTTGTTCGTTTTTTATCAAAGCGTTCTTTTTGTTTCTTGTGTTTAGCTCGTAATTGTTCACCAACTTGTTCTCGTGATCGTGTTGGTTCGATCAGAATCTAGCTGAACTGTTGTTCCTGCTCCAGCAAGTAGAGCAGCATTTTTACCCCTAGGACGAAAACCAAATAATAAATCGTGTGGACTGGTACCTGTACTTTTATTAATTGTAGAGTTTAATTTCTATTTGATTTTTGGAATCGTTTTGTTCCATCTTATTTCCTCGTCTGTGGAAGCGGCTATGCTTTGCAAAATCGTTCGATTATATCTTTCTACCTGTCCATTTGCACGTGGCGTAGCCGTTGCATTTAAAACGTGTTGTATAGCATGCGTATTGCAAAATTCAGTAAACAATTTACTAGTGAAAGGGCTACCTCTATCAGAAATAATACGTTGGGGTATACCAAAAATTTTGATTATTTTGTCCAAAAATTTAATTACCGGCCCTACTTTAGTATTAGGGACTGCTTTTATAAATACATATTTTGTGAAACCGTCGACTGTCATCAGAACATAAGAGTTCTTTTTCATACTCAACACAAAAGGACCTAAATAGTCGACATGCAATGTATGCATCGGAAATGCATATTTTTCTATAGGACACAAATAACCACTTTGCTTTCCAGCCGGTTGTTTATTATATAAACAAGCTAAACAACTTGAAATACAACGATATGCTCGCATCCCCGCAAACCAATATTGTTTTGCTAATGCTTCGAGTGTCTTGTCAAGACCGAAGTGACCATACTCCTTATGGTAATAGCTGACAACTTGTCGACGTGCTTTTTTTGGAACAAACCATCTTAAACCGCTTGTAGTAATACAATAAATACAATTATTTTTAAGCTTATAATTTTTAAGAATTTCTTTATTCTCTTTATCGCGAGTTAAATCATTGGTTAAGACGTTATGAATTATTTTACAACGTTCATCTTGAAGTTGTGCGCTGTTTCTTTGTTAATGTTGTTCAAAAAGCGTTACAATCAGTGATGACTGTAAAGTTGATACCCACAAAATAGGTTCGAAATTTTTGAAGAGAATTAACAACAGCTAATGTTTCAAGTTCATGTGAATGATATTTTGGTTCATGTTTAGTCGTTCGTCGACTAAAATAAGCTACCGGCCTAAGAGTTTCATCATGTTGTTTATGTAAAAGAATACCCGCAACGCCATTTTTACTAGCGTCAGTGTGCAATTCGGCAATTGCATTAGGATCATAATGAGATAAAATTGGTTGTGCTACAAGATTTGCTCTCAACTGTTCAAAGCTTCTTTGTTCCTTTATACTCCATGGAAAATTTACGTCTTCACGTAGTAACTCAGTAAGTGGAGAAGTTATTTGAGCATAATTTTTAACAAACCTACGAAAATAACCTGTTAAACCAAGAAATCTCTGAACTTTGTGAATGTTTGTTGGAATTAGAAAATCAGCTACTGCTTGTATTTTCTGTGTCCCTGGCTGAATGCCTTTACCCGAAATATTGTTACCCAAGTATTCAATTGCCTCGCGAAAAAAAAACATTTTGACAATCGTAAAGTTAACCCTGCTTCTCGAAAACATTGAAGTATAATTTTCAAAAATTCAAAACCACTCTCAACGTCTACTGAAGGTATTAAAATATCATCCATGTAAGCAAGTACCATTGTAAAGCAAAAGTTGCCCAGTACTTTGTTGACAGTACGCTGAAAAACGGATGGCGCATTTGTTAACCCGAATGGAATAACCAAATATTTAAAATGACCGTCTGGTGTTATAAATGCGGTTTTACTAATAGCGTCTTTAGCCATCGGAACTTGGTGATATCCCTGTGACATATCTAAACTAGTAAAATAAACATTGCCCTTTAATCGTTCTAATTGATCATCTACCCGGGGTAAGGGATATTTAACTTTTACCGTTTTTGCATTTAATGCACGATAATCTACACACATACGCTGTTTGCCGGTTTTTTTCTTTACCAACAAAATTGGACTTGCGTAGGGTGAATGAGATTCTTGAATAATATTATTGTTTAATAAGTCCTTGACCATACCTCGTACATTTTCTCGTTCCGTTAAAAAGAGTCGATACGGTCGATACGTCACCGGTTTATCGTCCGTAACATTTATTTCCATTTCAACAATTTTTGTTCTGCCTAATTCGGTAAGATTCTGAGCAAAACAATCCCTATATTCATTTAGTAACATTAATAAACGTTTCACTTCATCTGGTTTTAAATTGCCTACAAGATCTCTTATTTCATGTAATTTAAATGGTTTAAGATGATTAGGGGAAGCAATTGACATACTCACCCCAGTCTCCGGCTCGGCTTGACATCCGACACCACGTGATACTACCTGAAGTTTTCCAAACTTGAGAGATTGGTTGGAGACATTATAAACAGGACTAAATCCTCCTTGTGTCCTTGTAATGCAGCGAGGTATGAAATATGCACAGCTCCGGGCCAACTTCGATAACAGCATTCAAGAAATACTTTACTATCATCAAGCGCATCTACGTCGATGTAGCCTACATGATTTGGTGGTATCACAGTAGCATTTTTGGCCCATAAGGCAATTTTCTGTCGTGGCAAAGCTTTGAGTTGTGGCAATTCGCATTGTTCACGGGTGAATAATCGTATTTGATTTGCTTTTACTAGCATTATGAGATTTGTATGATTAATAAATGGTTGCCCGATAATAATGGACACCTGCTGGACTTCGCCTGGAACAATTAAAGCCGTGGTAGTCAAAGTGACTAAATTAACGGTTAAATCAATGAGAGTCTCACCTTCTGCTTTTAAATGTCCTCCTCCAAACCCAGTAATAATAATATTATTAGGCTTACACTTTAGTCCTAATTTGTTCACAACACTTTGTTTTATTGTTATTGCACCACTACCTGTGTCAATGTAGCCCCCTACTGAAGTTCCATTAATTTGACAATCGATAAAATAGCAGTGGTTGGTCTGTTTGGCAATCTTTTCTGGTACAAGCGTTAAAGTACTGCGCTGAGGGTTTTGGATACCCTTTGTATTACGTCTACATTTTTCTGCGATGTGGTCTAATCGTTTGCAAAATGTACATTCCAGGCGAGGTCTAGGACATTGTGGAGAAAAATGGCCCATTTGCGAACAATTGTAACAACGAGGAGAAAAGTTAGAGAAAACAGTGTTTGCTTTTGGTCGATCAAAGTTGCGTTTGTTACTATTATTATAATTATTATTACCACAAGTAATTTGACCTTTTTTTCTATATCTTTCAAATACGTCTCGACGATCATATCGTGCTGAAGATACTTCAGTTGCTGGTTGATTGGATACGATGGATAAATATTCTTGATATAAAGCCTCAAGTGTCAAAAATCGTCCTGCTCGAGCACCGTTTTTAATTGTTGGATCTTGTAATCCATCTATCAAGCAAGAAACGGCATCACGTCCAGATTGGTACCGATACCGCACGTGGTCAATAATAATTTCATTTTTGCAAAATAATATTGCGTCATACTTTCATCAATTGTTTTCTTACGCTCAACTAGGCGTCGTAAAATAGATGCGAAATTATTGTAATCGGGAAAAGCTCGAATAATCATTTCTCTTCAGGTATCCCAGTGGTGAGCGTAGCTTGATAAATTTTTATACCAGCTTCGAGCAATTCCGTTAATCGTGTTTGCATGTGATAAATTTTAGTTGCGTCATCCCTGCGATTAATCATAGCTAACTGTTCTATTTTATCTAGCCATTTCGAAGCTGTCAAATTAGGATTTCCAGGAGCAAACTCCGGAATACAATCGGACGGTACCTTGGACATATAGCGGTCCCGACTTAAAAATAACGTTTCTTTCTCCATAAGTGTTGCAACTGTTTCCTCCAGGTGACGGATACGATCGTTTGTATGTGTAATTGCAGCGTCCTCCTGGTTTCTCCTCTGATGCTGTTCCTGCAGCGGTTGAATCCCTTGTGCAAGTTCGACGAAAGGTTTGGGAAGATTCGTGTCAGGGATACGAACTGCCGAAGGTATTGGAGGCGGTGTACGGGATCGAGACCGCACATTAACGTTTTGTTTACTATGAGTACGACGGTACTCATGACGTCGACGATTTCGAGACTTAGACGGAGCACTTACACTACTATTGAGGAAGTACTTGCAGCACCTCGCCGTGGCATTTTCAAATTTTTCATTTGTTTTTTTTTTCTTTTTACACAACACAAAAGCACACAGGTTATCCCACTTTTGAACTATAAATCAGTTTTAAATAAAACACAACAATTCAACACAATTTTATAATTATTGGAAAGATTACATTAGCAACCGTGGTCAAGCAGTCGTGGTCAAATTACAACTGTTTAATTATTTATATGTTTCCCACGGAGAGACGCTTATTTGCATTTTTCCGCAAGCCCTTCTTGCGTTTATTTTTGATAATGTGGAGCCTCGATGTCGGGATGACCTCATCATCTTAAATATCGCTTACAGTATAGCATATTGTGACCACTCTACGAAGGTTTTGCAATTTGCAGCGCAAAGGGATAATTGAATTTGTTCATTTGTTACTCCAGCGATAACACAATCAACAATTTGTTCCTCCGTAAAGTTTAATTTTAGCTTGGTAAGCCGGGAAAATTTATTAAAACAGTACTCACTGAAATTTTGTCCAGGTGAAATTTTATAAACTGCCGCTTCATAGAGTAAATTAGAAAAATTAGCCTTACTTGGAAATGTTTTACGCAACATATCTTGCCATTGACTCCAAGTGAAATTTTTGCTGGACAGACTATCGTACCACACTCGTCCCAAACCTTTCAACTTTTCCAAAGCTAGATAGGTTGTTGTCATCTCGTCCCATTGATAAAGCGCTGCACACTCATTAATTCTGCGTAACCATTCGTCAACAGATAAACTACTGATAGATGGGTCAAAAGCCGATAATATGGTTTCATTCCTAAATAACATCCAATTCACTGGTCTCGTTTCTAGATGAGTTGGTACCGGTACGGAATTTGATGCGCGGGATAACACTTGCACATCGGTATTACGATCGTATTCATAGTCTGAAGAGAGCGGAGGGGTGTAACTTTCATCCTTATTTAAAGGTTCCATGATTGCAAAATTGGCACTTTGTTTATATTCACACACCAAATTTAGCTCAAATTTGCACCTTGTTCAGTTTCTCGCCCAAATTTCACAAAAAAGTTATTTTAAAGTTTGTTTTTTTTTTGCACGTAGACTTTTTGGCACTGTAATTCAATCCGACTTCTGAAAATGTTAGGTAAAAAGGCCTTTTGGAATTAATAGAAATGATTTCAGGAGAAATAATGATTTATTTCTGGTCGAACTTGTTACAGCCAGCCACTCTTACCCAATGAATCATGCGTTACAATTTCCACGCTAACACTGCATATTCTGTTATCTAGCTTTAGGTAAACTAACTTGATGACCACATTCCAACCCTGATAAATATGTTGCTTATACTTATTACAATTGAATTACAATATCAAATTTACAAATCAGAAGGTACATTTCTTGCATATTTCTTAGGTAACTAATCAATATTCTGAAAAAAAAGATCTTTAAATGATTTTTAGATTTTTTTTTATTTGAGGTAAGACTCTTTAACGGGTTTGACAATGAATTATAGATTTTTACCGCATTGTATGTAAAACTTCTATGAAATAATGTCGTCTGAAAACGCGGTAAGTTTAATCTGGAAACCGTTCGTTTTACACTGTGCATGTATTTGTTTTTTACAACAGCATTATACATCTTAAAATATTTAAGAGTATCGCTCTTATTTCTCATAAAGAACACTTGTCTGTAGCTGGTTGCTGCATCTTTAAATAATAGAAAATATCTTGTGGGGGCTTCGTGCACGATGTAAATAATAATCAAGAGATACCGACAACAAATATATATTAACTATAATTCACAACAGATAACAAAATTAGGAATTGATTGGATAGATACTTTTTGGCTAATGGTTGTTGGAAGAATGAGAGGCCATCCAGATGGTCGATCTCGAATCCTTACCTTGATCGACACGCCACCTAATTTGAGATATCTAACGACGTTTATTTACGCTTTCTAATTTTACTCTATCATCTAATAGTGAGTGACCTTATATTAGTTAACCTTCGGCAAACCTTCTCAAGCTAAAAGTAGTTTTAGGCTAGTGCTGGTGCATCCCTCGGAACAACTTGTTGTCGACTGATCATGAAAGTAAGCAAGATAAAGTCTAATAACTTTCATGATGTTGGGTTCCCTTAACCTTGCTAGGAGATAACGGCTGTTGACATCATGGGCATCTTTAGTCATCTTTACGACAGGAGGTGTTAGTGGATCCAGTATATTTGCTGGTTTATCCTGTCTAATAGGGTCACCTCGGACAAAGTTTATTTGTGATAGATTGTAGGATTGACAGGCAGCGATGGCATCTTTCTCCGAATAAATTTTATTCGATGCCTTGTCAAGGGATGTCGGTTTAGCAAAAATAGCTGCAGAGGTTTTGCAACTTAATCTTTTAATGGGAAGACTTGCCCTAGACTTGTACCCTTCTAACGTCACGTAATCGCGAAAATGGTAAAGTCGTTATGAAAACGTGGCTTCAAAGCCGTACCAAGTTTCTTGTCAAAAAAGTCGTGAACACACGTAATACCCACTACCGGGTTTATTCGACTGATTAATTTGGCGTAGAAGGGTACACTAAGGTTGCTTCTTGGACTTAAAGAGAAAATTGACGCTATAACCACTCCTGTGTATAGGGTCGGTATTTTTCCGCTTAAAAATTCTGCTTTTCAATCAAATGATTCTCTTCTTATCTGTTAAAAACTACCTGTTTTTTTTCCCTGACCAATAAAAAAGAGTTAGCTTGCTTTATTTTCTTGGATTTACGACGTAACCAATGCTGGAACAGTTTATCTGACTTGAAATTCGTTACCAACAAAGAACCAGTTTCCCGTTGGTATCTTACTTTCCCGAATTTTAGAAAGGAAAAAAAAATGTTTTTTCATGTTTTGCCGCAATATACAGGGTGTTCAGAAAAGATAGTTACTCGAAAGACATAAATTGTCGTACAGGCGTCGGGTCTTTGCAGTTCTAGACTAAATCGATGACAGCAAATTCGATAGTGCACAAACTAGCGTCATGCAATTAGTAGTTTACCGCAAAATGGCAAGAAGGCGCTTATTTATCGTAATTTTTGGCGTGTGCCGCAATTCAACCGTTACAAGACTTTCAAGGTTAGCAAATATTTCACACAAAATTCGATTACGCAAGCAAATTCCAAATTAATAGAGGCGCTTGCCTTGAAAAAAGTAAACAAAACAAGTCATGACAAAAACACTAAAATGCTGTACACAGCACTAAATTACAAAACAAACAAACAAAACAATTTCATAACACACTTTTGAGTAATAGTTACACCAGCAGACAATTTAACATGACCTGCCTTCACAACTGATGAACTAGAACTTGAAAACTGTGCTTTCTTAAACTTCTATTAAATACCTGCAGTTCTTCCAAGATGTCGTGGAAAGATTCGACATTTGGAACTATAGGGAATGCTTGTTCCGCTTAGACTGTTGTTGCGGACAGAAATTGTTGACTACGTTGAATCTGGGCCTTAATTTTCTTGTTGAGCCTGTTTTTGCACCATTGGTAATCAGAGATGAGAACGAATAAGATTATCACCACAAATGCTGTCACTCCACAAATTACGCTTGCGAATGGGTGTGGTTTAACTGCTCCTGTTGTTGTTCCTCCGCTGTTTTCGGCTATTATTTCTTCTTCTTTTGATTGGGATGTACCCATTTTGCCAATTGATCGATGTTGTTGTTCTAAAAACCAAGAAAAATAAAATCACATACGAGTTTGTTCCAGCAGAGTTGACAGGGTTGCAGTAGAATTCAGTAGGCAGTAGGTGTTATGTAATATAACGGTACAGTTTGGATATATAAGAATAAACTCCGGTTAACACTTAATTTAAATCTATTTTAATACAGGTACAGGAAATAAATAAATGAATTTTAGTTACGTTGTTTCTTGGTCGAAGTTTTAAAGATACTCATCTCTCTACGCTCATCAAGGTGATGCTCCGCTCCGGATGACCATTTCCCACCCCTATTGCCAATAGTGGGTGGTGGGGTGCTTCTTGTTGCGATTGTCGTAACGGCAGGGTCGTTGACAGAAGATTTCATTAGTTTAGTCGCAGGATCGTCATGGGATGCCATTTCTTGGCTAGGGCAAATTTAGGGGTTTCAGTCGAATAGATCAAGTAATACAGAACACTACTATGTTTATTTAATAGTTTGGGTAACTACATTACAGCACAAATATTATAGTATTAGTACTTCTTATTATATCAATTCTGTCGTGTATTTATATAATTAAATAATGACCTATAAATAACTGTGTCACTGGTCTAGGTCAAGGTAGTTGCTTACTTGCTTTGTTCACTCAGCAAAATTATACAATGATTAATAACATATACATATTATTGCATTATCCTTACACGTCATTATTTAATTAGAACTAAGCTAATATTTCATTATTTTAAAACTATAATATTAGATTTAAACTAAAGATAATAATAGATAATATTAATATTCGATCATATCATCCCTTACAACCCCAAACGTCGCTACAGAAGTGTTTATGCAGTGGAACATTTAAAACCTTGGTTTTCTTGTGCTTCTGAGTCGGATGACTCTGACAATTAGTAACTTGTTTTTTTACAGTGTATATATATTTTTTGACTTATGCGTCTTAGATGCCTGTGTTCAGGGTCTGATTCCTGGTTTTACGGGATGATGCCTGTGTTCAGGCTCGGCATTTCTTGGTTTGTTATGATAAGATGCCTGTCATCAGGGTCTGTTATCACTGGTTTTTAGAACGCCGGTGCTTCAGGGTTTGAATGCTTATTATTGTTATGTTACGTCTACCACTAAAATTTTTTAGAGCTTTTTTAATTCTTTTTGTGCTCTTTCGTTTTGTTGTTGCCGCTTGTTCTTGTTTCACGTAAAGCGTGATCCCGCTTTGTCGCGGAATCACGCTGTGCGTGTGCCCGTTACTTTTTTGTTTCAGTGCATGGTCTTCTTTTGCTGACGAGGACAATGGTCTGTCAGGGTGGCCGTGTTAGCATTTTAAAGGACTAGGAGCTTAAAAATTCTATAGCTTTTTTTTAATTGAAAACCAAATTAAATAAAAAAAATAACGTAATGAACACGTTTTATAAGACGCACATATTTCTAGAACTTGTGCGCAAAATCTACTTTTATAAAACTAGTTCTTAAAAATAGTGTTTCACTCTAACTAATTTTCTTATAACAAAAAAAAAAGTTGGTTAGCAATGAAATCTCAATGCTATAAGCTCTTATAATAAAATAAACATTTGTAATGTTCTATCAATAAAAAGGCATGTTGTTTGCAAAGGAAAGAACAATTTATTTACTTTAATTACAATAATTGGGTCTAGGAATAACCGACATTAGCGCGCGTGTGTCTTCGAAGTGAATCAGAATCCTCCTACAGCGGTGGCGCTGCCTTACAAGCAAAAGTATGCGCTCGCGACACCCACGGTGGCGACACCTAGGAGCGCTTTAGTGTTACAGACTCCTCCTTTGGATTCCACAAGTCGTCCCGAGTGAGAGCCAATTTCAGTTATTCTTTGCAACAAGAGGCGGTACAAGGCCCTTTGGGGACGCGTACTCGTCGTCTCTCAGTCAGAATGGGACCATCAACCAGGCTTAGATTTTCGTCGTCATCACCCTCAATTAGTAGCGGCAAGGGGTCATCGTTCGTCGTAACGGGAAGCTCAAGCGCTTCCGGAGCCGGAACTGAGTCGTCACGATCGGAAGAGGCAGTAATCTTCCTAGGTCGCCCTCTTCTTCGTATTGGTAAGACTGGGTGTGAAAACTGGGCGTTTTCGGCCTCCACAAATGGACGAAGAGCCGATACATGGTATTTTCCAATTGGAGTTTTTGGATCCGTCGTCGTAGCTATGGCACAGCTAGTAGGGTATACTTCGCAAATTACATAAGGACCGTCACGACGTGGAGCAAATTTAGAGCAAAACAATTGTGATGCCTTACTAGTCACGTGAGTGTCAACCAACACCAGATCTCCTACTTTGAGTACCACAGATCTTCGTCGCACATCGGCATATTTCTTGACGGTGTCTTGCTGTTTCTCATTGTTTTCGCGAGCTTGTTTCAGGACATTTGCAATCTTCTCTAAATAAGGCGTAACCTCTGGTATAAAGTTTTCGTTTTCAACCACCGCGCGTAAGTCGTGATGAACGTCATTGGGTGTGCGCAGCTCGCGGCCAAATGTCAGATACGCGGGTGAGAATTTAGTAGCACAGTTCACACTCGAGTTCATAGAAAACCGTACAGCCGGAAGAACTTTACTCCAGCTACTGTGATGCTGTCCGACAAGAATTGCAATTTTAGTCTTCAGATCGCGATTTCGCCGTTCTTCCGGATTCGCGGCTGGATAGTAGACAGGTGTTAATGCCTGTTCAAAGCCTAAGCAATGAGACACTTGCTGCATCACTTCGCTCACAAACTGAGTACCGTTATCACTAATAACCTTGCGTGGTGTCCCGTAACGTAATACGACTTCATTGACAAGACATTTAGCACATGCCTTCGCAGTTGCTTGAATTAGAGGAAACAGCTCAATCCATCTTGTACAAGTATCCTCCACGGCAAGTACTCATCGATACCCTCCAGGTGTTTTTGGAAGCGAACCGAATAGATCGAGCGCCACACATTCAAACCTCTGCGCCATCACTGGTGTTCGTAGAAGTCCGGCCGGTTTCAAATTATTTGGCTTATTGCGCTGACATTCAGCACATTGCAGTACGTGATTACGGATGTCTCGGCGCATCGTCGCCCAATAAAAGTGCCTGGAAATTGCCTCGGTAGTTTTATCAATACCAGGATGACCAGCTACTGTCGAGTTGTGATAGTCCAACAATATTTCTTGAATCTTGCTGCTTGGGATCACCAGTTGTGGCTCTTCAATTTCGTCAAACACCGAATAGCGATATAGCACCCCATCGGTCATACCATAACCTCTATCTGTCCATCTGATCAAGTCGATTTCTAATGGGTCCTCAAATGCTTCTATGATTTTAGACAAATTATTGTCTAAACTCATAGAACAACTCTACTGAGTCGAATGTGTCGACTCAGTAGACCATAAACTATGTCTATCTTGAAAACCTCTGGTAGATCATCAACAGCAGTAAGCTTTGAAAGCAACGCTCTACATTTATTGACAAAAATGTCGGTTGGCTCAGTTTCGCCTTGTTCTCTACAAAAAAGCTCTTTGAAAATCTTATAATTTGGTTTATTCTCACCATAAGCATGATGTAAGGCCTGTATTGCTAGTTCCCAAGTGCTGCACGACGCTTTGGCTTCTTGCCACCATGTCGAGGCTGGACCATCAAGCAACATAGCTAAACCTTTCAAAGCATTCTCTTCTGATACATCCAGACAATCCTTATAAACGGATATAGCGTCAAGGAAAGCATCGACACTATCTTTTTTTCTTCCAGAAAAGCGCGATTTGCAGTCGGCAAAACTACCAGGAAATCTTCCATTGTCGTTTCCTGTCGTGACTCTATCTTTTAGGTTTCTGAGCAAAATCTGAAACTGTTCGTCCGTCATTGTTATAGTCATTTCAGGTTCTAGCGATTCTTCAACAATTTGCCCAATTTCTTGCGTCTGGGCGTTTTTATTTGCGGATCGGAGGTGGTATGGATCACGAGCGTCACTCATATATTATTATAACAAAAAACGGTTTATGTTCTTTTTCCTTTTGACAGCTGTCACAAGTGTCATCAATGTCAAATTCCAAAATGTCAGTCAACCACCTATCAAAACCAAAAGTCACTAAAGTCACCAGTTTTTCAATTGCGGATACGAACGCTTACGAGCTGGGTCGAACACCGGCGCGCGTTTAAATTAAAGCAAAATGGCGACACAAATTTACACAAACACTGGCAAAAATTCTAAATTAACGAAAATTTTGCTTTTATTCTCGTTGTTCGGATTTCCGTAATTTTGTATGGGTTTCACTTCAATTTTCTGGGTCTAAATGATGATGCCAAACGACCGAACAAATTCAGTGCGAACTGGACCAAAAGCTGCCACAAAACTCACACTACCGCACACTTCATCAAACTACACAAAAAATTTTTTTTGTTTTCGGTCTTTTCAGGACCCACCTTTGTTTGAGTTCTACGTTGGGCTGCCACTGTAATGTCTATCAATAAAAAGACATGTTGTTTGCACAGGAAAGAACAATTTATTTAGTTTAATTACAATAATTGGGTCTAGGAATAACCGACATTAGCGCGCGTGTGTCTTTGAAGTGAATCAGAATCCTCCTACAGCGGTGGCGCTGCCTTACAACCAAAAGTATGCGCTCGCGACACCTACGGTGGCGACACGTAGGAGCGCTTTATTGTTACACATTGTTTTTAAGTAATTTCAAATTACTAATATTCTTCTGAGTTTTATAAGCCGTTTTTTCCAATTTTAAAAAAGAGAAAGACTTATCTAAATTTTTTCAAACTATATCTGTAAACTGTATTTGAATAAATAAGTTTGCAGTGACAAGTTTGAAAACTTGTTTGCATGTAAATAGGTTATACTCTATAACATAAAATGTCAATATTGAGAGATACAATTTGAAATAAAAAATTATTTGCTGATTGGACAACTAAGATATTACGTATATCAATGATTCACAATGTAGTCTATCTTCTTTGGTTTTTGCGTAATTTTTGTTGCGGAAAGCGCTATGTAGATTATTAAACGGATGTTAAATTTTGAACATGCCTACAATCTATGATAATTAAAAACTACTTCTTTAACATAGAATTTGACAAATATATAAATTTCAAATATTTTGCAAAAAAACAAAAGAATCAATAAATAAGCAAATAAATGTAAAAGTTACTTCTATAAATAACATAATTTGCAAAAAAACAAAAAAATAAATGAATAGGCAAATAAATGCAAAATTTACTAATAAAAATCACATTTCAACATCAAAGTATTTGTCACCTGTCTCCCAAGTCTTCTGTCAAATCGACTGTTATTTGTAAGTGTCTCTGAGCTTCTTGCATTTTGTACATTTCTATGTCGAAAACATCATTATTATACATTCTTCATCCAATAGCGTAAGAAGACGTTTCCGAATTTTCAAATCCTGAGGTTAAAGGTTGAAACGTAATTGTTTCATTTTCTTTTAAATTTTCTATAAACTCTATTAGTTCTTTTATCTCGTTTTGATCCGTAGATGAAGAATGGACTAAGTTTTCGGTTTGCTAAGAAAAAATTGAGCTTTGACCTTCTATCTCGCTTTGATCATAAAATGAAAAATAAACTGAGTTTCTAGTTTGTTCAGAAAAAAATGAGCTTTGATCTTTCATCTCGTCTTGATCAGGAAAGAGGTCTAAATCTTGGATGTTAGGAAGAGAATTTTGTATGTCCAGATTGCCTAAAACACAAAATTAGTTAGTTACTAATCCTAACATAAAAAATAATTTTTTGTAAAAAGATGAGCTAGTATAAACTTACAGCATTCGTAAAAACTCTTTTACGCAACGAGAATTTTATACGCGGTCATTCCATCACAAGGACGAACGGAATATTTCATTTTAAAGCTTTAGCTTATTGGAAGTTTTTTTACTTGTTCACTTAAAGTGTGAAACTAAGATTTAAATGAACTGATATTGAGTGTCAAAACTCAGGTAGACTGCGGCAGGTATAACAGGATCCTATCAAAAGTCTTAAAGTAGACATTAGTAATACCAATCCTAATAGTTAAGTAAACACTAAAAATAATTGACCTGACCTGATCTTTTTTTTTTCTATTGGCAGGGAGGGAAATCCATCATGGACACTACGCAGCCTGTACTACGTGGTAGTGCCGGACTCTTACCGGCTAGAAACCCTTCCTCTTTCCCTGGTAATTTGCCCTCTGGAACCGCTTTTCGGCATTATTTCGGAGGACTGTAGAGGTAAAAAGGATGTTACCGGTTGACATACTTATTTAAATTATTGTTACAAGCTCAAGGCTTCAGCTTCCTTTTGCCGTTCATCGTTTTCCTTATATTTCATAATTTCCTTTTTCCTTTTCGCTTCAGCTTCCCATCCACTTATGGACTCTAGCATGACCTTGACTAGATTTTCTTTTACTGGTCAATATGAGGTTGCCGTAGCAAAGCCAAACCTCATACTTTCCCACTTTTCGCACTCAAACAAGGTATGAGCGGCATCGTCTTCAAGATTACAGTACAAGCATTTTTTTCGGATTTACCCGCTTTTCCGGATTCTATACAAGTAGGTAGAAAAGCAACCATGTCCGGTAAAGGCTTGCGTAGTATAGAAATCTAGCTCCCTGTGGCACCTACTCATCCACAGACTTATATTTGTAATAAGTTTCTACGTCCACCTACCATCTGGGCATTTATTCCATCTCGCTTGCCATTTTTGTATGCTATTTAAACGGCATGTCTCAGCATTTTGATCTTCAGAGCGTCGCTCTGCCAATTCCGCAGCCTGGATGTTAATTGGGATTGAACCGGACAGTACCTGTAGCGCCGCTGTAGAGACTGTTCTGTAAGCTCTAACAATTCTGATTAACGCAGCTCTTTGTGCTCTTTCTTCAATAGTAGTGTTTTTTTTAAATAAAAGTGGTTGGCTTTATATTGGAGCAGCATAGAGAATAATGTTGTTTACCACTGACGCAACGAGTGATCTGTTCTGCTGTCTGGCCTCTTTTGTGTTTGGTAGTAGTCTGGCAATCGCTGCCGCAATCTTGACAGCTTTGTTGGAAACCACTTCAAGGTGGGGTGTAAAGCTCATTTTTTTTTATCAAGAATAACACCGAGGTTTTCCTGCGGTATTATCACTTGATCTCCTAGTGTAGAAATGTAACTTTCCATAGTACGTATCAAACGGCGGCTGATTTTGCGTTTTTCTAGTGCATTGATTATTTGACTCCAGGATATTGAATTAAAAGCATTTTCAATATCCTGTGTCACTAACGCACAAAAGTCCTTCCGTCCCCACGAGCTTGAATAAGCCCACCTGGCTAGTTTCAAAACTTCTTCAATTGCGTCGGAAGTCGAGCGCTCCTTTATAAAGCCAAATTGGTTATCAGAGAGGGCTGATTTACTCTCTAATTCCTTGCTAATTTTGGTACTTGGCAACCTCTCGTATAATTTTGCCGCCGCATCCAACACGCATAAGTAGATAGAGAGTGAGAGTACAAATGCTCCCCCCACCACTTTTACGTCATATGACCTTGGACTTTGGAATGTCCTTGATCTTGAACCTTGGAACGACCATGGAACACCTGTTTTGTACATTTGCTCTCTCACTACTTTGTTCTCCCCCCACCACATTCCTTTCCCCCCACCACTTTTTTTGAAAATTGTGATAGCCACTTTAGAGCATTCACTCATGAAGCGCGTGCAAAGCTCGACGTGTTTAAATAAAAAAAAATGTAAATTTTGTAATACCAAGAATCGACCAATGATCGGCCAATAATCAATAATTAATAATCAATAATCAATAATCAATAATCAATAATCAATAATCAATAATCAATAATCAATAATCAATAATCAATAATCAATAATCAATAATCAATAATCAATAATCAATAATCAATAATCAATAATCAATAATCAATAATCAATAATCAATAATCAATCAATAATCAATAATCGATAATCAATCGATAATCAAGCAATAAGTAATCAACTTTAATTCTTTGAATTGAGCCTTAACACCTGTTGTCTTGATCTTGGAATATTTGCATTGACCGTTTGCGCATGCGCTTCTCACTAGCCTTAGATAATCACACAGCTCCACTTGGATATTTGTCTCCAATGATGATTAATCATGAATTTTGTCTTTGAGATATGTGTTCTTGAAATTGATTGCGCAAGCGTCACATTAAATGGCGATCATAAAACAATAGCGAGAGCTAAGCTAGACTTTTTTCAGGTAAAATAGTAAATTATGCGATACCAATAATCAATCAATAGCTAATCAATAATCAATCAACGACCGTGAGCGTTAACACCTGTTGTCTTGATCTTGGAATATTTGCCATGACCGTTTGCGCATGCGCTTCCCACAAGTCTTAGTTAATTGCGCAGCTTCACTTGAAATTTTTCCTCCGTCGATGATTAACCATGAATTTTTTCTTTGAGATATGACGTGTTCTTGCAATTGATTGCGCAAGCGTCACATATAATGGCGAGCGACCAGAGAGCTAAGCTAGACTTTTTCAGGTAAAAATGTAAATTGTGCGATACCAATAATCAATCAATAATCAATCAACATGACTACTTTAAATTCTTAGAAATTAATATGAGTACTGTAAATTTAGAAAAATAGATTTGTTTGTATAATATATTAAGCTGGGTTCTCAATAGAAAAATATGATAATGACGTCACTATCAAAGTTGACTCATAAAATATAAATGGATGCTCCGCTTATACAGAGTTTTACTATTTAATTTTTTTGCTTATTGGTAAACCGTGTAGTTTAGAAGCAAAAACAAAAAGATTATTAATAAAATGTTTTTTTATTATTAGTATTTATTTATTTGTATAGTGTACATGTTTCGTTTGGTATACAGCTTTTATATGGCGTGCAAATTGACAAGCAATGCATTCAGAAGCAGCTATCTTTGTTTCTCCGCCACAGTTTATACAAGTATAATTCACAGGAATGGGCATTTTTTATTTGCAAGTTTTTAGTTGTTTTACAATGAAGAGTTTGATGGACAATACAGTTAAAAAATAATGGTTGTCATTTTTATATAAGATTTTGTACAAAAACTA
The DNA here is from genome assembly GCA_947359425.1 of Lagria hirta. Lineage (NCBI taxonomy): Eukaryota > Metazoa > Arthropoda > Insecta > Coleoptera > Tenebrionidae > Lagria > Lagria hirta. The sequence continues at coordinate 17,263,218 of OX375804.1, forward strand.
TATAATTATAATATATAAGTACAATTTACAAACATTTATTCTATTACTTAAACAGTAAGTAAATAAACAAAGTGGTTGCATATAAGAAACTAATCCACATCAAAATAAACTGATTAGATTCATCAATCTTTTGAGTGAATACAGCATTATAAAAAATAGATTGATTTAATAAGGCAAACGCACAATCCGGTGAAAATTTTAAATGTTCCTGCTGTACTATATCGGTGGATTTCCAGTGTCCTAAGTGAAGCTTGCAGCAAAAGCAGATAACTGTATCGAAGGAATTTGTGTAAAAAAATCTAGATTTTGACAAATCAATCGCGGTAGGTGAAGAGAGTTTCCACGTCTTAAACGATAAAAGCTTTTGATCAAAACACGAGTAATTGTTTTTCAAAATAGGGATTCCAGTAGAATCATCGAGGCACATTATGTAGATTAAATCTTTCACTCTATGTTTCCAGACAGTTTGCTCTCAAAAATGATTGGTAATTTTACTACTAATTCCACAAAAACATACGAAATTTTATTCTCGAAGGAGTTTCTTTCAACGGTTATTTTATCACCAAACCGAAGAATTAGCTTTTGTTTTAAGGAAATTTTATTATTATTAATTTTAAGAGTTATCCCCTTTTAAGGATTAAGTAAAATGTTTTCTACAATTCCTTCTATATATGGAAAAATATATATAGTATCTCCCGTGGGAAGTGTAAACTCTAAACTTTGTTCACTTATGTTACCGTATAACTGTATAGTTTGGAAATAGTATAGATCGCTTAAAAAGTTTTCAAATAATCGATGAAAATTATGAGTTTCTGTATGATTGAAGAATTTATCAAGTGACATTATGAACAGAAACACGACTAAACAGTTTTTGATCGAGGTGGAGTTTATATAGAGATCCTTCAAGGTTATTTTTTAAACTTGTTTACACATGTACAGCTTGGCCTTGAGTTTATGTTTAAATCAACTTATTTAAAACAATGATGCTCATGCGCAGATACGTGAAAAAAAGTATAAAATAAGACAAGGTTTGACAATTTTGATTAGTATATTTGTACATTATGTCTTGCCACTTTGTGCTTAAGAGTAACATTCCCATTATGTTGAGTGAACAAGTTTTTTTTCTAAACAAGTCAAAATCTAAATATTTAACTGTTGGTTTTAATACCGATATTTTGTTTTCTCCAACAATTCGCTTTGCTGCAACCCGAAGTTATCAAGTTGTGGATATGTCCCGTGAAGACTTTATTGCCTTTTTGGAGTTAGAACAGTGGATTACCAACATTTGCGAAAATTGGTCAACAATTACTCAAAATGATAACCGATCAGAGATCAAGCAATGTGGAAAAATAACTGTTATGTTCTATGACGTTAAGACAAAACCAGTTCTACAAATCTTTAAATCGCAAGATACTGTAATGTTCCTTGGTCAAGAATCTTTGAAAAGTGTATTTTACCTAGGACAGCTAATTTTAACTAAACTACAATTACTTGAAGAACATCAGTTTAGAGAATTCTATGAATCAATTTTAAGAAGATCATGTAAAAGACAAGGTAATGTGCTGGAGAATATAAAGGAGCTGCTCAAAGTTATGAAACCAGATGAAAACACTTGCGCACTAAAACAGTTGGTGCTTCTTGAACCTGATGTGGTACAAAAAGATATGGAAACATGTCGCATATTTTTCTTAAAAATAAAAAGTCTGTTAGGTTTAACTCTAGTGTAGAAGTTCATGTTATGCATGTTTGGAGTTTTGCATATCAACAATTACGCATTGGTCAATGGGAAATGATTGCAAGAGACTCTGCTAGATTTCATAGAAGAATTGAAGCCACTGGTTTAAAAATTTCAAAAGTGTTAGAAATTAGGCACAGAGAGACTATATATAATAATAGATTTAAAAAACAAATGCTAAAATAAATTTTAATAAAACAAATAATTTGTTAATTTGTCTTTTACTATAAAACATACTCTACAAGTTTGTAAGATTTTTAAATTCAATCCACGAGTTGTGTTTTTTGTCCATATTTAACCATTTAACATACACTTGATTTCCTTTCCGTCTTAAAATTTTCTCAACTAAATAAACGTCGTTGTGTTTTACTTTTTGAAGTTCAAACTCATAAAAACCGCCTTTAATTATTTCTCCAAGGTAATCTTGAATAATATAAGTGCGAGGATTGGTCATTTGTACTTTTACAATAGAAAATATTTCATTACTCCATGCTGGTGTGTAACCTTTTTTGAACACACTGCGGTGCTTACTCACACGGACCTTATCTCCAATTTTAAATTTTGGTTTTTTGACATCAATAACTTTTAGATGGGTATAGGCTTTCTGTAATATCATTTCTTCATTCTGCTCATCAACATCACATGGTTTATATCCAGTTGTCCTATGTTTTGTGTTATTGTACTTAAAAATTATTTTAGGTAAAATATTTAACCACTTATAATTTCCTTGCATACTAAATTCTTTGTACATCAAATTTTTTATTGTTCGATTGACTCGTTCAACGACACTAGCTTTCAGATTAGAATATGAACTATAATGATTTATTTCATGCTTTTTCATGAGTGCTTCAAACTCTTTGTTATAAAACTCTTTACCAAAATCTGTTTGCAAATTTTGGGGGGTATGCTTTATTTGACTTAAAAATTGTTTGAATGTGCGCACTACTTCCCCTGCACTTTTATTTTTAATTGGATAGCTCCACACGTATTTTGAAAATACATTTATTATCATTAAAATATATCTATATCCTTTATTAACTTTAGAATATGGAATCATTTCAACTAAATCACACTGATATAAATCATTTAGACCTTTGACAATTACACGACGTCTTGGATAATTAACTCTAGCAGGTTTATGTAATTCATTGACGATATCTCTTTTTAACGACTCTTTCATAATTAAAATTTAATAATGTTTGACCTTTTTAACTCGTTAATAATATAATTAATATCGTTCTCATTGTTTGTATTTCCTGCTAATTTTGATGCAACCAACGTTTGAAGGCGCTTAATTAGTGTGTTTGGGTCTTTATACGGAACAAATTGCACTTTTTTGTTAGTTAAAATTAGCGTACGTAAAGCTTTTCCAATTTTTGAGATAGAGCTCAAATTTCTTCGTTTTACACTAGGTAAACTTCCTGTTCGTGGACGTTGTTGAAAAAACGGTGCAGGTTTTTGAAAGTCTTTTATAATATTTCTATATTTGACGCCTATATTACCAGCAATTTGAAAATTGGGGTTATACTGTTTTCTGTTCGCGGCTGTTCGCTCTACAATATCACGGTATTGTGTAAGATCTGATTCATTATATCCTTTAGGATCTTTTTTAAACAGTAACTCAAATAAACCTGGTGTACCTTTGTAAAGTAATTTTTTAATATACAAATCATTGCCTTTAAAATCAATTTCCGAATTTCCAATAAAAAATTTGGCAGTTTTTACATCATGTCGCACACCATACTGAGTGTCATAAGACCCATCGACGTCCTTTATAAGTCCTTCAATATATTGATGAGGAAAGCCAGACCACTGATCCAAATAGTCTTGGAATCCTACTGTTTGACTAAGATTTTCTTCATCTATTGGATTTGTTGTTATATTCCTAGTGTCATCATCATCTACAGCTTCTGTTTCGATGTCTGGTGTAAATTCAAATGTTTCCATAGGTGGAAAAATTACAGAATTATGTTGTGGAGTCACAATGGGCTTTCTACTTAGTGCGGTCTTATGACCTTTAATATTTGGAGTTGATGAAATATGTTCAAGCACTTCATTTTTTATATGCGGCTCGTGTTTAATTCTTTTATTTTGTTTTAATTCAGTTATCAGTTTGTGGATAGGTTCAGAAAAAAGGTTGTAATTTTTTTTCAAATTGAAGCTGGGATGTTTCTAAATCAGTTTGCAAACCACGCAACTTGCTTCTCACATTTTTTCTAGCTTTCTCTAGTTGTAGAGATAAATCACGACGTTTATCCATGTTGAATGATTAAAGCTGAATGCAATGTTTATCACTGCTTATGGTATAATAAAACTGTCAAAGTCTTTGCGATATCGACCATTAGTTATTTCAGAATCTTTATCAACCACTAAAAAACCATAAGAATCTTTCCAACAGTGTGTACATATGTTTTGAAACTTTTCAAATGACATATCCACATTTACGTGATCATTAAAAATATGTTTGAGGTTTGTAACATCTTGTGGAAAAATTATAATAAAATTAGTATTATCACGAATAAGTTGCTTTGGTACGGCTGAATAGGTTTGAGCTAAATAAAAGCAATCGATATAATAATGTCTTCCAAAACAAAAGTAATCACGTATTATGCTTTGATTATAACATATGACATCATCAAAAATTATGATTGAAAGTGGTTTAGCTTGTTGTGGTGTTAAAACATCTTTACTATCTTCAAACTCTATATAAGAGACTTCTTTTACAGGCTCCAAAACTGTTTTTAAAAATTGATATTTCGGTTGATCCAATGTTTTGGAATATAAATAAATATTCGAAAAACGTAAACCGTTTTTATGAAGTAATAAACTTAGTAAAGCATTAGTTTTTCCAGACCCGGAGCTTCCAATCACTAGTCCTCGCTTCACTGTAGAACCAAAAAGAGAATTGTGTTTTTTAAAGGAATTAGTAACGCTACAAAAGTCATGATTTATAACGTGTAATGAATCTTTTTGTTTAACAATCTTCATGCTTTGTACAAATTGTAAGTACTAACTAAATATTCTACATAAAATCTAACATTATATACATGTTAATAAACAATCAACTTTGTAAGAGAAAAATCATTTTCTTACAAATTTAACATTTAAATATTTTTCAAAAGATCAAACAAAAGGTTGAAATTATTTTGACGTTCGATATCATAATGGCCCCATGCTAATGTTTTATTTGAACCTTGTATTATGTAGCGTTTATCATCGACTGCTGACAATGCAACTTTATCACGCAATTCGGTGTATATGTTGTGTAAATAAGATTTAAAGATTGACATACTACAATAGACTGATACATTATTAAGTATAACATTTTGGTAATCTGCAATTTGCAATGTAGTTTGTACAACGTGTTTACTTACACTTTTAGCTTTTTTATCAGTGTGGTCGTTCAAGTCAATACAATATGCTTTGGCGCCAGTACCGTAAAATGCTTTAATTGGAGCACCGGCATATTCGTCCTTCATTTTACCAACAACTGAAACATTTGGCTGTATTCCGTAACTATTAAATTTTGAATAATTGGAAAAATCAAATCTATCATTATGCTGTTTTATATCTTCATAAATATTTTCAGTAAAGACTTCTAATATTAGAGAATCAGTATCCATGTATAGAAGAGAAATATTATTCCGATATTTAGGTTTAAGAAAATCGTAAAAAAATTCATACATGACAGTTTTTGCCAACTCCAAAATGCAAAAACCTACATAAACCGGTTTGTCATACGTTACAAAAACTTTATTCATTTCAATTGCTATCAAGTTTTCGGAAAAAATTGTAAAATTTTTAAAATTTGGTTTAGCAAGCCAGGTTTCTGCACCAAATTTACAAATATCTTTTGCCCAATGAGTTGCAATTTTGATGATAATATATTTATCAACATTCTCCATAGTTTTGCCAAATACGCTGTTATTGTATAATTTTCGCAGATCTTTTTCAGATTTGGTTTTAGCTTCCGCGCGGTATTTTGAATTTAGTATAAGAGAAAAATAGAGAGAGAGAGAGAGAGAGAGAGAGAGAGAGAAATGAAGAGAGAGAGAGGAAATATGTTTATCCCAAAATTATTTTTTTTTTTAACTAACGTTATTTTAAATCTTACCGTCTCTGCTAGAGGAACTAATAGAAATTTCTGGATGGCCAACCGCACTTTCAAACGCTAATCCTAAAACGTAAAAATGGCGTTTGAGTTTTCAATCACACATAAATCAATAGGAGTAGGCAGTTTGCGTACTAACACATAATGATAATTTGCGGTACTTATCTTGTTATGATATAGAAATAATATCTAGATAGTTATATTAGTCTTTTATATTATAATTTATATTAGACTTTAATATTAGATTTTTATATTAGATTTTTATATTAGACTTTTATATTAGACTTTTATATTAGACTGCAGTCATTATATTATAATTTACTATTTGAGCACTGTCTTTAAGGTAATGGATCGGACGGCGGCAATCAGAAACAATTAATCCTAAGACTAATTGGCCATTATAGTACCGCAAGGGTAGCTATGGACTTCTGTCCGTTGGAAAAGCTAGCTATCGAAATGTGCATAAACACCACCGCCAATGTAGATGTAATCTAATAATGAGGCTACGATTACATCCACTAACGAAACGAAAACGTGTTCTCGGGCGTGCAATGCTTTACAAAAATATCCTTGGGTATCTATCTATCTGACCGTTAAGGTCAACTCAAAATGCAATGATATATTTGTAAAGACTCCGCAGTAACACAAGCCTCTGACTTAGACCAGGTAGGATAGACAAGTGCGTATTATTACTTTAAATTCAACTAGTCTGAAGATTGATAACTAGTCCACTCAGTGAATATTAACTACAAAGATACACATAAGATTTCTAAGATAATATGATATCTCAGGTAATATATTTAATAACGAAATGCGAATATAATCTTTGATTAGTGTACCTAATTTTTTATGTCAGCTAACAGCTATCACTGTTACACCAAGTCACGTCTGATACACCTTGTATATCGACTTTCTACTGAGGCACCCTGTATACAAATTATTTTGCATATGATTAACTATAATATAAGCTTTGCCAATCAACGTGATCGACTACTAATTTAGATTGACAATGGTTCTACTTTAGGTACCAATGATTAGTAATTATATTTTTGTCACTAGAGGATGCAATATTAACAAAATATATTGTGACGATAAACCATAATTAGATCTACGTTACTGTAAGATTAATTCTTAAAAGTTGATTTATCAAGATGATCAGAAGATTCTGTTTATGAGAATAATTCAATTCTTTTATTATTTTTCTTTAGCCAAACAATAAATCAACCCTTTTCACTCATGCGATAATTGAGAAACTCAGTAAGACAATCTTACCTTTAGATGTTGGCTTGTCGGATGTGTTTAAGCCGGTAGATGATTGTGGGCAATTGGCGATATAAAGCACTAAGAATTAAATAATAATTATAACACCACTAAACTCAACCACTGCTAAATTTGGAATGCCTTTTGGCTTGTAGGGTCAAGTGTATTGAGTTGGCACATCTGGAAATGTATCTATTCTTTTAGAAAGTTTTGAGGGTTGAAACACACAAAAGATGATCTAAAAATAGATTTCTCTCATGGTTTGCTTGGGTCAAAGTGACCTAAATAAGCAGGCTTTTACAACTCGGCCAACCTGATAGTCACCGCGACTCGAGGTGATTCAAAAGTCTACACAAGGAAGAAGTACACTTTGAAGATTGTGTAAAAATATAATTATATAAAAAAAATTGTCTTTCAATAACAAAATGACAAAACGATATACCATTTGTAGTTCGAGCTAAGTATTTATAAACTCGCACACAAAAAAAAATACAAATAGCAAAAAAACAACAAAAAAAAATTAAACTACTCAAAAAAAAACTTACAAGAATAAACACTAATAATAAAACAAGATTAAACAGTACAAACAGTTGTTAACAGATTCACGATTCTGAATCTGACGTGTCTGAAATACCACCAACAGGTTGCCATTTCTTCATCCTGTCAACAGCTACGACTCGATTGTACGTGGCACGTTTATTTCGATGAGAACCTTTTAAATCCTGCACTACGTACCGGTCATTAGGTAACACCTTTGTAACTACTAACGGCCCAGCAAAATGAGGCTGTAATTTCTTACTGGTACCTGTTGCAATTGGATTACGCTCGATTAACACCAAATCGCCTTCTTTATAATTACTTGCTTTTCGGTGACGCAAATCATAACGATGTTTTTGCTGTGTCTGAGCGCGTTGAATGTTAAGTGCAGCTTCTTCGCGTGCTGCTACTACATCTACTAATATTTGCGGAATGGTTTTAATTTCATCTAGGATAAGATCAGCCGCATTTCCCTGTCTAGGCTTCTATCCTAACAGTAAGGCACTAGCTGTCTTACCTGTAGATGCACTTATAGTATTGTTAATTGCAAACTGCACGGCTCGAACATGCTCATCCCATCGCGACTCGTCAGTACACGTTGTTGTTAGAGCCGATAAGACAGAGCGATTTAATCGTTCGACTTGTCCGTTTGCGCGTGGTGTAGCTACTGCGTTGAGTACTTGACGTATATTGTTCTGATTGCAGAAAATTTTAAAATGCTTAGAAGTAAACGCTCTTTCTTGATCTGATATGATTCTTCGCGGCGTACCATGAGTGGCAAAAATGTCGCAAAAATATTCAACTACATATTTTGTGTTTGCCGATCTTACGGCACGGAGAAATGCGAACTTTGTAAATGCATCTATTCCTACAATTAAATACATATTACCGCGTTTACTTTTAGGGAACGGCCCCAAATGATCTATGTGAAAACTGTCTATCGGCACGCTAAGTTTTGGGATAGGATGTAAGAATTCTTTTTTTTTTTGCCTGTCTTTCGCTTGTTATATAAACAAGGTATACAGCAAGCAATATATCTTTGTACGTATTTGGTCATTTTGGGAAACCAATAATGATCAACTAAACGCGACAGTGTTTTCTCAACTGCGAAATGACCAGTGTCATCGTGTGCGGCACGTAAAATTTGTTGGCGCATACCTAATGGTACAACCCATTGTTGACCTTTTTCTGTGACTCGATAAAGCCGTTGATCTTTTATGACATAGTCCTTATGAATTTTGCGTTCTTCTTCTGTTTCTGGAGAACGCGTCAGTGTCTCCTTGATTGCAATTATCGCATTATCTGTTAATTGCGCCGACAAGAACCAATCCGCTTCCTCAATATGTAGTACCGGTGCACTCTGACTGCGAGAGTTGCGACTGAGTGCGTCTACGTGTTTCATTTGAGTTCCCGGTCTATACTTTATTTTTTTGTATTTGAAAGCCGAGAAAATTAATAGATTTTTTTAAAAAAAAGCATTTTTCTAAATTTAAAGTCAGACCTTCTTGCTTAAAAATGTTTAAAACTATTTCTAAATTTTGTAAACCAGCTTCTATTGTTTCGGAATGCAACACTACGTCATCTAAATAAACCGCTGCAAAATCTGAACATGGTTGCAAAATCTTTGTCATTAATCGCTGGAAGACTCTAGGTGCGTTGGTTAACCCAAATGGTACTCGGTTGAATTCGTATTGTCCTTGCGGCGTGATAAAGGATGTATATTTCCGAGATTTGTCTTCAATTACTACCTGATAGTAACCAGATTTCAAATCAAGACTGGTAAAGTAACTCCCTTTTTGAAGTCGGTCGATCTGATCATCAATTCGCGGTAATGGATGATTGTCTTTGACAGTCATCAAATTGAGCTTTCGATAGTCAATACAAAGTCGAGGCTCTCCATTTTTCTTATTGACTAATAAGACAGGCGAACAAAAGTCTGAACAAGATTCGCGTATGATGTTATTGCATAATAAATCATCAACAATGCTTTTCACTTTGTCTTGTTCTGATTTTGCCATCTTATATGGCTTACACGCAAATGGTTTTTTATCAACAAGATAAATTTTCATCATAACACTTTTGGAACAACCTAAATCGCTTGTTGAAAATGCAAAACAGTTAGAATATTGATGAAGTAAGTCTGACAGTTTTTGGTTTTCTACATTACTTAAACTACCTACGTTCAATGCTACATTACTAATATTTAAAATCTTATTACTAGATATTGCTAACTGAATCTCAGGAGTCTTGAGCAAAAAGTTAAGTTTTGTTTCATCTTTTATCACTATCACTCCCGGCAACTCACTAAAAGTTCTACCCAATAAAACAGGAAAGTCTTGCACATGAGAGGGTACTACTACCACTTGAATTTCTGCGTCAACCTCATCGACTTTAATTCGTACTCTAGCTGATCCTAAAGTAGCGACAATTCCTTTACCATATCCTTGAAGAAGTGTACGGTCTGTTTTATTAATGCTAATATTTAGCCGCTCCAGTTCGTCAATTTTAACGGTAGTACAACTACTGCCCAAGTCTACGTAGGCGGTCGAAACTTGATTATTGAGAAGAATACTTTTAAAATACTTATTATTAGGATCATTCTCATATGAACTATGATCTAGTCATGCGACAGATTCCCGTTTCTTTTTTAAACAAAAGTTTTCTGTGTGCCCGGGCTTATGACAAAAATTACATTTTGCAGTGCAATAGCGCGCCAAATGACCTGGTAAATTGCATTTAAAACACTTAAGATTAGATGTCTGCGCAGAAGACGTTTGGGAGGTCGCTTGTTGTTTTTGACTATATGGACTGAATTTTGGTTTAGAATGCTTCCGTGATTTAAACGTTTGAGCAGTGGTCTTTGGAAGAGCACAGCTAATGCTTGACAGACTTGATAAATATTGGAAAAGCAATTCTGGGCTTTGATGATTGCCTGCTTTTGCACCAGTTTTGACAACAATATCTGTAATTCCGCCAATTAGACAAGAAACCGCATCGTTACCGTTGATTTTACATCGATTAAGCAGTGCTTGCTTTTCATCATAATATCTTGAATAACTCTTGTCTACTCGTTTTTGCCGTTGCATCATTTGCCGTAGTAGATCGTGAAACTCAAATTGAGGCGGGAAAGCCGTAACTACTTGTGATTTCCATTCTTCCCAAGAAAAACGTACAGACGTCAAGCCTCTATACCATGTTGACGCCAAACCTTTTAATTTAGCCACAGCTAAGCAAATGGTTGTCTCTTCAGTCCAATTAAAGACTGTTTGCAGTTCGTCTACCTTATCACACCAAGCTTGCGCGCTAAGTAGACTGTGTTCTGGGTCAAAAATAGGTATCATGTCGCCTTTTGTTTCAACAACCGAAGCGCTTTGTGAAGGCGGTAATGCCGTTCTTTCAATGAAATTAGCCATTAACTCAGTTAGTCTATCAATCGAATTGCTTGTACTAGGAGTGTTAGTACGATCCACTGAAGGATTGGAACCCCGTCGTCTCTTGTCCTCAGCCATTAGTAATAAGTATGACTACGTCTTTGGGACAAACAAAAGAACATGTTAGAATTAAACAACATGAAAATCAGAGACAGAGTAGAGAAACGAAAACATTGAATAGGCTTGATGAACAATAAGAGGTATTATCCTACTTCTGACGTTATAAGAGAAAAATAGAGAGAGAGAGAGAGAGAGAGAGAGAAATGAAGAGAGAGAGAGGAAATATGTTTATCCCAAAATTATTTTTTTTTTTTTAACTAACGTTATTTCAAATCTTACCGTCTCTGGTAGAGGAACTAATAGAAATCTCTGGATGGCCAACCGCACTTTCAAACGCTAATCCTAAAACGTAAAAATGGCGTTTGAGTTTTCAATCACACATAAATCAATAGGAGTAGGCAGTTTGCGTACTAACACATAATGATAATTAGCGGTACTTATCTTGTTATGATATAGAAATAATATCTAGATAGTTATATTAGTCTTTTATATTATAATTTATATTAGACTTTAATATTAGATTTTTATATTAGATTTTTATATTAGACTTTTATATTAGACTTTTATATTAGACTGCAGTCATTATATTATAATTTACTATTTGAGCACTGTCTTTAAGGTAATGGATCGGACGGCGGCAATCAGAAACAATTAATCCTAAGACTAATTGGCCATTATAGTACCGCAAGGGTAGCTATGGACTTCTGTCCGTTGGAAAAGCTAGCTATCGAAATGTGCATAAACACCACCGCCAATGTAGATGTAATCTAATAATGAGGCTACGATTACATCCACTAACGAAACGAAAACGTGTTCTCGGGCGTGCAATGCTTTACAAAAATATCCTTGGGTATCTATCTATCTGACCGTTAAGGTCAACTCAAAATGCAATGATATATTTGTAAAGACTCCGCAGTAACACAAGCCTCTGACTTAGACCAGGTAGGATAGACAAGTGCGTATTATTACTTTAAATTCAACTAGTCTGAAGATTGATAACTAGTCCACTCAGTGAATATTAACTACAAAGATACACATAAGATTTCTAAGATAATATGATATCTCAGGTAATATATTTAATAACGAAATGCGAATATAATCTTTGATTAGTGTACCTAATTTTTTATGTCAGCTAACAGCTATCACTGTTACACCAAGTCACGTCTGATACACCTTGTATATCGACTTTCTACTGAGGCACCTTGTATACAAATTATTTTGCATATGATTAACTATAATATAAGCTTTGCCAATCAACGTGATCGACTACTAATTTAGATTGACAATGGTTCTAATTTAGGTACCAATGATTAGTAATTATATTTTTGTCACAAGAAGATGCAATATTAACAAAATATATTGTGACGATAAACCATAATTAGATCTACGTTACTGTAAGATTAATTCTTAAAAGTTGATTTATCAAGATGATCAGAAGATTCTGTTTATGAGAATAATTCAATTCTTTTATTATTTTTCTTTAGTCAAACAATAAATCAACCCGTTTCACTCATGCGATAATTGAGAAACTCAGTAAGACAGTCTTACCTTTAGATGTTGGCTTGTCGGATGTGTTTAAGCCGGTAGATGATTGTGGGCAATTGGCGATATAAAGCACTAAGAATTAAATAATAATTATAACACCACTAAACTCAACCACTGCTAAATTTGGAATGCCTTTTGGCTTGTAGGGTCAAGTGTATTAAGTTGGCACATCTGGAAATGTATCTATTCTTTTAGAAAGTTTTGAGGGTCGAAACACACAAAAGATGATCTAAAAATAGATTTTTCTCATGGTTTGCTTGGGTCAAAGTGACCTAAATAAGCAGGCTTTTACATTAGGTCGATATATTTTTCAAGCCAAGGAGATTGTTTAAAAGTTAATATTCTATGAATTTTTTTTAATATTAATCCATGTTTTAAGCATTGCTGTAAAGTGATGTAATGTATGATATAATTGGATTTATTATTTAAATTTGGTATTAATTTGGGTAATTTTCCATTTGGCGGTACAATATTCTCTGGACAAAAATGTAAATCGTTATGGTAATCATGTAATTCTTTTGGATAATCTAAATCTACTTCAAGTACATACCCGTCTTCTGAAGTAGGGGATATTTCAAAAATTTTAAAAGTAGTTATTTCATTTTTATTCAACCATCTAAATTTACCAGTGGGTAAATATTGTTTCATTGCCCATCCGTATAAATTAGTAGCATCCAAATATAAAATATAAGATAAGGGATCTTTTGAATTATAATTATCTATCAAGGGGTTGTTTGCTTTACAAATTCGCTTAACACACGTACTAACACCACCTCGAATACCTTTTTTAAAAAAATGAATCATATCTATATCTGTTAAAAGTTCTAGTTCGACCTGTGTATATTTTAGCATAGCATCCCAACTAAGAGATGGTATAGTAAGATATTGCGCAGGATCTAAACCATACGCGTTTAAAGAAGCTTTTCAAAAGTTTTCGAAAATATCGCAAAGTAATAAAACATCTGATTTTAAATAAATATCTGAATAATCACCCAACGTTTTACATTCAAAAGTTGACCACACTAATTGAGCGCGTTTGTATGACTCATCTGAAATCTCTTCATTTTTAATTTTATCGAAAAAATCTTCTTTATTGGGTAATTGTTGTAAATCTAGTTTATCCCAATCGTCTACAAATGAATACGGAAACACACCTTTTTGTCTAATTAAGCAAAATTGTTCGTCAAGTGGAAAATATTTATTGATTTCATTACATTGATATGCTTCTAAAGTATCAGCTAAAGTCTCTAAAGAAGATGATAAAAATCGATACGAATCTATAAAACGTAATTTGAACTTTTTTTTTACAATTTGTCCGTTTTTATTTGTGTATTCATTAACATCAAGGATTTTAGTTAGTGCAATATACTTTTCCTTAGTTTTTCCAATAACTTCATTATTTTCGCGATGAAGAGCTAACTGCTTTACAAATAAGTGCATGTCGTAATTTGTTAAATTATGGAAAAAAATTGAAAAAAAATTTGGAACTTTAAAATTTAAATTACATGCGTTATGACTTGAGCCACGGAAAAAGCCAGTCGTGTGCGAATGCTCTCGAACTTTAACATCGGTTTCAGTAAATTCTTTTTCACAAATGTGGCAAGATTTATCAAAATAAAATTTAGCTTCCTCTTCAGGTGAAAGAGGTATCATTGGTTTTATAGGCTCTAAATATTTATGATACAATTCTACTGCATCAGTTTCTAAAGATGTTAAAAACTCTTGCACACAATTTTTACCTCTAAATGTTTTAAAAAAAGATAAGTCATCGTTAAAAGCACATTTTATATAGTATGCGCATGAGTAAGGTTCGTGCAAATGTGTTTTTACATGAAAACTTTTTGTATTTGATTTAGAATTTGGTTGACAAGTAGCTAAAGGCATAAGTAAACACTCAAAATTAGCATATGCAACAAATGGAACTTTATATTTTTTTTGATAATTTTCAAATTGTAAAATATTTGATGGGATTAATTTACCGAATTTAGTTTTTCTCATCTCTGTGCTAGGAATTCTTACAGCTACTGTAGTACAATCGTTTTCACAATGTCGTTCCAATATATTCTTAGTATTAAAATATTGCAAACAACCATCACAAAAATGTTTTTTTCCGTTATGATTTGAAACTTGACTTGATACTAATCTCGATAAATCTTTAATAACACAATAATGCTGGTTGCAAGATTCATCATCAATCAATAATAAATTAATATGAACATTTTGTTTGAATTTTGAAAAATATAGCGGGCCAACTATTTCATATCTTTTTTTGTTATTATGAAAAACAAGTTCTAAACCGTTAACATTAATCGAAATATTATTATTTTTTTCAAAAATTGCAATACTTTCTAATTTAACTGGAAAAACTATATCAGAAAAATTACACACTTGCGTAAAATGAGGGTATGACATTGAACAGCTTTCGGGACCATTTGGCTTGATTAGTGCTGCTACAATACTCCAACCAAAACACTTGTTGTCATTATTTTGGATATTTATAATGGCTTTTTTTTTACTAATGCATTCTGGTAATCCAATGTATGACGACGCTCGAAGAGGACTATACTTATTTATATTTATTTCTAAATATAAAATATGTTTTAAAGCCCATCCTAAAAATTTAAACTGTAATAAATGTACGTGTGAAAAAATTTCTTACCAGAGTCTTTTTCAGCAAATATTTCCATTTTATGCTGAATATCTTCTTTAAATGTTAACAAAATCTCATCTAAAGATGAACCAGGTGTGATTATTTTGTTAGTTGCTTGAAACGATTTGATGTCCGTCAAGTTTTTAGCTTTAATAGTGTATAAACCATGTAATTCCACATTAACTTTAAGAGTAATCATTTTGTTTAATTCTTTTTGGAGTAAGTCTAAGATTTTTTCTTTTTTATTTTCAAAAAACTCCGAAATATTCACATACTCTTCTTCGGGAATCAAACGATAGGTCGCAATTCGTTTTTCGAATGCTGTAGCAACAGTAAAAATATTTGCAGCCAGGGGTGTAACACAGTTATTTTTATGGTGCCGACTTGATTGATGACTTTTTAACTGTTGGCGATTGATAAAACAATCACATGGATCGCACTTGACCAAATCTGCAAAAGGATTATCAATATAGATTAACTTTCTAATAATGTAAATTTTACCATTTGATTCTGACAATTTTTGTTTTTTGTTTGGGGTACATGAGTTGGTCATATGTCTATTTTTATTATACAATGTGGAGAACTGTTTACGACACCAATCGCAAGTAAAATTGTTCTGAAATAAAAAATAGTTCAAATTACATAACTAATCTGCTTTATTTACATCTTAGATCATTTAAAAAAAATTAACTTACGTTTGGCACTGGATGACTGGGCATTATTACACTAAAAAAGTGTAAAAAAATAAAACTGCACCGTTAGAACACAAGTGAAAAACAATAATTGCTGGATCACTAACAAAATGGAAGTGATTGCCACGTATCAAATTTTCTTTTTTATCTGAAAAAATCCGGAGTAGGTGCAATGATCATGTGCAATGTACCTATGCGCATGACTATAGGTACATTGCAAGTTTTCAAGGCTTTGTTATCACACACCTGCAGCTGACACCTGTTGCAACAAATTCTTAACAGGTCTTTTATTTATTGTCAAGGTTTTCTTGCAGAATAAAAATTTATAAACTCTTTATTATTGTTCACAATCTACATCAATCAAACTTTATAACATATTTTTTCTATTTTGATAATAAATAATTTATTTTTTAACTAGAGTTGTTAGGATCTATATAGGAAGACTCATATTATGTTAAAATGTAATTTTATTTCTACTTGATTACATGTCAAATTTTGAAACACATTTACATTATTGCTGTTAGATGCAGTACTAGACTTTAGTACAAAAAACAATATAAAATACGTTTACTTATCCCTAAACTTAACTTGAATAATTCATTTTCCAATTTTCCAAATAGATTCTAAGACTTTCACAGTTCTTAAACTACAACGGCAACACTCTGAAGAATGAAATAAACAACTAGGTGTATCTAGTTTTAGTGATGGACTTTCTGGTAGTTCAATAAAATTTTTATTTAAAATTTTTCCTAAATAAAAAGCCTTTTCTCTTCCTTTAACATAAATTTTTTTGACATCATAGGTACAACTTTTCAATATATCTTCAAACTTTTCACATTCAATTTCACCTTTATTCCACTTTATACAATGATGATTTTTGATCAACCAATTTGCTTGTGCCTGATATTTTGCAGGTAACTCTTCGAACGGAAACGGGGGTTTAAACACAAAATGTGCAATTTTTTTATTTTTGATTACAGCTAATTCTTTAACAATAAATTGTTGATGATCTACTTTAAATAACTGTATATCTACAACCGCATTCATTATTACATTTGTTTTATGGCTTGTGTTTGGAGATTATTTGTGAAGATACGATCGCTAATTATAATAGCATGAGCGGTTGTATTTTTTGGAATTATAGAATGTGTATCAAATTCTATTCTTAATACTACGGCTTGGGTTTGAAAACCGAGTTTTTGATAAGAACAGTCGACGATTATCAAAGGAAAGTTAGATTTAAACTGAGCTGGTGTTATTGAACACTCAGTTTTATCTTGATAATAGTAAGTTTTTCGAAACTGTGTAAACATTTCATATAATGTAGCAAATTGATTGTTATTGAAAGATATATTTAGGTTTTCATATGGATAACGTTCGCTGTTTAAAAATACGCGTATATTGGCGAAATCACAGTGATCAAATTTACTCATATCTTTTTTTAAATCTCCTTCTCTATTAGTTTGAAAACCAAGTATAATATAACGTGGCGATTCAAGTTTTGTAGAACTTTTCACAGACCAAATATGTTTTGTGGTTTTTGGTAACGACGGATAACTATGTAATTGCCAACTACGAAAGGATAAAATAACATTTTTTCCTTTTTCAATTTTTTTTGTAAGTTCGACTTCTTCTCTCAAACCAGGAGCGATATGTGGTACTCTCCTAACAATTTTGTCTATCACTACTTTTGGTTTTTCATTCTCGTTCACTACGCTTAAAGCATTATTGTCCGAATTACTGCGAATCAATATCAATTCTTGTGCAATATTAACCATCACTTCTGTATAATCTTCGGCAAAACCCAATAACATCTTAAGAGGAATGCAAACGTTGAATTTTCCATTTTCCACTACAGTGCCTTCTCCATTCATAAACCACCCGGCGTTTTGATATCGTATACTTTCACTATGATTAAAAGATGCTAGTGATTTCATTGTACTTGTTATTCCTGGTTTTGTATTAATATCTATTGTTTGTCCATTTACTTCATATCTTATTTCACTAAATAAAAATGTCACACCGTTATTAACAAACTGTGCTTGGGATGCAGTTATGTTATCGTCTTCAACAATCCGCCCTTGTATAAACAAATAGCTATCACTAGGTCTAGTACATAGGTCTTCAGGTAAACGAATTCTTATTTCATCATTATTTTCATATCGCTATGTATAAGCTTCATGACTATAAAATCTATAGCTAACAATAGACTCATCTATTGATGGTTTTTCAGCAAGCTCAAACATTTTTATATAATTTAAAACCTAATGACTCAAGAAATTTTTTATTTTCAGCAGTTATCCGCTTCACGTTTCTTGTCTTACTAAAGCGATTTATACACACTTTACTTAATTTATTTGTTTTTTGATTGAAGTTAAGACCCATCTCTTTTCACATGTAAACCTACAGTGACGGTTTCGTTTTCGAAATTGATCAAGTTTCCATTTTGATCCACTATTTCAAGAGTTATGTTTCGAATGGCGTCTACACTAATAGGTAAATAAATTATATGATCTGGAGCTTCCACAATTTTAAATCCAGGAGGTACATTTGGAAAAAATTGATGGATGATGTGAGCTGGTCTATCATTTCGAAAACTATTAACAGCAATATTGCATTCAACACATATCGAGTTTATCTTCATTATATTAACAATCCAGTCTGATTCATTAACAACATTTTTTTTTAAGATTTTTTTACTAAATCCTAATATTGGTCCAATTGTATTTGGTTTTTCAAAATCAATTTCTTGTGTCGCTTTTATTTGAGTGTGTGAAGTATTTCTATTAGAGCTAATTATTAAAAAATCATGCTTAAAGTATTTTTGTACTTTTTTTTGTAAATATTTATTTATATCTACTAGTTGGTAACATCCTGTAGGTATCGTAAATTCTTTTTTTCCAAAATAAAATTTATTACACCCTTCTTCTATATTTGGTATAGAATTATATACTTTAAAACTCGTCAAACCTATCACATATTTTTTATCACTTATATCGATAGGCGGATTATAATCACTTGAAAGCACGGATGAATTTCCTGTTAGAACAAACAACATTTTTCTTAGAAAGAATGTTTTCAACTGTTTTTATTTTTCAATTGTAAACATATAAGAACTTTAAACACAGATGACCACAATTAAATGTGTCAAAATTTTGAAATCTTTCTATATTATATTGAATTTGATTGTTTATATTATCACTCTTGAAATATGTGATTAATTCGAGTGGTGGTTTTAAATCACCCATACTATCAAAATCAATAATTTTTTTTTCTTTTTTTATATACACAGTCCAATGTGTACCAGGACCAAATTTATCATTCATATTTATTATACCACATTCATTTTTTCTAATTTTTTTTGGTGTGGCATTTCTCATATACACACCACGAAAGCCTTGAATTTTTAATTTCTTAACATATTTAATTAGATCGGTATTAAATAACGCACGCTTAGGTAGTGCTATTGGTAGTTTTTTTGATACCATTGACTTGGTCCAATAAATAAGCCTTTTCCTTTCTTTTTTTTATGTACAGAACGTTTCTTTCGAAATTCTTTTCCTTTAGCATTTCCTTCCATAACTTTGTTATGTCGTTGCGTCTCTTCTAATAATTTCTTATCTGCTTGCGCTTTATTTACAGCCGTTGCAATTCCAGCTGCACCTCCACCTAAACCTCCTAACATCCCTAATAATGGAAGCAGTAGCGGTAAAAATCCTCCACGCTTTGGAGCTTTCAATATTCGTTTTTTTTTTAATTTTTTTTTTTTTTGCAGTCCCATTCCTAACTTTGTTTTTGCTTTCATCAACGCGATGACTATTGCTGCTGCGGCTTTTTCTCCAAGTGGTGTATGTTTTGCTTTTAACCGTTCTTTTGCTTTTGTTATCAATAATTCGTCTGCTTTGTGACGTTTGTCTATCTCTTTATCTTTAGAATATGCTATGTCGTGTTCCTTACAAGCTGAATCTAGCAGATTTATTCCACTATCTCCTCGTTCTAATCTTTTTCCTAACTTTGTACCAGGACCACAAAATTGATACCCAGGTAAATGCAATTCTACAGGTAGTTTATTAATTAAATTATTAATAAATCCAGTACCTTTCTTGCAGGTGTTTACACTAGAATTAAGCTTTTTATTTTGGTTTCTGTCTTTATATATTTTCATTTCTACATACAAACAGAACTACCTACAAACTAACTTGTAATCTAATTTACACTTTCCTTATATACTTTTTTTAAGGCTGCTCTAACTATTCTCATTCAACAATATTTGGCTGTCATAATTGTTTTCAAAAATTTATCATCTACCTCACGAAGTATAGATACAAGGAGTCCGAACGGTATAGGATTTTTCACATTATTTATGTACACAAATAATCGACCCAGATCATAGTTCTCTTTTTTGCCACAGGCTGCGCGAGTGTTCAGGAGGTACCGATAACTACCGATACTATTATTATTATTATTACACGTAAATACGGACTGGCTAACCTGGCTCGTCAATGTAAAAAAATAAATTAAATTAAATATAAAATATTAATTTATTTTATTAGAATTATTTTTATAAAAAAATGGTAAAGTGCTGTGCCGTTGATGGTTGTCTTAGTGGCCGAAAGGCAAGTGAGCATTTAGGCAAAGTGGCTTTATTCAAAGCACCAAAAGTGAGTAACCTCAAAATAATATTAAAAATTTTATGTTAATAAATAATTGATCATTACATTAGTGTAGTTTTTAAATAATAATATTTAGAAAATGTTATATTTTTATTTTTTTTGTGTAGTATAGAAGTAATTATTTTAGTTTAATAATTTTTTCTAAAAGGATATTGAAATGCTTAGCAAATGGAGCACTGCTCTTGGCAAAGAATTAAAAAATACCAAATTTATTTGCGAATAACATTTTAATCCAAACGATGTTATTAAAAGTAATCAAGAGGTTCTAAAAGATGGGAGTATATATTTTTATGAATACGAAAAAGTTCATTTGAAGAAGAATGCTGTACCAAAATCCAATGTGACTACCAATGAAAATAATTACAGCTTATTATCAGATGATGTTCGTTCAAATACCTCTGGTATAATTAACGATGATATAATTGTCGACTGTAGTCTAAATTCTATTGAGTCTATTGAATCAATAATCGTAAATGAAATTATAAACGAAGTAATTGAGCCTGACAATAAAAATTCTACAAACACAAATTTTGCTATTGGTACAAATAATTTTTTTCATAAAGTACATTTATCGTAATATTGAAATTTTTTAAAATATTGTAACTAGTAAATTTTTAAGTCACTGTGTAATTACTTACTTTATTTATTTA
Organism: Lagria hirta; assembly: GCA_947359425.1. Lineage (NCBI taxonomy): Eukaryota > Metazoa > Arthropoda > Insecta > Coleoptera > Tenebrionidae > Lagria > Lagria hirta. Next base: position 17,284,562 of record OX375804.1, read on the forward strand.
AAAACTTTTTTTCAGCATTCATCTACTTTTTTTCATTGAATAAAATGGTGTGATCCCTACTAATTTTTAAATTATTATCCATTAATACCACATGTTTTTAGCTTTGCAGATTGCCTTTGATTTAATTCTCCGTTTCTCAAAATATTTTTTTCCAGAGCTGTCAATAGCAGCAAAACTTCCCGCGTAAGGATTTAAACGAGTACTTCTTGAAAAATGGCGCGCTCTACCGGCGAAAATTCTGTCCCCTAAATTGAGACCATTCGTTCAACATTACGTTCGGACTCCTTGTATCTATACTTCGTGATCTACCTTTATATTCAAGCATACGACTTGATACATTTACTATTACTTGATACAGAATTCTCATTTATATTTTATGAGTCAACTTTGATAGTGACGTCATTATCATATTTTTCTATTGAGAGCCCAGCTTAATATATTATACAAACATCTCTATTTTTCAAATTTCTAAATTTACAGTACTCATATTAATTTCCAAGAATTTTATTAAAGTAATCATGTTGATTGATTATTGTTTGATTATTGGTAGGTATCGCACAATTTACATTTTTACCTGAAAAAGTCTAGCTTAGCTCTCTGGTCGCTCGCCATTATATGTGACGCTTGCGCAATCAATTTCAAGAACACAAATCTCAAAGAAAAAATTCATGGTTAATCATCGACGGAGGAAAAATTTCAAGTGAAGCTGCGCAATTAACTAAGGCTTGTGGGAAGCGCATGCGCAAACACTTATTGCAAATATTCCAAGATCAAGACAACAGGTGTTAACGCTCACGGTCGTTGATTGATTATTGATTACTTATTGATTGGTAGGTATCGCACAATTTACATTTTTTTTTTAACTGATAGCTCTCGCTTAATGATTGATTTATGGTAGCCATTATATGTGACGCTTGCGCAATAAATTTTACAAACACATCATATCAAGGTGACGATGGTTAATCATCATTTGAAGACAAATATGCAAGTATAGCTGTGCGATTAACTAAGGCAAGTGAGAAGCGCATGCGCAAACGGTCAATGCAAATATTCCAAGATTAAGACAACAGGTGTTAACGCTCACGGTCATGTGGCAGGTGTTCCAAGCAGCCATCTTATTAATGTATTTCTAATTCAAAGAATTAAAGTTGATTACTTATTAATTGATCATCGATTGATTATCGATTATCGATTATCGATTGATTATTGATTATTGATTATTGATTATTGATTATTGATTATTGATTATTGATTATTGATTATTGATTATTGATTATTGATTATTGATTATTGATTATTGATTATTGATTGATTATTAGTCCATTATTAGTCGATTATTGTTTGATTCTTGGTATTGATTATTGATTATTGATTATTGGCCGATCATTGGTCGATTCTTGGTATTACAAAATTTACATTTTTTTTATTTAAACACGTCGAGCTTTGCTCGCGCTTCATGAGTGAATGCTCCAAAGTGGCTATCACAATTTTCGAAAAAAGTGGTGGGGGGAAAGGAATGTGGTGGAGGGTGAACAAAGTAGTGAGAGAGCAAATGTACAAAACAGGTGTTCCATGGTCGTTCCAAGGTTCAAGGTCAAGGACATTCCAAAGTCCAAGGTCATATGACGTAAAAGTGGTGGGGGGAGCATTTGTACTCTCACTCTCTATCTACTCGCATATTGGTCTAAGTTTCCTTTCTGTGCTTGAATCTTCTCGTTTAGAAAGTGCCCATTATACATTTTTTAAAACCTATCTGCATCATGATTCACAAACGTTTTAATGGCTTCCGGTGGTATGCCATCTGGTCTTGACGCCGTTTTAGGGCGCAACCGTCGCGCTGCTTGTATTAGTTTTTTTTTTGCAAACAGGTCAGGGTTGCTGTCATCATGCATAGATGGCCAAGTTACAACGGGCTTTTGTGGGAAAAGCTTGGCGATTGCTGTGTCAAGTTCAATCTCTGTGACTAGTCGGCCTTGCGCTAGTTTTCCTGTCACAATCTGATAGCCTTTTCCCCAGGGATCATTTTCTTCGTTTTTTATTAATTGCTCTCAGGCTACAGTTTTACTTTTTATAATGAACTTTTTAAGCTTTTTCCTTGACTCCCTGTAGGTAACTAACTCCCTAATAAGTGCCTCATTTTTACATTTGGCTTTGGCTCTCGTCAGTTTTCTTCTTGTCAGTTGGCATGTTTTTCTTGCTTCCGCTATCTCATTATTCCACCAATAAACCGGAAATCGTCCTCTAAGGTTTTTGAATTTGAGACTCGCTTCGCAAGCTTTCTTTACCACTGACATGTGTTTCATTGGCGATTGATTGCTATTTATTTTGTGATAGGCTACAAAAAGTTTTTTTTGATCTTTGCCTTGCCATGCGTACCTGATGCATTTCAAAGACGTTTTTTCCTTTGCGTAGTTTTTCTTTTGCGCGTAATCTTTTTTTATGTGGAAAGAAATATATGCGTGGTTGCTGCCGGTTTCCGAGTCTAAGACCTTCCAGTTAGTGATTGAGGCTTCTTTGGTGCTGGACGTGACGTCAATAATCGAGCTGGTAGAGCCTCGCATAAACGTCGGAGCACTACCTCTATTGCCTACTACCAGATCATGTTGGCATAGCCAGTCCAGCACCAATGCTCCTCTGTAGTCAGTTTTCCTTGATCCCTATAGCGTTGCTTTCGCAATTAATGTCTCCGCACAATACTAGCGGTAATATGCACTGCGTTATCATATGGCTAAGATCATTGATCCATTTCCCAAACCTGCTAGACGATGTGTTTGGAGAGATGTAAAAACCCAAAACAACAATGTTTGCTAACTCAATCCAGACGTAGCCAGGTCCTTTCCCCTAGGCTTTGACGGGCAGGCTATTTGAAATTTTAAAACCACGTCGTATTCCAAGTCCGTATATACAGCTTGTTCTTTAATCTTGTTTTTATTGGGCTCAGAAATAACCGCTACATCGTACTTCTCTGCTGCTCACGTGTAATCTAAAAGAATTATAGCCACGTGGCTTCGATTGGCGTTAGTCTGCATAACTCGAATTATACTCATTGGGTTTAGGATTCTGCCTCCAGCCCGGGGGTAGCCTGCAGCTTTCTTAAACTGCGGGCATTTTTTATCTTTTGCGCTATGACCGTCTATTCCACAGTGAAGACAGTATGCTGTATTTTTGCATTCCTTCAGTCTGTGCCCTTCTTTAGCGCATTTAAAGCAAAGGGTCTTCCTGTCTTTTCCTGTACATGCCCAATATAAGTGATCATGACTCTAACAGCGTCTACATCTACGGACTTCTTGTCGCTCGATGACATGGCACCTCGTTATTCCAATGGGAATAGTTTTGAGGGTGATCAAGCTGTTTGCAGCCAGTTGTGTAGCGCGAACTGTTGCTATTTGGCAGAACCCGTAGGTCGGTCTGACATTAATGATCTCAAAGCTATCCTTGTCTAACTTGGTTGCAAGCTTGATTGCGTCTATAATCTCGTCCTTTGAGGTAAGTCCATGAATTACGTGGAAAATTTTCCGCTTGTCTTGCGCGTTAGATCGCACCCTATTGCTACCGAACCTATTTTTAAGAGTTTTTTTCAGCTCCACGTCATCAGGTGTTTGTTTCCTGAGCGTAAGGAGAAGGTTGTTTTCTTTCGTTTTCCTTATTACTTTAATGTCTGTTCCGATGCTTTTTCTACAGACTTCTTCCTTGATAGTTTTCAGCATGTCTGAGTATCTGTCTGCATTGCTTTTTACAAAGTATGTTCTGTCCTCTATCAGAGGGCTAGATTTCTTTGGCTTGCTACTCGGAACTATGCTGTTAATCCTGTTTTTTTCAGGTGAATAGAGAATAACATTTACTGAGGTTTTTGCCAGCGCAATTTTAGCCAGCTTGCGCATGCAATTTGACACCACTGGTATGGCAACGGTGTCTCTATTTTCTGCCATCATTGATTGTGCTAAACTTTCTACTGTTTTGATAACAGAGCTTGCCTGATTATCTTCGAGAATGCGCTTAAAAACGTATTTGTGTTTTTCACTTTTTAGCTGTTTTTTTATTATCTTCGTGGTTTGAGTGATGTACGTAATTTTACCATCGTCATGGTCTCCTTCTAGGCTCATTAGTTCTGGGAATTTATTTTTAGCCATTTTGAATATTTCGGCGTCTAATTGTGCCTCTGCTTGAAGAGGAAATATTGCAATATCCTCAGCTGTAGCAAGACTTATCGGATTTCCGGCTTCCACTTTCGTCTTGTGGTAGGTTTGAGTAGGCTATTCCAGTCTTATCAGGTTTCGTAGCTTTTGTGGGTTGTGGTAGTGGTCCAAAGTTGACCTAATATTGGATGCCTCTTCTTCCTCATCTAGGTTTGTCTAACATGCAATATCTTGCATTTCCGGTGACTCGAGCAGAGTGCGTGCACTGTTTTTAGTTTGCGTTGCTATTTATGCAGTTTCTGTCTCATTTGTATTTTCTTCTTTTTTGTGACCTTTATTGAAAGTCAGAGAGTTAATTAGGGCCCACATATCTGCGGTATTTAACTGACTTGACCTTCCTCTTAATGTCGCAGCTAATTCTTTGATCTCTTTCTTAGTGTTGCTGTTATTTGCAACTTGTTTGGTTAGTTCTCTTGATACTTCTTCTATTTTTTTAATAAGATCTTCAACTTTTTTTAGTTTTTTGTAATCTGCTTCTTCCGGGTTGTTATCTATGCTTTCAAGCTTGTCTTCGGTTCTTCTTCTTTTCTTGACGGATCTGGCTTCGTTGTCGTCCCAACATAAGTCAATGCAGATACTTCTACTTAAAGGCGTTTTGCTTTGTTTTGCTGTCTAACTCTGTTTGCTAAACCACGGTGGAGATGTGGTGGTGCTCAAGTTTTTTAACACTGCTTTTTTCGGTGTCAGCTCCTCGTCATCGCTTGTTGGGCAATGGGTCGTTCTAGTCGGTTGATTGTCCTCCCCAGAATCCATGGGACGGTCTGCCGTAGCAGAGAGAAATTCTCCGTTTCCGGCACCCGCCTGGGGTAATATATATTTATCAGCCGACATTGTTTTTTTTTTTTTTAGTTTTGGTCGCCCGTTACGGGTCAGACGCCGACCAGACAGCCACCCGTTCCGGGTCAGACACTGCCTGGATTTCACGAGAGTTTTTTTGGTCCGCAGTGACTATTTAATTTCGCCACTGCCACCCATAGCTTAGAAGCTTTCTCCTATCCGCCACGCGATGAAGAAAACTCTCAAAACCCCACACGAAAATTTTTTTTTTGTTTTTTTTGTTTTTTTTTTATTGCGAGTAGGAAAATCTTTATAGATACCGTGCATCCCGTACTGCACGATAGTGTCGAACTCTTACCGGCTAAAAACCTCCTCTGGGTCATGTAGACCCTCCGGAAACCGCTCCTAGGCATTACTTCGGAGGGATTAAACCCAAGAAACGATATTACGGAACTTTCCAATAACTTTGGACCTTGCCTTTTTACCTTCTTTTACTCGCTTTTTGCTACTAGTCTTCCATTCCTTTCCAGAGCCCTTTCATCTTTTTCTTTCTGGACCATTATATTCCTAACCATTGCTACAGCACTTTCCCGCGCCTCCTCGCTATTGAGCATAATTTTGCACCATCTGTCTACCGACGGCCAGGCAAGTGTAACTTCTTCAAACTTCTTCGGTGGAAATTTTGCCTTTCTTAAACAGATAGGCCGAAAAACAGCCATATCCGCTAAAAGCTTGCGTCGTGTGATAATCTAGTTCACCATGCTTTCTTTCTGACCATCTTCTTACTTCAGGAAGCAGTTTCTTGGTCCATCTACCTTTATCACAGCTATCCCATCTAGATTGCCACACTACCAAGCTTCTCTCTTCTATGGCTTTTCTATCTATAATATTCGGTCGGAGTTGCATCTGTTCAGACGCCTGCAAGTCGATTGAAAGCTCCCCAGCCAGCACTTGCAGCGCTTCTGTTGACACTGTTCTATACGCTCGAACAACTCTTAGCAAAGCTTTCCTTTGTGCTTTTTCTAGAATTTTTGCATACAGTTTAATCTTTAGTGCTTGCGCCCACACTGGAGCCGCGTACAGCATTTTTCTGTTTACGACTGATGCAATTAGCTTTCTGGTCGGCTGCCCTGCTCTTCTTGTGTTTGGCATTATATTGCAATTAATCCTGCTAGTTTTTCCGCTGTAGACGCACTTTTTTCTAAGAGGTATTTAAAGGTCATCTTTGAGTCAAGCCATACTCCTAGATACTTAATTTGCTCTTTAGGCACTATTACTTCTTTTCCTAGCTTAAACTCAATATATCCGTGTCTTCTTTGACCCACAAGCATTACCGCCTCTGTTTTCTGCATAGCCAACTTTAGCCCGACCATTGCCATCCAATTTTCTATTCTCTGCAATATGTAATTGATTCTTGCAGAAAGTTTTTCTTTTTTTCGAGCCATACTAACCACAGCTAGATCATCTGCAAATCCGATTAGCCTCAAATCTGCCGGTACTTCCATCGCCAACAAATCATCGTATAGAATGTTCCAAAGTGTCGGCTCTAAAACCGACCACTGTGGAACCACACACGTGACCCGGAAAGCTTTGTTTTCCAGCCTAGCAAGTATCTATTTTGTAGATAGCTTTGCAAGATATTTATCAGTCCCGCACTGATGCCGCGTCTTCTAACAGCATCTAGGATTTTACTCCACGGTGCTTGATTAAAAGCATTTTCTACATCAAGCGTTACTGGGACGCAAAAGTCTTTACGTCCCCATGATCCTGCATTTGCAAACTTTGCAAATTTAAGGACTTCTTCTACTGCATCTGTGGTTGATTTTCCTTTTCTAAACCCATACTGGTTTTCGGATAAAACGGCCTTTTTGTCTAATTTTTTCTGCAGCTTTCCGGTTATTACCTGTTCCATCAGTTTCCCTAAGGAGTTCAACAGACAGATAGGTCTAAATTTCCTATTTCCGTCCTCGCCTCCTTCTTTTGGTATAAGCACCAATCTTCCAACCTTCCATTCTACAGGAAATTCTCCTATCGTCTCCGGCTTGGTTGGAAACAATTTCTGTACCGCCTTCTCATGTTCTTCTGCAGTAATTGGTCTTGCTCTTTTCAGCTTCCCTGTGGCTATTTTATAACCTTTACCCCACGGATCCTTTTCGACGTCGTCGGTTAATTTAGCTCATGCGCTTTCCTTGTTTTTTTTTATTGATTTATTAAGGGTCCTTTTGGCTTCTTTATATTCAAGATGGAGCTGATCTGCTTTATCATAGTTTTGCTTTGCTCTAGCCCTTGTCACTTTTCTTTTTGCTGCGTGGCAGGCCTTGCCGTGGTTCACAATTTCCGCCGACCACCAATACACTGGGCTCCACTTACCAAAGCATCTTTGTTTAAGCGTTCTTTGGAATATACGTTGAACTTCGTCTGTTAGTTCTTTGACCGAAACTGCAGATCTAATCTCGGTTTTTTTTTTAAAATCTTCTATGAATTTGTTACTCATCTCATCTAGCCATATGTAGGACGTCCCATTTAATGCGCCTTTGTTCCTCCTGCTTTCTTTTTGCTGTCCAGTCCTGCTATCAGTCATAATTATAAACTCAATATGCTGATGGTCGCTATATGTTTCTTTGTCCAATACTTTCCAGTGCTAAATATAACGTCGATTATTGAATTTGCGTTTTTCCGTGAGAAGGTTGGCTTATTGCCAATATTTGCAACTAAAAGGTCATGTTGACAAATCCATTCCGAAACCAGCTCTCCTTTTTTATCTGTTTGGTTTGCACCCCACAGTGTCAATTTGGCATTTATGTCTCCACCCAAAACCACTGCTTTTCTGGAATGTCTTATCACTTGGGTAAGTGTTTCCAACCATTCCTCTAGTTCATTTAATGTTTTGTTCGGAGAAGAACGCTACTAGACGCACACTTGACGTTTCTATCCATACGAATCCCAACCTCTTACCTTCAGCCTCGATGGGTAAATTTCTGTGATTCCATATAGCCACGTCTCTGTTGCTATCCATGAGCGCTCCCTCTTTCTTTGCTCGATTTTTGTTCGGCTCGCTGATCAACATTACCTCGTACTTACTATCGGCTTTGTCTGCTTCCTCTTTTGGGATTGCCACCATCGCATTTTGGTTTCCTCCAAATGCCGGCTTAAGCGTTGAAACGCGCGCATTCACGCTGCTACCTTTGAAGATGTTTATGACCTCCTTAATTTCTTCCTCAGTGGTTACTCCGTCAATATTTCTGACAAAGACCACTTTTTCTTCTATTCCGTCCATATGGTGAATCTTTTTCTCCTGGGCCACCTCTTTAATCTTTTGCAGGGTTTCTTTTCCCGATGCTTCTTTCTGGATATTAATGAGGAGATCGCCTTTTACCGTCTTTCTGACGCTTTCAATGCTTTCTCCCACATTATTTTCTTGGCACTTTCCTTTAATCCTTTTTAGGGTTTGAGCATAAGTTTCCTCTCCTACTTGCACCAGGATTGTCTCGTTTTTTTTGGCTGGCTTTCTTTTTTCTGCCGTAGAAGGCGGCATATGCACCTTAATGTTTGCGTCCTCCCCATGGGATATGCCCTCAATCATTTTTCGAAACACTTCTTCGCTTATTCCTGTTGGGTCCGTGATGTTTTCTGTGTAACGGCTGTTGCACTTGTTCTTAAGGTGTTTGCGCATCATGGCAAACAAGTCCTCCAAGCTGCAGCTATTACTGTTACACAGGAATATTTTTGCCAATTTTTCTTTGGACTGTAACTGCCCTCCTACTCGATACCTGCGGACGTGGTGCATTGTGACCACTCTCCCTCCTGCACATGCGGTGCTTTCGCATTCTTTCACTTCTGGAAATCTTTCAAGATTTTCTTTGTCCCTTCTTGTTCTTTCTTCCGTCTTGTCTTCGACGAAAAAAACGACATACCCTTACATTACCCCCCAGCCTGCTCACGTTTAATTCTGGCAGACTAGGACTTTCTGCTGGGTTTTGTTTTTTGCTCTCCTGCTCTCTCGTTTTTTTATACTGAAGGAGGCACTCTACGTCTTGCGTGAGCTGTCTGATGTCCGCTTCGCTGCGGCTCTTGGCCTGAGTCGGCGGTGATCGTTGTATAGATGTCCTTCTTGCAAAGGGATCGAACACTTCGCTTGTTGGTGTACTGTTCATCTAGTCGGTTATCAACGCCTCTTTGTTCTCCTTAAAAGACAACAATTTACACCCTGAACTTGTCTCTATTTCATCGTTTACCAGCCCAGTATTTTCGGTGCTGCACGACTTCGAGCTCATGCCTACCCCCTGTTCTATTTCATCCTTCCGCTTTGTGGGTCTTGTTCCTTTAGCAGGAAGGTGCGGTTCTGCTTTTCCTTTTCTTTTTCCTTTGTTTGCACCAGTGGCTATACTCTGTTCTCCGGCCTGGTGCACCGCCTGAGCAGAGTTCTTGTCATCTAAGGGCTGACTGTCAACATCGGGTATAGCCCTGCTACTCGATGCCACCTTTCCGAGGCTTTGCTTTTTTGTGTGATCCATTTATTGTTTGCCTTTTTAGGGCAACGGCCACCCTGTGAAGAGATAATACTCCCAGCAAAAGAGCCTCACCGAGCTGTTACTAATTTCACAGCTGTTCCGCCGAAAGGGGGATTTCTTCCCTCAGATGGTCCTCTAGCCCATCTAGGCTGTTTAGTCCGCGGTGGCTATTTTATTTCATTACTACCCTCCAACTCTGCTAGCAGCAGAGCTGGCGAGCTTTCCCTTATCCGCCACGTGGGGGACGCGCCCAGTAGCAGTTGACTTCTGCCCTGGGACACGGGGATCTGACCTTTTTTTAATTTTATTTTTTTATTTTTTACGGGAGGGGGAAAATCTTCATGGACACTACACAGCCCGTACTGTGTAGTAGTGCCTGACTTTTACCGGCTAAAAACCCCCTCATAGCTGTAGTAGACCCCCTCGGAAACCGCCGCCAAGCATTACTTCGAAAGGGATTTAGCTGTGTAGATTTTACGGGACCCTCAAACTTTTAATAGAATTGCCTATCTGCCTGTTTGCCAGTCTCTCTGTCATTTGCCTATTGTCGCCAAAAATAGGGTTTTTAAAAGACAGCCCTAAGAACATCTTGCCTCTGATGGATGCGAGGCAAGAGGCTTGACAACACAAACACATAGGACAGCACAAACATATCAGTACCAACCTTTCTCACCTTTATCAATTCAATGATACATTTGTATCATTGTACAAGTCATACAAGAACTTACTCATTTTCTTCTTCACGTTCATCTTTTTCTTTTCTTTCATCTTGTTCCTTTATTTTCATTATTGTCTTTACAGTTTCGTCAATAATTTTGAAAGTCTCTTTTCCTTGAATCATCAACGCAATCATGTTTTGCTTTGTTACTTTCTCTCTCACTTTCAGCTCCATTCTTGCTCTTTCTTCGCTCCACCTTTCACATACAAAGATTGTGTGTTCAGGTGTGTCCTCTTCTGCATCACAATATTTACATTCTGCACTGAAGGTTTTACCAAATCGTTTGAGATATTCTCCAAAACATCCGTGCTCCGTGAGCACTTGTGTGAGGCAATAATCTACTTCTCCGTGCCCACGGCTCATTCATTCCCTGGCATTCCCTATCAGTTGCTTCGTCCATACACCTTTTTCACTTTCGTCCCATCTCTGTTGCCAGAGACGAAGCGTTTCTTCTCTCTCATTACTCCTCCTATCATCCTCTCTTATTCTTATTTTTTCTTCTGCCAGTAGGTCTATTGGGATTATCCCTGCGACCAATGACAGAGCCTCATTTGAAACTGTGCGGTACGCACAACACACTCTCAACAACATACATCTTTGCACTCGCATCATCCTTTCTCGATACATTCTTAGCCGAAACGCTTCTCTCCACACTTGCCACCACCACACACAGGATTTTTCTAACGGACTTCCTTGGCCCTCCGATGTTCGGCAGAATTCTAGCCAGTGCACCGGTTACCGCCTTCGCCCTAATTTCAATATGATCTGCTTGCGCCGCTACCCGCAGGTTTCGTTGGAAAAGCACTCCTAGGTACTTCACACTTTCGGAGGTTTTCAAAGTAGAGCCACCAACTTGGATCTCCAAGCTTTGCAATTTTCTCCTCCCTACCAATAGCACACTCTCACCTCACTCTTTTCCGGCGCCAAGGCAAGTCCGTTTTCCTCCATCCACTTTCTCACTTTTCTTACACTCTTATTTGCTTTTCTTTTCAACACTTCCTCTTCCCGCGCCACAATCACCAGTGCCAGATCATTCGCATACCCAACTAGTTTTACACCGTCAGGCATACTGAGTCTGAGCACCCTATCATAATAAATGTTCCACAGTATCGGCCCAAGCACCGATCCCTGTGGAACCCCCGCACTCATTTCCATCTCGCTCCCATCTTCCAGCACAACCTTCCTTTCGCTCAGATAGCTTCCTATTATGCGAACCAGGTACGGCGGCACCCCCCTACGCACCAGCTCCTTTACTATGCCCTGCCACGGCACAGAATTGAATGCATTTTTTACATCTAGTGTTACTAGTACGCAGTATTTGCGGGTGCCCCACGTACCCGTGTTCGCACCAAGAGCCATCTCTTTCACTTTCATCATTGCATCTATTGTGGATCTCCCTCTCCTAAAACCATATTGATCTCCGGAGAGTCCACCTTTGATCATGATTTTATCCATAATTCTTTCACCTATCAGTCTTTCTAATATTTTTCCTATTACACTCAATAAACACAGCGGTCTGTATTTAATTGATTCACTCACTTCTTTCCCAATCATCACAAGTCTACCAGTCTTCCACACCTTGGGGAATACTCCTACCTCTAAACAATCATTCATTACCTTTAAGCACTCGTCTTCACATTCACTCGCAAACATTTTCCCAATCTCTGGTGGAATTCCATCTAATCCCGGTGCCTTGCCCAGTCGAATTTTTTGAGCCGCTTTAGCCAGTTCTTCTTTTGTAAATTTTGGCACCATTTGTGCCGTTAGCAGGAAACCCCATTCAATGTATCTCTCTTCCCATACTATTTTCTCGTGTTGAGGGAACAGTTTTTTTATTTTATCTCTGAGCTTGTTTTTTCCTGGTAATCCAGGCCCATTTGCTCTACCTATTTTCTTCATAACAATCTGGTAGCCTTTCCCCCATACATTCTCATTCACCTCCTCACATAATTTGTTCCACGCAATTTTTTTTGCTTTTTTTATTTCACACCTCATTGCTTTTTTTGCCTCCTTGTATTCTTTCCTAGCTACTTCCATTGCAGAAGTGTCTTGTTTTTTGTTGGTTTTAATAATTTTCCTTCTGCATCTTACGCACTCCCGTCTTTTCTCATTCACCTCTCTATTCCACCAATACACTTCTCTTTTGTACTTACCCTTCCCTTGCTTTTCCATCGTTTCTTCACAGATCTCCTGAAGCTTGGCTACGCATTCCTCTGGCTTTTCAAAACTCTTTATTTTTTCCCTGATAACCTTTCTTGCTTTATCTAGGCTCCTATCAGTTACCTTCCATCCTTTTTTGTTCTTTATCCAGCTAAAATTTATTCTGCTTCCTACCTCGTACATTATGCATCGGTGGTCGCTCAGGTTCTCTTCATCAAGAACTCTCCATCCGCTTACCTCAGGTATCATCCTGTGGTTTGCGATGGTTACGTCTATATGGGAGCGTTGCCCACCTCTAGCAAACGTGGGTTTATTTCCCACGTTTACTACCGACATGTCATTTTTGTTAACCCATTCTTCTACCATCCATCGTCTTCTGTCATTTGTGATGGGTGAACCCCACATCGGAGACTTGGCGTTTAAGTCACCTCCAACAATCACCTTTCTATCATCCGCACTATTTATCTTGTCACTTATAGCCTCCAACATTTCTATCATTTCTTCTATTGTTTTGTTTGGCGAGGCATAGCATTGATATAGGGTCCACCTATCGAGCTTTACCCATACAAACCCATTTCCTATCCCATATCCCAAGCATCTAATCTTGTCATTACATACTTTTACTGCCACTCTTTTTTTCCTGTCTGCTATCCATCCGCTCCCTTTATCACTCACTCTTTTCTCATTCGGTTCTGAGCTTACAATAACATCCACTTTTTCATCCACAGCAATCTTCCACACTGCATCCATCGAGTATCTGCTTCTGTTGTTATTTACTTAGAGCACTCTTATCATTTTTTGTTATTCTTTTCTTTTGCACCTCTTCTTTTTCGCTTTTTAGGGCTTTATTGTGCTCTGGGCAGAAACGAGAGTCGGCCCTATGCCCTTCCGTTTTACATAAATAACACCCCACTTTCTCTTCCTTACACTCTCTTGCATAATGGTCATTTTTTCCACATCTCAAACATTCATTTCTTGCTTTTTCCCTGCATCCTGCTGCTTCATGTCCGAACGTTAGACACTTATAACATCTTTTCGGCCTTCTGTTCACCACCACTCTACAGCTTATCCATCCTACTTTAATCCTTCCCATTCTCTCTATAATTAACGCTTTTTCTCTAGGCACTATAACTATTGCAATTTTTTTTCCTTTCTCCATCTCCTTCCTCATTTTATAAATCCCTTTAATCTCGCATTCCACTTTTCGGCATCCACTATTTTTACACATCGCCTCGCACACTTCATCTGTTGTGACTGACGCATCCATATATTTGATTGCTATCTCCTCTATTTCGTAAAGCTCTTTGAGACTTAACACTTTATTTCCTTTGCCTTCCATTTTTGCTTTCTCTACTTGCTCTAGTAGTTTAATTCTGTCATTATCATTTTTAAGTTTCAGGATTATATCTCTTCTTTTCGTTTCCCTTATACCTCTTATATCAACTTCTTCCATATTCACCTCTTCTTTGAGTTCTTGCAACATTTCGGCATAGGTACTCTCTTCATTTCTTTTAATCAAGATAGTCTTGCTTCTCTGTTTAGATACTTCTATTCGTTGTTTTTCTTTTTCCTGTAATACAATTGTGGTTTCAATGCCACATTTCCACCACACGCATTGTACCATTTTCCTAAATAGTCTTATATTTATTTCTCCCACATGCATAATATTGACACAATGCATTTTCTCATTCTTACACACTTCCTTTACACTTTCAAACATTTCATACCTCATTCTCTCCGATCCTTCTTCTTTAGTCGATTTAACTTTGGCAACTATTTGTTTACCTTCTTTCCTACTCTTCTCTGTCTCGCCTAACATTCTTATTTCCATGCAGTTTTTTACAATGGCTGCGTTTCCTTCAGTTAATTTATTGCTTAGGATTATTTGTTTGATTTGGGAAGAGCAGTTTATTTTCTTCACTTTGTTTTTTCCTTCTTCACCTATAACCATCACCACTGTGTCCTGATCCAAACATTCCCCCAACTCTTTCACCCATTTAATTTTTACTGTGCAGGCTTCTTCTGGCCAATGTTCAGCAGCAGCTTCTTTGTATTCATCAAAAGTCATATTTTCTTTCATCGTCTCCATCACTTCTTTTGTTCTCCTTTCTATCTCTTCTTTCGGTCCTTCGCATTGAGTTGCCACATTTGTCATTTTCGATCTTTTATTTAGTTCTCTTATCTCTTCTTCTTTTTGATTGACTATTTCTTTCAGTTTTCTAATCTCCTCCTCATATTTTCTTTTCTCTTCCTGCCACAGATTTTCACCAATATTGCTTTTGCTAGTTTTCTCTTTTTGAGGTGATTGTAGTGACCTCTCGAATTCCCCTCGAAAGATTTTGTGGATTGGGGATAGGGACCAATCTACCATTCTCTTTTTTTCTTCACTCTCTTCTCCCTTTGGGCTTGAGCCCAACATCTTCTTCTTATATTAACTTTCTGTCTCCTAGTATGTAAATCTGTTTTCAATTTCTTACCTTTCTTCTTACCTTCTTTCTTCTTACCTTCTTTTCGCTTCTTCTTCATAGTGGCTTTGCTCGTGCTCTGATTGCAAATTATAAATTTGCGAAGTGCCAAGTTCTTCGTCTATGTATTCATCAGTCTCTTCTTTCTGTAAAATATATCTTTGAGGAGGCGTTCTACCTACTTTTGGTTTTTTTCCAAATATTTCTATCTCTTTCTTCTCGTCACGCTTTTCGCTATCTTCTTCTGCTTTATTCTTTTCTTTTTCATTATTTTTTGTTACTTCCATTACCTTCGTCACTTTTTTATCCATGGTGCTCCCACGAGTTGGGACTAAGGTCCGGACTTTTAGGTTACAAAAAACTGAAGAATAGGTACCTTAATTAGGTGATATAATTATAAAAATAGGTTTTTGTTTTTAAAAATAAGGTACTAAAAAAGTTAAAATAAAATTTATTTCAGAAAATTAAACAAAAAATAATCAATAGATACAAAATAAATGATGCTTCAGCAAATATAAATATTGCACAAAAAATAATAGTGAGAAATTTTTTAATTCTTAGCGAGTATTTGGATGACATACAAAAAACTGTTCCAAGTTTTCAGACGTAAAATTGGTTCGTTTGTCAGTCAGGACATTCTTGAACCACGAAAATGAGCGTTCAACGTCACACGACGTAACTGGTGCGTATTTGTAGGTAGACCAGTCTCCAATGTTAATTTCTTTACTGGGTTGCCTCCCCATCAACAATTTCTTGATGTTTGTAAAAGTTTCGTACCCTGGATTTTTATTTAATCTAGCTTTCAATTTTTGTAAAGCTAACTTGGCCACCTCACCACCAGCTTGTTCTAGTGATACTTTCACATCTTCAACAATTTTCAGAGATTCTGTTAGTGGAAGACTTTGGATTCTAATTTTATAATACTGTCAATTAATATTTTAAAGTTTGCCTTTATGTAAATTAATTCATTTTTGATTCCTTCATAATTAAAGAAAAATTTAGTTCTTTCAATACACAATGATGTTGCTTCTAGTTCTAAAACCAACTATAAAAAATGCATTAATTATAATAAGCTTTATTGTTGCCTATACCGGCTTACATACTCTATCTACACTTTATTTAATTTTCTATTCTACCCCCCTGTTCTTCCTTTGTCCTCCTTTTCCTTCTCTCCCATACTTCTTTCATCCACTTTATCTCCGCTCCATTTTCTTTCAATATTTCTCTTCTTTCTGCTCTTTCTCTCTCCCTCATATCACTGCATTCATTCCACATGTGCTCTATTGTCTCTCTTTCCTCATAGCAGATTCTGCACAGTCTCTCTTCCTTTTCCATCCAATACCTATTCTCTCTCTCCTCATTTCCGCACCTGAACCTCGCCATTATTTTCCTCTCTTTCGCACTTTCTCTTCCCAGGTACACCGGAATCTCCTCTGTCATACATTTCTCATAATTCCTGTTGTACCTGGACTCTTTGATTTTTTCTCTTCTTTCTTGCTTATCTACATCCCTGTCTCTTTCGCTCGTTTCTGCGTTCATCCACTTGCCTTCTGTTCTTAATCTTTCCACTTTTTTACTTGCATACCCATTTCTTCTGTAATATTTTTCTCTTTCGTTTATCTCCAAATTTTTTTTCTTTTCTCTCCAACATTCGTTCAATATTCTACATTCTTGCCTTCCATTCATCCTATCCTCAAACTTAGTCGCTCTTTTCCCCGCTTTCACTCTCAGCTTGTTTCTCTTACATTCTTCTCTTACTATATACCCAGGGGTTTCTCTGTCCACCCCAAGGACCCACCTCAAATACTTCACTTGTACTCTCTCTATTTCCTCTTGTTCTTTCCACCCCCAAATTTCTGCCCCATACATCAATACGCTCTCCACCAAGCTCTCAAACATCATTATTCTCCTTTTAAAATCCCCTCCCCACTTCCTCTCTCCTATTCCCCATACACATCCCACTATCTTGTTTGCTTTCCTTGCCAACTCTCTGACATGCGCTTTGTTCGTAGCTCTTTCATTAAACGTATACCCTAAATACTTGAACTCTTTTACTCTCTCTATTTTCTCTCCCTCCCATTCCCAATCATTCTTTTCTTCTTTCCTCTTTTTTTTGTTGAACACCAGCATCTTTGTTTTATTTACATTCACTTCTAGCTTTTTTTTCCTCACATACTTTTTTAGGTTTGTCATCATTTCTCCCATCTCCCTTTCGCTTTTTGCTATTAATACCACATCATCTGCAAACGCTAGACTCCACACTTTTTCTCTTCCAATCACACATCCACCAGCTTGCGCCTTTCTAAACATTTCTTCCATATCCGCCATGTAGGTTGTAAACAACAAGGGGCTGAGAAGACACCCTTGTCTCACCCCTTTTGACGTTTCAAACCACTCGCTCTCTTTCTCCCCTGCTCTAACTTTGCTTTTTGTTTTTACATAGATCTCTTCTACCTTTCTCACCAGCCACTCGTTTACTCCTCTTTTTCTCATATTCTCACACATTTTCTTTCTATCGACCTTATCAAACGCTGCTCTAAAATCTATGAAAAGTGTATACAGCCTTCCTCCCTTTTTTTTCATCTCGTTATTCGCTATGTGGTCCAGGATGTATACATTATCCATAGTTCCCCTTCCTTCTCTAAATCCCGCTTGGTTGTCTGGTATTACCTTCTTTTCCTCTATCTCTTTTCTCAGCCTTTCATTCAGTACTGACGCATACAATTTATACCCTGTGTTAAGAAGAGTTATTCCTCTGTAGTTTTCTACTCTATTTTTGTCTCCTTTTTTGTGGATAGGGCAGATTATGCCTTCTCTCCAACCTGTCGGGAATCCCTCTCCTCTCCACACTCCATTCATAACCTCTACCAATCTGTCTATCACACCTTTCGTCCCATACATCCAGTGTTCATTCTGTATTCCATCCCTCCCCGGTGCCTTCTTCTTCTTCAGCTTCTTTATCTGTCTCTCTACCTCCTCCCTTGTAATTTCTGTTCCTAATGGTGCTGCCTGGTTCGTTTGCATCGCTGGGTCTTCTATATCTACTTCTCTTTCTCCTTCCAGAAGATCTTTGAAAAACTCTTCCCATTCCTTTATTGTTATCTCTTCACTTGCCGCTTCTTTTCTTAATCTTTCTCTGTTTATGTACTTCCACACCTCTCTTTCTGTTTTAATAGCTCTTATTTCTTTATCTTCTTCTTCTCTTTTCTCTCTCTTTTTTTCTATACATCTTTTTCTATATTTTCTTTTTGCTTCTAAGAAGACTCTTCTATTTACTTGCTTTCTTTTGAATTCCCTTAGCGCTTTTGTAGCTTTTTTCTTTAGCTGGTAGCATTCTTTATCCCACCATTCATTTCTCTTTTCTGCTTTTTTCCTTTTTCTGCTTACTTCTGTTGTAGTCGTTGCCTTTTCTAGTATTTCTTTTAATTCCACTTCCATCTTCTCTGTCTCTTGCCCTTCGAATTTGACGTTTTTCAGCTTTTTCCTGTATTCTTTCACGCCTTGCTTGTTCCACACTTTAATTATTACCTTCTTCTGCTCTACTTTTGTCTTCTTTTTTTCCTCTGTTTGGCTATTTCTTCCTTCTAGGCTTATTTCTATTGGAAGGTGGTCTGACTCTATTCTGTCCCCTATTTTAAAGTTCTCTACTTTTCCCCACGCCTCCTCATTTGTTATTCCGTAGTCTATCACCGACTCCCCCCTACTATCTACATACGTCCACTCTCCTTCTTCATCCCCTTTTTTATTACCATTCAGTATCTCCCATCCCTTTTCTTCTAGCCATTCCATCAACTTTTTCCCCTCCATATTTTCTTTTGTGTCTTTGGTTTTCCTTTTCCCATCTCCTTTTTCTTCCTCCCAATTTCTCGCTCCTCTTTCCCCAATTCTTCCGTTAAAATCTCCTCCCATAAGTATGCATTCTTCTGTGTTTTCTTTCACTGTTTCATCTATGTTTTTTATTGTCTTTTTCATCTCTCTGCTGTATATCGTCATTATTTTCCACCATCGTTTGTCTATTTCGATATTTCTCTCCATGAGTCCCTCTATTTCTTTTTTTTCCTGGTTTTTTTCTCTTATTCCCTTTCTTACTCCCGTGACTATCCCTCCTGCTGCCCTTCCTTTCTTTTTTTCTCTCTTTGCCCCTTGACACTCCCAATTAAATTCTGGTGGTAGCCTTCCCTTTATTTTTTCCCAGCTTTTTTCTTCTATCCATGTTTCTACTAAACCTACTACGTCAAAAAGTTTCACATAATCCCAGAAATTGTCTTCTTTTTTTGCTAATCCCGCTACATTCCAAAAAAGTATCTTTTTCTTCCCGTTGCTTATATCTTTATTTGTTTCATTAGTCTTCTCAGTTTCCATTGTACATTTGCCCGTGTCTTCTTCCTTGTTTCTTTTAACTCTCCCTTTTCTCCCTAAAAAACCTGCAGTTTCAGGTCTTTCTCATTCCATTTGAATGTTTTTCCCTCCATAAATATTTTTCCATATCCCACCGTTGCTTTTATTCCCTGTCCTCTCTTTTCTTTTGCGATTTCTCTTAATTTTTTCTGGACCTCTCTCTCCCTCTTTGTTAAATCATCATCTATGTAAATATTCTTAGTTGTTTCTTCTTTTCTTAACTCTTTTTTATTTTCCATAATTCTTTTCTTCGCTTCCCAGTCTTGGAGTTCTACTAGTACTTTTCCCTTCCCAATTTTGTGCCACTCTTTTATTCCCGTTTTTACCACTTTTTTCATTTCTTTTTCAATGTCTTCTTTTCCTTCTCTTTCTCCGCCAATTCCACTTATTATTATGTTGTTTTTCCTATTTTTCTTATCTGTTAGCTCTGTTTGTTTTTCTAAAGTTTCTATCCTCTCTAGCATTGTACCCTTTTCATCCTCCCATTTCTTCTCTTTCTTTTTAAACTCATCTTTTATTTCTTCTATTTACTTTCTAACTTCTCTGTTCTCTTGCCTTAACCTTTTGACCTCTTCTATTAATTGGTCTAATTTCCTTACCACTAGGTCCAAGTCTTTCATTTCTGCCTCTTCTATGTTTTTCCTTTCTTTTGGGGACCTTATTACTTTTTTACTAATTGCGAAGACTTCTGTTTCTTCTAGCTTCTCTTCTTCTTCTTTCCTTTTCCTTTTCTTTTTTTCCTCTTCCTCTTTCCTTTGCCCTTGCGCTCCTTCTCCCCAACTGAGCGACCTCTGCCTTGCTTTGTGCATTCGCCTCTCTCGTCACAGATTGTTTACGCTTCTGAAGCCCGGGTCAACCCCTCGGAGGCCTGATTGTTCAATGCCCCCGGAACACACTCAGCACTAATCTAAGTAGGTCACGGGCAAAAATCCCTCACTTGGCACTTATCGTTACAATTTGCAATGTTTCGCAATTAGATTTTGCACCGTGACCACAACCGTTCGCACCGACTGCTAACAAAGGAAAAATGCATTAATTAAAAACATTAATGCTGACTTACGCTTCGAATTTCGTCAAAATTATTTGCGTAAAATATTGCCGCCTCTATCCAAGTACCCCACCCCCATACTTTCGCCAAACTGCCGCGGGACCACCGTTAGGTATTGCTTCACTGCAGCTGGTCACTCCACCACTCCCATAACCTTGACTTAGTAAGAACAGGCTCAGGTGGTAAAGGAACATCTGGTAGAACATTCTTGTAGTGCTGTACTCTAAGGGGAGCTTTAATAAATATTTTTTTGACGTTTGAAATCAGTCCATCCACATTTTCAAAATTGTTTCGAACGGTTTCACAAACTAGATTCAGCCCATGGGCTAAACATGTGAAGTGGATCAGATCTGGATAAAAAATTTTTAAGTCACGTCCACATTTTAACATGTACGCTGCGCTGTCTAAAAGTAACAATTTTACTTTGTTGTATTTTAGATCATTTGGCCATAATATTCCTAAAAAGTAAACATTAAACCAATAAACATTTATTGAGAGAATTGACGAACCAAGTGAATCATTTATAAATCTAGCAACGGTTGTGGAATTGGTAGCTGTCAAAGGTTTTGACGACAATAAAAACGATTTACCCGGTTTTGCATCAGAAAGTTCTCCAATTATCATATTGGCTATATAACGGTCTGTTCGATCGGTTGATTCATCCACACAAATCCAAATGTCTAAATTTCCAATCTCTGCTTGAATATATTTAATTGACTAAAAAAATATTAAATTACATACACTTGAAAGTGCAAAAAAATAACATAATCTCAGCCTCCTCATCGTAACACTTTGATAGGTAATTTTTTCTTAGAGTTGATTCACTTGGAATGCTCCTGCCACAATATTTTTCCAAAAATTCCCTCAACTTTGGTGTATTAAGTTTGTTTCATGGAATATTCGCAGCTATTAAAGCATTACACAAGTCAGTTTTTAAAAGTACGTCTTGTTTCCACTGAAGATTCTTGCACAGTTGTTTGACGAAAAGATTGTTGCACTTTCAATTTATGTTGATTGTTGTTTTCGTGTTGAGTTAAATGTGATTTTTGTTCGCATTTAAACTATAAAAAAAACATTTGTTTAATAGGAATATTATTTAAAAAGTTGACTAAATATATGTAGTACTTACTGATTTACCGCATGCTCTGCAGAACAATAAATCCTCTTTTAAAATATGAAATACTTTTCCGTTGCTTGATTGATTTAACCATTGAGTGCGCTTCTCGCTAGCTGGTTTTCTCACTTTCGGCATTTTGATAATATTCGCAACTTGGGTACACCTGTACACCGATAAACCTGTAACACTCGTATAACACTCTTACAAAATCGAATGCACTTTGCTGGAGCAACACCGCTAGAGCCGATTTTTTTAAGGTTATGATAAAATGTCGTTATTTGGCGAAATTGAAGGATTGCTCACTGTCAGTAATACCAACAGTAAAGAAATACCTAAAGTAACGTCGATAGTCAAAATAAAATAACTGAAAAAAATTAGATAATATAAAAAAAAGTAAAATAGGTAAAAAAAAAGTGAAATAGTTGAAAAAAAAGAAAAATAGGTGAAAAAAATTAAAATAGTTGAGAAAAGTTGAAAAAAGGTATTTTAGGTAAAATAAAATTTTGTCAGATGACTCTATTCTTTATGAAATGGCCAGACATGCAAAAAAATCTTTAAAACCTGAGAAACCTACAAAAGGTATTTTACCTAGAATCCGGACCTTAGTTGGGACCTACTAAATACCGCCTCTCAACAGTGGGCCCTTGTTGAGAGTGGGGCTGCAATACTGCAAGGTGCGCCTGGTGCCCCGCAGGTTTTTGCGACTTCGCTGTCGGTTTTTATAGAGTTTTGCTTCCCTCGAGCCGGCCGTTTAAGGCAAGCTCCCCGGTCGTGAGTCTCCACAGACGTACCCTTGCCACGCTCTGCGAGGGGTTGTTGAATGTGGGTCACGATTACGGTTTTAAGCGAGTGGCCGCGCTCATCCACCCGTAGCTCAAATAAACTCCGGGTGCGCCAGTTCCCGGGGGAACGGGGACCTGACTTGACCTGACCTGACCTGACCTGACCTGACCTGACCTGACCTGACCTGACCTGACCTGACCTGACCTGACCTGATCTTTTTTTTTCAATAGAGGGGAAATTCATCATGGACACTTAGAGTAGGTATCGATGCTCTAAGTAGTGCCGGACTTTAACAGGCTAAAACCCCTCCATACTTTCGCCAAACTGCCGCGGGACCACCGTTAGGTATTGCTTCACTGCAGTTGGTCACTCCACCACTCTCATAACCTTGACCTAAAAAGTAGTGCGGTCAAGGAAAAAAAAACAAGTTTTAACATCTTCATTCTGCCGATGGTAGTAATCGGGCAGAATCTTTTTTGTCTTTAATTGTGAGAACTGTCCTTGCGTATTTGGCTACTGCCTTCCAGTTGCTCTCCGTTGTCAGCATTGTTTGGACTAAGTTTTCAGGTTCAACATTTTCACCCACCTCCGTACCTAGCTCCAGCCTCTCTCTTGTCCATCTCGTGCACAGAAAAATCGTGTGGTCAACCGTGTCGGCTTCTCCACAGTCTAGACCGAACGGCGTGTCTCTTCTCTTAAAGCGGGTTAGCACCTGGGTGATCCAGTGGTCCACTTCTCCATGAGACCTCCTGTACCAGCTTTCCAGCGCGGGGATAAGTAAACGAGTCCAGCTACCCGTTTTCTTTTTTTTTCACCTACTTTGCCACTCTCTCATTGTCCTGAGCCTGTGTTCATTTTTGGTTGTTTTTAAGTCTTCAGACGTTCTTCGTCTTTCTGCCGCTAAGAGATCAAGTGGTAACAATGCTGCTATCACCATTGCAGCTGGACCTGAGACCGTCCGGTACGCACTTATTGTTTGCAGTGCCATCCTGCGCTGGAGATTGTTTACTGCAGTTTGATGTTTTTGTTGCTGCAAAACGTCCGCCCAGAAGGGGGCAGCGTAAAGCATCATTGTCGAGCACACTAAACTTAACGTGCGCCGGGCTGTCACTTGAGGACCTTCCACGTTAGGCATTAGTTTTGCCAAATTTCTAACCGCTTCTTCTACTCTTGGCACAGTTCTTGCTACGTGTATTCCGCGGTTGAACCCGGGCCAGATCCAAACTCTAAGGTACTCAACCGCTACCTTTGATGTGATGCAGAGTTCCTCGACTTTAAGAGTCAGAACTGGCAGTTTCTTCGGCCCTACTAGCACTACCACTTCGGTTTTATGGGCCGCCAGCGTGAGTCCGATGTCTGCAACCCACTCCGTAACGGTCTTTGCAGCCTCATTCATAGCCCATTTTAATTCTTTCTTGGTTTTCTTAATTGCCATCATTGCCAGATGATCGGCGTATCCAATAAGACTGACACCATTAGGGACAACCAGCTTTAAGACTGGGTCATACATAATGTTTTATAAAAGTGGTCCTAGGACCGAACTTCAGGGTACCCCACACGCCATTTGTATTTCCTGATCTCTCACTTGCACAGTTTTTCCTTGAAGGAATGCGCATACTGCTTGAACGAGGTAGGGGGACACTCTTCTCCTCTCCAGCTCGTTAATAATTGCTCCTCATGCTGCAGTAATAAATGCATTTTTAACGTCGAACGTCATCAAAGCACACAGGTTTCGATTTGTGTGCGAGACATTGTGGAAGAGTAGCCGTCTCCAGCACTCTTCCTTTGATCGTAAGATTTCAAGCTTTAGGCTTGCGCGAATTTTTCGCAGATTAGCAGTGTAGCTTTCGGTGACATCAGCGGATTCGCTTTTTCCTCGTGCCCTCGTCAGCTTCTTTCTTGCCCGGACACAGGAGTTCCGAAACTCTTTAATGCAAGAGTTCCACCAGTACTTTGCTTTGCGCTCAGTGCTTGTTTCACCTCGCTGCAAAGCTGTTTGGCAAGCTGATGTAATGCTGCGATTCAATCCCGATATCTTTTTTTTTGGTTCGGCCGCATGTGCTTTGCTAGGTGTTTGACAAAGCGGGCTCTGCCTCTTGTGGCTGTTTTCCACCGTGCGGTGTTTTCCGTACTATGGGTACTATGATGTCCTGCCTCTGGGACAACAATAAAAATATCTTGATGATCAGATAGATTTTCTGTTTCTGAGCCTTGCCAGCTGATGTTTCTTGCGTACAATGAGGCAGAGACGGCGGCTACATCTAAAAAATAGTTGCTGCTTCCCCTGATAAAGGTCGGGGTTCTGCCGTCATTGAGCACAAACAGATTTAAAGTTGCAAATGTATCTGCGAGTAGCCTCCTTCTTTCGTCCTCGTCATTTTTACTCTACATAGGCGATTTAGCATTTAAATTACCACACACCAAGACTTCCCTGTTTGCTGTTCTTACCAGCTGTTCCATCCGATTAAGAAAATTTGTAAAATTATCAATCGCCTGGTTAGGCGAAGCATACCCTATCACAACAGTGATACTACCAACATTTGCCTGCAGCAATCCTTCTTTCCGCTTTACGTCAAGGCAGTTGTAGGGTCTTAGAGCAACAAGTGTCACATCCCCGCAAAGGTCTAATACAGCTTTTACACCATTTGCTCTTGCCCTGTTAGGTTTTGAGATTAGCATAAAATTCTTCTGCGACTGCAAATTGCTGCCCTAGGTCCCATGCGGTTTTGCTTCGGTTTTGGTTAGCCTGAAAAAGCCGCAAACCTCGCTGCTGTTGTGTGCTCTCCGATAAGCATTTATTAGGTCTGTTGTTCTTGGCGTCGTACATTTTTTGCCTTTTGATCTACGATGCGCTTTTCTCTTTCCTTTTTTCTTTGCTTCGGGCAGCTCACTGTTTCTATGGCGTGTCCTTCAGCTTTGCAGTCGAAAAACCATGTTTTGTTTAAACATATTTTAGCTTGGTGGTCTGCTTTACCCCATTTTTTACATAGTTGCCTTCTGTTTGGTCTCTTACACTCACCTATTTTGTGGTCTTTCGATCAGCATCTAAAACATCTATTAACTTTTCGGTTTTGTTTCACGATTCCTGAGTTTATTCTTATTTTAAGTTTCCCAATCTCTATTGTTTTCTTTGCACAGTCTGTGTTTATTTTTACTATAGCTTTACGGTTTCCATTAGACATTGCTATCATTTTTACTTTATCTTTTTCTTCTTCTTGCAGGATTTCTGCTTTATTTTTAAGTGCATCTTTCACTTCCTCTTCGGTAGTTAGTTCGTCTAAGTTTGTTATAACTATTTCAGTTAATTGAGATTTTTTCTCAGCAGTACGTATGTTGCTGCTGTCTACTTTTGTTCCTAGAATTTTTTTTTAGCTTTTCTGGTTTCATATTATTGTCTCTTTTCAGTAGCATGTTTCCGTTTCTAGTTTTCCTAACGGTTTTTATATTTCCTTTGTTGATGATTTCTTTGTCGCATCGCAGTTTTTTTAAGATAGTTTCGTATGATTCTTGTTCACTTGTGTTTATTACAACTGCATTATTTTTGTGTTTGTAATTTTTGTTTTTTTACCACTGTTTCTCTTACTATCTTAGGAACATGTATGTTTATACTTATCGGGCGTCCATGGAAAACAATTCCTACTAGTTTTCTAAACCTTATTTGTTCTATCTTGGTCATTATAGGAATTGCTAGTTGGCTCTTGTTCTCAGATTCTAGCTGTTTTCTTAGTATGAGTAGTCTTTCAATTATTTCTTTTTCTTTGTCCTTTTCTTCTCTTCTCAGCTGTATCTTTCTGATAGTTTTCTCTCTTATTTCTTGTTTGTCGCTACTAATAAATATTTTTGAAGTAACAACTACTTTGGCTACTCCTTCAAACTCAGTTGTCTCTGTGATATCTTTCTTTCAAATTTTTTGGCATTTTTTTGCCATATTCTCTCCTTGTTTATTAATCAATACGCAGACATCTATATTTGCCACTTGCAACGGGTTGCCTTCTTGCACTGTAGTGTTTGTATATATAGTTTCTGCCCATTTTTTTCCAATTGTATGTAATTAGTTTCCTTTCTATAGTATAAGATAATAGAAAAAAAAAGAAAGAGAAAGAGAGAGAGAAACGAAGAGAGAGAGGGGAAATATGTTTATCCCAAAATTATTTTTTTCCTTTTAAATGAAGTTATTTTAAATCTTACCGTTCCTGCTAGAGGAACTAATAGAAATTTCTGGATGGCCAACCGCACTTTCAAACGCTAATCTTGAAACGTAAAAATGGCGTTTGAGTTTTCAATCACACATAAATCAATATGAGTAGGCAGTTTGCGTACTAACACATAATGATAATTAGCGATACTTATTTTTATTCAAACAAGTAAAAAACTTAAAGTCTTCCCATAATTTTATTTTTATTTTTCAATAAATGAAAAATTGAAAAACTACATATGTTTCGGCTTTTAACTTATCTTTTGACAAGAGCCATCATCAGGTTTGAGTGGTGTGTTAACACCGAAGCTTTAACTAACACTAGACAAAATAAAATAAATTATAAATGTTGAGGGTGGACAAGCCGGTTGGTGGGGATGTAGTGGTTTAAGAGTGAGTGTAGAATTAAGACATGAACTTAAAATTAAATGAACAGTAAACATAATAAAAAAAAAAAAAAAAAATAAAAAATAAAAAAATAACCAAATACAAAACTTCTTCCAATTTAATAACACTATCTTTTAACAATTATCCGGCTTAAGTATGGGCAATCCACTTTCACTCCTATCAGCAGAAATTTTTTTAAGTAACATGGAAAATAATGTTATCATCAATAACAGCAATTCTTTTCGGAAAAATATCTGTTACTGGTATCGCTATGTTGATGACGTCATTTGTCTTTTCCAAGGCTCAGATATAGATCTTCAACACTTTCTAGATTTTCTTAATTCAATTAATGTCAACATAAAATTCACTTTTGAAAAAAGCATACACAACAAAATCAACTTTTTAGATCTAAGCATTGAAATTAAAAATAACGAACACAAATTTTCCATTTTTAGAAAAGATACTACCACCGATTCATTAACCCCATAAAATTCATTTCAACCACTCTCACAAAAATTAGCTAGTTTTAACTTTTTACTTAATAGACTTTTTTCACTACCACTTGATAATTTAGACTACAAAAAAGAGCTCAATATTATTAAACAATTAGCAGTCAACAATTCATACCCAATAAAACTTATTAATAAACTTTACCGTAAGAAATACACCAGACATCATTTAAATAATTTTACCTCATTAACCACGTTACACACACAATCAAACAAATTAAATAATCCAATTAAATACTTTAGCCTAGTCCGATATATACCATATATCGGACCAATTTCCAACTCTATAAGTAAGACTTTATCAAAATTTAACATTAAAATTTTTCTAATTTTCAAAAATTAAGATCATTTTTAGTTTCAAATAAAGACACAATTGACAATGACCAAAAAAGCGGAATATATCAATTATTCTGCAATTGCGGCCAGTCATACATTGGTCGAACTTTACGCCCTCTGAAAATTAGAATTTCTGAACATCTCAGATTGATTAAAAATAAATCTAAATACAAATTTTGTTTAGATGATCTCAAATATAAAAGTAGTTTTGCAGAACATGTTATTTCAATGGAACACGAATTCTCCCATTATGAATTACTACACACATCAACAAAATTTAAAGAGAACGCCAATCTAGAAGTTCTAGAAATTCTGAAATTAAAAGAGAGATCACCTGGACTCTATTCTAAATGATCCAACCAATGTTTCCACACAAATTATAGAACCCTACATTAAGACTTTTAACACCCACAAAAAACAACCATAATATTTCGATTTGTCTCTTCCTTAGTTATCTATTTTATTATCCCCTATTCTCTATATTGTGTTTGGTTATTTTTTTATTTTTTTTTATTTTTTTTTTTTATTATGTTTACTGTTCATTTAATTTTATGTTCATGTCTAAATTCTACACCCACTCTTAGACCACTACATCCCCACCAACCGGCTTGTCCACCCTCAACATTTATAATTTATTTTATTTTGTCTAGTGTTAGTTAAAGCTTCGGTGTTAACACACCACTCAAACCTGATGATGGCTCTTGTCAAAAGATAAGTTAAAAGCCGAAACATATGTAGTTTTTCAATTTTTCATTTATTGAAAAATAAAATTATGGGAAGACTTTAAGTTTTTTACTTGTTTGAATAAATTTTTTAAACAATCCCATTTTGAGTTATAAGATGGAACAATTTTATAAATTGATACTTATCTTGTTATGATATAGAAATAATATCTAGATATTTATATTAGTCTTTTATATTATAATTTATATTAGACTTTAATATTAGACTTTTATATTAGATTTTTATATTAGACTGCAGTCATTATATTATAATTTACTATTTGAGCACTGTCTTTAAAGTAATGGATCGGACGGCGGCAATCAGAAACAATTAATCCTAAGACTAATTGACCATTATAGTACCGCAAGGGTAGCTATGGACTTCTGTCCGTTGGAAAAACTAGCTAACGAAATGTGCATAAACACCACCGCCAATGTAGATGTAATCTAATAATGAGGCTACGATTACATCCACTAACGAAACGAAAACGTGTTCTCGGGGGTGCAATGCTTTACAAAAATATCCTTGGGTATCTATCTGACTGTTGAGGTCAACTCAAAATGCAATGATATATTTGTAAAGACTCCGCAGTAACACAAGCCTCTCACTAAGACCAGGTAGGATAGACAAGTGCGTACTATTACATTAAATTTAACTAGTCTGAAGCTTACTAACTAGTCCACTCAGTGAATATTAACTACAAAGATACACATAAGATTGCTAAGATAATATGATATCTCAGGTAATATATTTAAACGAAATGCGAATATAATCTTTGATTATTGTACCTAATTTGTTATGTCAGCTAACAGCTATCACTGTTACACCAAGTCACGTCTGATACACCTTGTATATCGACTTTCTACTGAGACACCCTGTATATAAATTATTTTGCATATGCTTAACTATAATATAATCTTTGCCAATCAACGTAATCGACTACTGATTTAGATTGATAATGGTTCTACTTTAGGTACCAATAATTAGTAATTATATTTTTGTCACAAGAAAGTGCAATATTAATAAAATATATTTTGACGATAAACCATAATTAGATCTACGTTACTGTAAGATTAATTCTTAAAAGTTGATTCATCGAGATAATCAGAAAATTCTGTTTATGAGATTAATTTAATTCTTTTATTATTTCTCTTTAGTCAAACAATAAATCAACCCTTTTAACTCATGCGATAATTGAGAAACTCAGTAAGACAACCTTACCTTTAGATGTTGATTTGTTGGATGTGTTTAAGCCGGTAGATGATCGTGGGCAATTGGCGATATAAAACACTAGGAATTATTAACTAATAATTATAACACCACTAAACTCAACCACTGCTAAATTTGGAATGCCTTTTGGCTTGTAGGGTCAAGTGTATTGAGTTGGCACATCTGGCAATGTATCTATTCTTTTAGAAAGTTTTGAGAGTCGAAACACACAAAAGATGATCTAAAAATAGATTTTTTCTCATGGTTTGCTTGGGTCAAAGTGACCTAAATAAGCAAGCTCTTACAACTCGGCCAACCTGATAGTCACCGCGACTCGAGGTGATTCAAAACACTAGAAAGAAGTACACTTTTTTATTTATCAAAATAATTTGCTCGGCCTGCAAGGCGCATAGAATGGAGATTAGTTGCGGCAGTTTCAGTAAACTAGTTGAGAGCCCTCAACTTACGTCTTATATAACAAGTCTGGTAAGTAAATTATCTGATGAAATTAATTCTCTAAAAGAGGATATTAACAATCTTAAACAGTCTAATATCGATTTGGTCAAAGTTTATGATGTCATGGCGAAAAAAAAACTGGAGGATCCTGTTGTTGTATATTCGAATACGATGCTTAAAGATGTTAAGAAATCTGCTCCTTCGTATGCAGAAATGATTAAAAATAATAGTAAGCATGCAATTATTATTGAACCAAAATCTCAAAAGGGAGCTTCTTGGGAAAAGAAAGTTATTTCCGCTAATATAAATCCAGTGGACAGCGGTCTTAAGATATTCGCGGTTAAACATTTGTCGAAAGGTGGGGTACTGATAAGCTGTTCATCTAAGGAAGAAAACAATAAATTAAAAAATATGGCTGGTAGTAAATTATCGAAAGAATTCAATATTAGAGAAGCTAAAGGCATTATGTCCAGAGTTAAAATATCTGGACTTTCTCAAAATTACTCAACTGAAGAACTAAATGATCTATTGATAAATATTTTGGCAATAAATTCTGACTTTTTTGATATCACTTCTGATTGTTCTGTTGTAAAAGTTTGGCCAACAAAAAAAAATAAAAATATTTATCAAGCGATAATTCAAGTGGAAAAGTTGACTTACGAAAAGATGATGACTTCTGGTTTTATTTTTGTAGGGTATGATTACTGTAATGTTTACGATGCTTTTGATCTTCTCCGTTGTTTTAACTGCAATAAATATGGTCATTCATCAAAGGCGTGTAAAAATAAAATTTGTTGCCCGCGGTGCAGTGACGAACATTCTGTAAAAGAATGTAAATCAACTAAACTAAAGTGCTCTAATTGTGTATCTACAGAAAAACAAGGTAATTCAAGTATCGACGTTAATCATGCAGT
This sequence comes from Lagria hirta, assembly GCA_947359425.1. Taxonomy (NCBI): domain Eukaryota; kingdom Metazoa; phylum Arthropoda; class Insecta; order Coleoptera; family Tenebrionidae; genus Lagria; species Lagria hirta. Next base: position 17,315,464 of record OX375804.1, read on the forward strand.
ATGGGATTCATCTTGCATCTTCTACAACAACTTACTGACCAAATTACGGGCTGACTTAAAAATGGCATAGCAACCAAGCACTTTTGAATCAAACTTCTCTCCACAGATGTTTGATCGTACCAAACCAGAATATATTATATATTACCAAAATGTGCATGGGATTCCTAGCAAAATTTCTAAACTGTATCGTAACATTCTCGTTTCCAATGCAAACATTTTTTGCTATACAGAAACAAATCTGTCTTCTGCCATCTTGGATTCGGAAATTTTTAATAGTAACTTTACCGTATATAGGAAAGATAGAGATTTTAATTTTGTTAATCGACAAAAAGGAGGTGGAGTTTTAATAGCAGTTAATAATGGTTTTACTTCTAAAAATCTACAGTTGTCTTCTTTTATAAGAGGTGATAAACTTCGATTGATTGACTGCGTGGGCGCTAAAATTCTTGTTGGTCATGTCTGGGTTTATATCATAAACGTTTATTGTCCACCAAAACTAAGCTCTGACATTTATGAAGATTTATTTGAACGTTTGTCTGAATTGGATTATATTTATGGGAACAACCTTATAATTTTAGGAGACTTTAATATAAGTAATTTTTACTCTTCTACTATAGACAACAATATATCAAGTAGTGTGGTAGACAAGCTTTTTAATTTCATAAATCTTGTAAGCTGTAAACAGCACAATACGGTTTTAAACACTTTAAATCGGTTGCTTGACTTAGTTATTAGTAACATGACTATATCTGTCATGCCCCCTTTTACTAAGCTTGTTTTTGAAGATCAACATCATCCGGCATTGTCTATCTATTTTTCTGTTGCTCATACTAAGAGTCACAACAAACTGTTTCATATAAAGAATGATTGGCAGTTTAACTTTAGTAAGACAAATTTTCAATTAATAAATGAGCAACTAACAGCTATGGATTGGGTGTCTCTTGACAATTGTGAAAATGTTGATAGACTTTGCGAGGTATTTTATGATGTTTTAAAAAACATTTTTCTGAAACATATACCAAGATACTATCCAAAATCCTACAGGTACCCGGTGTGGTTCAACACAAAATTAATTAAACTAGTTAAACCTAAATATAGAAGTTACTGTCAGTTTAGAAAAAGCAATTCTAATCTACACTATCTGGAATTTAGAAGATTAAGATCTTTAGTGAAGACGCAAGTGTCTGATGCATTTAAACATTTTTTAGCTAATTCCGAAAACAAAATTAATAAGCATCCTGATAACTTTTGGCAATTTGTCAAACTTAAGCGCACCACCTCTAATATACAAAAAATTATGAAATTTAAAAATGAGGAGCTGTTTGGACCACACCAAATTGCTAATGGATTTGGAGAGTATTTCAAATCAAATTATGTACCGCCAAACTATGTTCCTGCAACTAGAAAAAATTCAATTTCTAATTTCAATTTTTCGGCATCTACTGTTGATGAAAGTAGAGTTTGTGAAATTTTAAGCTCATTTTAATCAAAAGGTACATCAGGACCAGATCTAATTCCTTCGGTTTTTCTAAAAGAATGTGCTCAGTCTTTAACTCTTCCGCTAACAAAAATTTTCAACAAGTGTATTATGTGTTCAACTTTTCCATTGTGCTGGAAAAGTTCTAAAGTGGTACCAATTTTTAAAGATAAATCTGAAATAAAAAATTATAGACCAATTGCTATCATTAACAATTTTGCTAAAGCGCTGGAAAAAATTATTCACTTTCAGCTCTATTCGCAAACAAATTGCTTCTTCTCTAAGAACCACCATGGATTTTTACCGGGTCGCTCAACAGTGTCAAATTTATTTCTTATCAGTCAACATATAGCTTTTTCTCTTGACCATAGAGATCAGACCGATGTAGTTTACTTAGACTTTGCTAAAGCATTTGATTGTTTAGATCACAATGTATTGCATAAGAAATTGCTAAATTTTGGTTTATCGGTAGATTTTGCTAATTTTCTGAAAAGCTACCTTGACAACCGAAAGTTTTATGTAGAGATTGCTGGTACGCAATCAAAAACTTTTTTGATAACTTCTGGTGTGCCGCAAGGGTCCGTGCTTGGCCCTATCCTTTTCAATATTTTTATCAATGATATTGTCGATATATTTAAGTCAACTGCACTTCTTTACGCAGATGATTTGAAATTTTTTTCTAATGTCGTTTCTTTAGAAGACTGTTATAAAATTCAAAAAGATCTGATGAGTTTAGAAAACTGGTGCAATGATAACAGGTTATTACTGAACATAGAGAAATGCAAAATAGTCTCATTTTCTCGTAACAAATCAAAAATTATCTTCGAATACAAAATTCAAAACCATTTATTGCAAAGAACTCATTCAGTCAAAGATTTGGGCGTAATATTTGACGACAAACTGACGTATGTTTTACATTGTCAATCGGTGGTAAACGCCTCTTACAAAATGTTGGGTTTTATAATACGCAGTTGCAAAGAGTTTAAAGAAGTTGGAACCTTCAAACTTCTATTTACATCGTTAGTGAGGTCTAAATTGGAGTATGCAGCTATAATTTGGAGGCCATATTATAAAACGCATATTGATACCATTGAGCGTATTTAAAGACGTTTTCTCAAGTTTTTGTTTTTTAAAACAAATGGTGTTTATCCAATGATTGGTTATCCTCATCGGACTCTATTGGATTTATTTCAGTGTGTGAGTTTCGAGGATAGAATAAACGTCGCTTTACTTAAATTTTTCCATAAAATAGTTCACAATTTCATTGACTGCCCAGATATTTTATATATGCTTAATTTTCATTGTCCTAGATTGTGTGCTTGAAACCAGGCAATTTTGTGGCTTGCGGTGCCTAGAACAAACGTTCTAAAAGCATCTCCACTCTATAGAATTTCGACAGCAGTTAATAATATTGCTGGACATTGTGATGTATTTACAGACTCTTTTAAGTCATTTGTTGCTTTGGTAGCGACTATAGATCATCAATTGACCCACGTATAATGCGGCACTTATATTTTGTTTTATTAATTTTCTTTTCTCTTTTCTGTAATTTTGGTGATATGCATTCTATGGGATTGTTCCCGTTGAATGCAGCTAAGGGGTTTTAGTGGGTATGCCGGAAGTTTTCCGATGCGAGTCCCACACTATTTCAGTTTGTCATCAATGCTGATTTGCCTATAAAAGGTTTCCCCTTATAAAAAAAAAAAAAAAAAAAAAATTGTGCTAAGATATGACTTGACCGAAAGCGCGTTCTTCCAAATTGGCGCTCCATATAAAACTTTAGATGTAGCGACACTGGATATAAGGCGTCGTTGCCGGACCGCGGTCCGCCTAGATTTGGCATAAGTCTACTTACTGTGGTCGCCGCTATGTCACCTTTGTTTACCATTTTAATGATGTGTGCTTTAAACGACATTCTGGAGTCAAGTCTGACTCCAAGATATCGCAGCGAGTCTTTAGGAACGACGCGGTCAGTTCCCAGTTGAAAAGCTACTTGAGTAGTAGCCCGCCTGCCACCGATGAGTAAAACAGCCTCTGTCTTGTGGGTCGCCAGCTTTAATCCAGATTCTTTAAACGATGTGTTGATAACACTTAGCGCAGCATTTGTTTGCTCTTTCAATCTGCTCATTATTCTGGCTCAAGAAACAACTGCCAAATCGTCAGCGAACGCAACCAGTTTTACGTTGTAATATAGTAGCGAACAAGAGTTAAAGATATTGGTTATATCATTTATAAATAAATTAAAGAGCAGGGGACCCAAAACTGAGCCCTGCGGTACACCAGAGATGACATCTTTTAGTTCCGATACGTGCTTACAGCATTTGACATAAAACTTCCTATTTAGCAAATAGCTTTTAGTAAAAGCTACTAGAGTACTAGGAAAATCCATTCTATAGTTTTGAAACGAGCAAGTCGTGGTTGATAGAATCAAAAGCCTTGCTTAGATCTGTATAGATCACATCTATCTGATGCTCTTTATTTAAAGAATTTGATACAAATTGCGTAAAGCAAAGCAAATTGGTTGTGGTCGATCTACCTCGAACGAAACCATGTTGGTTCACAACAATTAACTGGTTAATATTGAAATATATATCATCTGTCAACAAGTATTCAAAAACTTTTGCAAAATTATTGATCAAAAAAATAGGCCGAAAATTTTCAATAATTGACTTGTCACCACTTTTGTATATTGGGACTTCCTTAGAAATCCTCCAACAGCCGGGAAAAATGCTATTTGCAATAGATAAGTTAAATAATAAAGTATGCATCCGTATGCAAATACGGATGCACAATCTTTAACAACAAAGGAAGGAATAGAATCAGGTCTAGCACTTCATTTAGCATTCAGTCGCTTGAGACTCTTAAATACTTGTTCCTCGGAAAAGTTAAAAGATGAAAAATTTTTAACCTGTAACGACGAGGAAAAGGCCATTTTTGACGGTTTCGAGCCATGATTAACGCTAAACAAACTTGATCATCATAATGCATTTTATTAAGAATTTCAGTGTTTTTTCGTTTCATACTAATGAAGTTCCAGAAGTATTTAGGGTCAGAGCTGATTTTATGTTGCGCACATTTCAAAAAGTTATTGTAGCAGTTATTAATCAAGGTTTTGAGTTTTGATCGCAACTCTCTGTTATTCTCCCTATCATTACTATTACCAGACGTTTTAAATTTACAGAAAGCACGAAATTTACGTTTTATCATTGACATAACTTCCTTTGAGTACCATGGCGGATAAGTCTCGTTGTTTGTTTTACTAGAACAAGAAAAGGCACATGGTTTTTGAAAATAGCATTCAGATAATCATAGAACTGTTTGCATGCTATATTTGCATCGGAGAAAGTGGTTAAGAAAGTCTAGTCCGCCTCCAGTAGCGACTGATATAGTTGAGGAAAATCAGCTTTCCGAAAGTTAAACCTCTTAACAGACAATGATTTTATATATGAGGCGTCTTGCAATTTAAAGAAGTCACAATTAAATGAAAGTGGCGGATGGTAAATATCGATTGTACACAAGCAATTATCGGCTGACTCAATGACTTCCAGTTGTGTATTCAAAATGACCAAATCTAGTGTTTTGCCTTCTGAGTTCAATATAGAATTGCACTGGTAGAAACAAAAAAACTGCATTAGATCTAAAAATGTTTGTGCAATAGAGCAGTGACACAGATGTTTGATATGACTAGATAAGTTAGAAATATTGAAATCTCCAACCATAACAACATTATTATTATACAGATATTTAAGTAAGAGTAAACTGTCAAGAATTTGTTGATATAACTCTTTTGATATGGCGGGTGGAATATAGATCACAAATAAATACATCCACTCACGATCCATCAATACCTTTACTCCCATGAAATCTACTAGAGACGGCAAGCGGATGTCACCTACGTCTAAGCGTATATTTTTATACCTAGAATCAATAGCTGCAAGAACACCACCGCCTTTAGACCTCTGACAGATGTCAAAGTTCCGATCTTTACGGTGAACTTCAAAATTAGAAGGAAAAATTTTGCTGCTCATTACACTATCATCTAACCATATTTCAGCAAACAAGATAATATCGAAATCAACTAGACTAGGTGATTTGAAAATTGTATGTGTTTTTGATTTAATACCTCTCACATTTTGGTAGTAAATGCGTATATTGTTTTTCATTAGATGCGGAGGTTGCAGTAATGGCTATTCAACACGCAAAAGACGGTTTTTGAAAACCGTCAGTTGTTCGTTATACGAGGCACAGTTTTGATTATCTCAGGCTGCATGGTTTGATTTAACTTTAGAAGAGTTACTTTTTAGTTTTAATGTTTTACAGTTTGAACAGTTAAAAGTTTTAGAAGTACAGTCCTTCAATACGTGACCGCTTGAGCATTTGGGACAAATTGGTTCCAATTTTAGGCAATTTTTCGAAAAATGATGAAAGCCCGAACAATTGAAACAGCGTCTAAGTTCAACAGCATCCCAGACTTTGCAGTAATTATACCCAATTGATAGTTTACCAATGGCTAAAATGTTTTTTATACGACTGAAGGTCTACTTCGATAATTGCTTGATTGAGAGTACTTTTATTACGTAAAGGATAGAATTTTTTCAAATTACATGTATAGTTTGAGTTAAAAAGATATTTATTTTGTTTCACAACATAATCAATCAAGGAATCAGACGTTGTTGAGTGGCTTAAATGAGAAATTCTAATGCATGGGTGCAAAGTACGTAGATTTGTTAGATCATATTTGGCAAGATTCTTAGAGACTAGAAATTCCATTACCGATAATCCTCTGACGTATCACATGTTATTCTGACTGTGCCATTTCTGCCCCCTTTAATGTTTGATATAGAAATGTCAGATATTATAGGATGGATTTTGGTGAGAAGATCTTTTTTGGTATCCGCTACCGACTGTTCAACATTTTTTGGTTTTAAAATGATAGAGGGTTTGCTCGTAACTTGAGCATGAGATAACGATTGATTTTCAGTAGGATCTTCTTTGGCAACATTTTGGTGCTGTTTTAATTGACTTATCGACCTGTTTTGTTCTTCAACTAAATTAACACATTTGTTTACGGTTTTCACCAAGAGATCAATTTCAGAAGACCGTTCAGCAGAGACACAATCATCACAAATAAAAGGAAAATTACTATATCTATTTAAGACTTTTATATCTTCATCGTTAATTTTTTTAGCAGATTGTTAAAGACTTTAGCAGACTTAAAGACTTTTAGGATATGTGCCGGTCTAGCAGCAACTGCAATTCGTACCACTTCAGCTGGCACGCCGTCGGGTCCAGCTGCTCGCCCTCCTTGGAGACAACGTGCTGCAGCAAGCAGTTCTTTCTCACTAAATTTTTCACATGTGTCAGCGTTTTGATATACCCAGTCTTTCAGAAGCACTCGAGGAAACAATTCGTTTACAGCCTTATTGGCTTCTTTTACAGATAGCCCGTTTTGTCGTTTGCATTTCCCTGTGACGATTCTGTATGCCTTCCCCCATGGATTGTTTTCAAGCTGGCTCAGCAGCTTATTCCAGCATTTGGCTTTGGATTCCTCGATTGCCGCTGGCAACAGCTTTTTATGCTTTTGATAAAGCAGCTTTGCGTCATCAAATGCTTCTTGGTCTAAACTTTTATTACACCTACACCTTGTAAGTTTGCGTCTTGCCTTGATACAGTTTTTCCTCTTGTTGTCACGTCACTCCACCAGGGATTGGGTCTCCATCTCTCACAGGAAAATGTTCTTTTTAAGCATTTGACACAAGCAGCTTTAAGAGCCCGGTCAAGCCCTTGGAAGTCTTTGCCTACATCTGCGCTTGCAAAATATTTTTTTAACTTACTTTTCTTTGCCAATTCGTATCTCCAAAAGCTCCAAAGTTTGCCTTCATTTCTGCTCTGCGGTTTTTCACTTTTCAAGACAAAGGTAATTAGTCTGTGGTCGCTACCTGACTTTTCGTTCATTACCTGCCAGTCCTCAACCCGATGAGCAACTTTACTTAACACACACGTTATATCAATATTCGAGACGCTCCCGCCTCGTTCAAAAGTAGGAGAATTTCCTACGTTTGTGGTAATCATATCTAGCTCTGCTAGCAGCTCCAGCACTTATCTTACACGCGCATTTTCAACTTTTGACCCCCAAGAGGGAGACTTTGCATTGAAATCTTTTGCCATTATTGCTGCTTCTTTTCGTGACCTCATGCGAACAGAAAGTTGTTGAAAAGTTTGCTTTTCTCGCAGGTCGTCAATATTCGGAGAGATATAGACGCAGGTAATAGAACCCGTCGGTACTAATTCATACAAAACTAGTTCCATCACCTGATTCTTGTATTTTTACTGCGGAGTTCGTAACTTTGATAGCTGCTCCTAGATCTTTGTCTGCATACCATCCATTGCCGCTAGCAATTTTTTATGTCAATTTTTAGCCGTTTCTGCGTTAGCAGCTGCGTCGTCGCCTAATCTGTTTTCACTGTGGCTGACTGAAGTCCGTTTGGACTTAGTCTAAGTTTGCTCACTTCTATGGGGACTTTTGACTTTTGCAAAAAGCGGTTCTCTAGTTCTTTACGTACCTCATCCTGTGTAGCTGCTTTATCCAGACCGGTTAGGTCTGGCTAAATAGCACTACCGGTTTTGTGGTTGGTGTTTCTTTGGCCACCGCTCCGCTAATCCTGCTTTGAAGGTGTTCTTTAATGTTGCGTAGGGTTTCGGTATTGTTTTTGACCACCAGCAACACTTGGCCTCTTTGGTCGCGTCTGGCTTTAATTATATTATCCGCTTCTTTTCCAGCGTCTATGAGCGCTGCTTTGACGTTTTTTAGCGTTTCGACGTAGCTTTTTGATTCATAGGACTTACTTGGCTCTGTGACCGTCAGGATTGCCGTCTTTTGTAGTCGATTTTTTCTGTACGGCGTGGTTTGGTTACCCTTCTTTTCGAGTACAAATATCCTGACCGTTATTTTGGTTTGGCAGAAAATTGTTTCTACCATTCGTTGGTATCTTAAAATCCTTCTTTTTTTGGCTTAGATATGTTGATCTCTGTTACATTTTTGCTGCTAAGTATGTTTTTGAGGGTTTTCAGTCTTTCAAACACTGCCTCCTCTTGGGCATCGTCCTCTAGTTTTCCAACAAAACGATCTGCGTATGCAAATTCTTGTCCTGGCTTTTTAATACCTTTTCTTTGTACCATGTACTCAACAGGGCCTCTCGCCTTGCTTATTTCTGGAAAACGTCTTCTGAACTCCACTTGTGCTTCTTGCTCTGCTTTTAGATTTTTGCTATCTAGCCACATAGCCAGATTGGCTCTAGAAACTTCGTACGGAAGATTTCCTTCTTCTATTCTTGTATTGACCACGGTGGCTTTTTCCCAGTTCTGTGTCACTATTTCAGCATACTCCTTGCACTCTTCTACTTCAAGGAGGTTTTTGCGACTTACTGTCCTTTTTTCGTCAACGGCCTCTGTCGGGGTTTGAGTTTCTGCGTTCGTTGCCTTCTTGGCTACTTCTCTATTGTTTATTGTTACTAAGCTAGCATTGGAAACGCCTATATCTTGGAGGCTTGAGCAGCGACTGCAAGGTGATTTTTTGTGTCTGACCAGCTGTTTGACTAGGGTACTTACGCTGTTTGCCGACTCTTTAACTCTTCGGTGAACATTTCGGCCTTTGCCAGACTTGCAAAATTTTACCAAAGCTTTGATTTCCTTTGTGAGTTTCATTAGATACCCACCAGCTCCGTCCCCAGATGGCTGAAGCATTATTGGGCTTTCTGCAGCTCTCCTCTTCTTGGAAGTCCTTTCTCCTATTACCTCCTGCCACTCATCTATAGTGTGTCCAGCTCTGTCTCCACCTGGGCTTTTTCCAGTTTTTGGTGGAGTTCGTTTTAGTGAACGTCTTCGCTCAAAAGGGTTTATCTTATCGTCTAAAGTTACACCCCAGTCTACAGTAAAGCAGTCTTTGTTCCACGAGGTTGGACTTTCACCTACCGCTTCAGCTTGGAGAGCACATTCCGGGCTTGTGTGGATTTCGTCGTCCCCAAATCCATCTCCCTCCAGCTCAGGACTGCATGCCACTCCCGTTTCCGTTAATTCCACTTCTTCAGAACTATGTTTACTTTCCTCACTTGTTTTTCCTGTTCCTGTTGCCATTTTGTCATAAGAGGGCGGACTGTTGATACTAGGCTTGTCCTCGTCACCTAGTATTACTTTTCCGAGGCAATTTTTATTCTTTTTGTCCATTACTTTTGCCTTTTAAGGGTACGGCCACCCTGTGGGGAAAAAATACTTTCTGCGGCAGGGCCTCACCGAGTAGTTACTTACTTCGCAGCTGTGCCGCCGAGAGGGGGGTTTTACACCGAGTGATCCCCTGGCTCACTCTGAGTTAAGAAGGTTATACGGCTGCCCGCTTTGTGTCAGACGCCGACCAGGCAGCCGCCCGCTCCGGGTCAGACTCTGTCTGGGTTTGGCGAGAGTTTTTTGGTCCGCGATGGCTATTTGATTTTACCACTGCCACCCATATCTGGGAAGCTTTCTTCTATCCGCCACGCGGGTGACGCGCCCGATGGAGAAAACTTTTAAAACTCTACACGGGGCCTGAGCTGACCTGACTTGACTTTTTTTTTTTTTTTTCCTGGGGAGGCGAAACGCATCATGCGCACTTGAGTCCGGCTATACGATGGTGTCTATGACTCGAGTAGTGTCGGACTCCTACCGACTAAAACCCCTCCAAGCCTTACTTTGGTGCAAGCGGTACTCCGTAGGGATTGCTTCGCTTGCATCGAGGCGTTGCTGGCATTGCCGTGTTTTGATGTTAAGTGCCAGCATACTAGATGTTATTCCTTTCTATTTCTCTAGGCGCCCTGTAGCACCTTTTCTTTCACGCAACCGCTCCTCCAGCACCTTGGTCTCTAGAACGTTTTTTGCAAACTGTTCCACAGCTCTTCAATCGTCCTCAGACCTAAGCATAATACATTCAAAATTTCCAAGTGTTAGTCTACCTGTCACTTCTTCCATTTGGTGTCGACAACTATTCCATGCAGGGCATTGAAAGACAGTGTGGCAGGCATTATCAACACTGTCGTGACAAAACCAGCACAAGTCAGACTCTTCTTTCCCTATTTTTTTAAGGTACGCCGCAAAGCACCCGTGCCCAGTCAAAATCTGCGTTAAGTAGAAGTTTAATTCACCCCATTTTCGATCTACCCACTTGTCGAGGTCTGGAATAATCAATTTAGTCCACGATGCGTTGTTATTCCATTCTCCTTTCCATTCCAGTCTTGTTGTTTCGGCGGCTCTTTTTTTCACATCTACTTTGGGACCCTTTCCCTCGCGCCTCCATTTATCCAACATTCTTCTTTCACCGACTAGCAGTCGCCATAGCGGTGTGCTAGACAGCACCCTTACTGCCTGCAGAGATGCCGTCCTGTAGGCCCCGATAACTCTAAGCCCCACTCTTCTTTCAAGACTTTTAATAATGCTAAGGTAGGACTTGACCGTCAACGCATTGCCCCAAATTGGTGCACCATATAGCACTTTTGCAATCACGGCGCTAGATATGATTCGCCGTTTTCCCGATCGTGGGCCGCCTAAATTCGGCATTAGTCTGGGAGTCTTACTCCCAGATACCGAAGTGATTCTTTAGGGACGATACGGTCTTTTCCTAGCCGGAAAACTACTTGTTCGACAATTCGTCTGCCGCCACACAGTAGAACCGCTTCTGTTTTGTGCGTCGCTAGACTTAGTCTAGTACTGCTGAACCATTTATTAATAGTTTCTAGCGCATTGTCGGTTTGTTTTTGGAGCTCACATATTGTTCTGGCCCATGAAACCACGGCTAGATCGTCGGCAAACGCCACCATTTTTACACTGTCTCCAACCATTAGTCTTAGTACGCCGTTGTAGCTAATGTTCCACAGGAGGGGACCGAGGACCGATCCCTGCGGAACACCGCTAGAAACTCGGAGCGGCCCAGCGTCAGTATACAACCACCTGTCAGTTAGGTATTGTTTCACTATGTTTATCAGGTGTTGAGGAGTACCTGTTTCTTCTAGCGCGTTTACAATACTCGTCCATCGTAAGCTGTTGAAGGCGTTCTTAACATCTAGGGTGATGAGAACGCACCAGTCCCTACTCCTGGCAGACCCCGAGTTGGCAAATTCAGCGAGCTGCATTACCCTCCAAATTGCGTTCACTGTGCAGAGCTTTGGTCGGAATCCAAATTGGGCATCGTCAAGCGCTTCTGCTGTGTCCACGTGTTTTTGGAGCCTTCTTTTAATCAGTCTTTCGTATAGCTTGCCAACCGCGTTCAGGATGCAGATTGGTCGAACTTTTTTAATTGCACCTTCACTTGCCTTGGGAATTAAAGCTAATCGTCCAATCTTCCACCGTGCAGGGAATTTTCCCGTTTTGAATAAACTGTTGAAAACGTTTAGGACACAATCCGGTTGGGATGCTACCGCAGCTTTGACAACTTCGGCCGGGATGCCATCAGGTCTCGCAGCTCGTCTTCTCTGGAGGCAACAAGCGGCTTCTAGCAATTCCTCGGTATTAAATTCCGTGAAAGTGCCAGCCTCTTTGTAGATCCAATCTATTGGGGCTGCTTTGGGGAACAGTTCATCTAGAGCTTTTTTTGTTTCAGCCATGGTTATTCCTCTTTTTGAATGGCCTTTTCCAGTGACAATCCTGTAGGCTTTACCCCACGGATTGTTTTCTAGCTGGTCAAGTAGCTTGTTCCAACATTCTCTTTTGGATTCCTCAATCGCCGCCGCCAGTAGCTTTTTCTGATGTTTGTAAGCCAGCTCCAAGTTCTTTATTGAATTTTGGTTGCAACACCTGCTCCTGCTTCTTGACAGCATTCTCCTGGCTTTGATACAGTCTTTTTTGTTAGTCTCAATTGCCTTATTCCACCAGGGATTGGGGCGCCATTTTCCCAAAAATGATGTTCTCTTGAGACACTTGGCGCACGCCTCTTTCAGTGCCTGGTCAAACTCCTCGGGGTCTTTGCCCATGTTAGCATTTAAGAAGAATTCTTCTAAAGCGCTTTTTTTGGCAGATTTGAACCTCCAGGAGCTATACCCTCTACTCTGATCATTCATATGCGGTTCTTCGCTCTTCAAGCCAAAAGAAATTAAACGGTGATCGCTCCCTGATTCTTCACTTCTCACTTGCCACTCATCAATCCTGTAAGCCGTTTTGGTAGGCACACAAGTTAAGTCGATATAAGAGGAGCACCCACCCCTTTCAAACGTGGGAGTGTCTCCCGCGTTCGCAGTGATCATGTCTAGTTCTGCTAGCAGTTCTGAAACTCGTTTGCCACGTGGGTTTTCAGTTTTTGACCCCCACAGTCAGGCTTTAGCGTTGAAATCGCCAGCCAAAATTACGATGTCCTTACGTGCCCTGACATGAGTCGTGAGTTCCTGAAAAATACGATTTTCTTGCTGGCTATCGATGTTTGGGGAGATGTACACGCACGTAATGCAAAAGTCCCTCACACTGGTCCACACAAAGCCGGTGCCATAACCGGTTTCCCGTGCTTTTGTAGCCGCGTTTGTAATTTTGACCGCTGTTAGTTGCTCAGGATCCACATACCATCCCTCCTTATTTACAAAATTTTTATTAGGCTCGGATATTAAGATAACATCAGCATTCATTTCAGTACTCGCTTGGGCGATTAAGTCGTGGGATTGCCTACTTCTGTTAGCGTTAGCCTGCAGAACCCTAACTTTACTTCTGTTGCTTGCAGGACTACTTGTGGTTTTTTTCCGTCTTGAAACTGGGTTAGTTAACTGGGCTTCCAGTCAGCTAGACTGGTCATCTAGCTGCTTGCTCAAGTTTGCTTCCTTGGCTTCAGGCTCACTGGCTTCCTTCGGCACCGCAGCCACCAGGGTATGCTCCTGTGAGCCTGCGCCGACGCACATGGCAGACCCTGTTCGATGGCCCGTTTTTCCGCTTCCAGACACTTCGCAGGCCTCCGGCACTCCCTGACCTTGTGTTCTGTGCTACCGCACTTAAAACAATTTCCCGTGCGGTCGGGCTCCTTACAGTCAGAAGCTAGGTGCCCTATCTGCAGGCACCTAAAGCATTTTATGAGATCAACTCTTATCTGTCTCTTCGCTTTGCACACATTCATACCAATTTTAAATTTTTTTTTGGTAAGAAGTTGCGCAGTTTCTTCATTGCACTTAACAGAGACAAATTATCAGATATAAAAGAAAATTATCAGCTGTGTGTTCACGTGGTGTTTACTGCTGAGTGAATTCCTGTAGTTTTTCGAGGTTTTTAGGAGTTTTTAATTCTCGTTTTGGGAAAACTCTTCATGTGCTAAGGTTAGTCCTTTCTTTTTCACTTAAGGTTAGTCGGTAGACTTGCCTATAATCTCTACAAACGTAATAGAAAAGATTGGTGCAATTCTCTTTATCGGTGTCTTCACGTGTCTTCACTGATAAGGCGTCAGCTGACGCTGATAATAATTGGCTGTGTTCCAATTTCTCAATTTCAACTAATCTATTGTGACTTTTATAATTGGGGTTGACGCGGACTTACAACTCTTACAAGCTTCAACTCGGAGCCTGATACAGTGATTTTTATTGAATTTACTCCTACGTACAGTGCCTTTTTTCTTACTGATTAGCTGTACCACGGTCAAGGTTTTTGTTTGCCAAATTGAACTGTGATCAATGTATCCTTTCTCTCAGTGTAATCCGGGTTGAATGTGATCATCATATTATTGACTATTTAAAGCATTTTTTATGCTATGGGAGGTGACGTGGTCAATATATGTCCCGAGTGCAAGGCACAGGTAGATTATACTTTGTCGGTTTCTTGTAGCACATGTAATTGCAATTTGCATTTTTCTTGTATTGGTATTAGAGCCGTGGATGCTTCATCAATTGCTGATTTTTGTAAAAAGTCGCGATTTATTAAGATCTCTTGCTCATCATGCTCGGATTCTCCTGGCGCAAATGTTCAGCAGATCTGCTCTGACATTTTACAAAACTCAATGTTTAAGGAGGGAGTGGCCCAAATGCTGGACGGTGTTATCTCTGTTGTTAATTCTTTGAAAACAGAAGTTAGTGATTTAAAACAAAGCAATATTGAGCTCGTTAAATTGTGTAGTAACTTGATCGAAAATGGTACAAATAAGCAGCCAGACTTGTATTCAGATAAAGTCAAAACCTTGAATAACAGTAGAGTTATTGTGAAGCCAAAAAATCCCTCTCAAACGCAAGAGGGAACAAGGTCAGATTTGTTTAAAAGTGTCGACCCTGTTATGTGTGATATTAAAATTATGGATGTAAGAGCGACCAGTGGCAACGGTTTAATTATTAGCTCTGATTCAAAAAACTGTGATAAATTTGAACAAGTAATTTCTGATAAGCTTTCGTCTAAATACACGGTATCTAAGCTGTCTCCGTTACATCCTAAAGTCAAAATAGTTGGATTCTCTAGAGAAATTGCAGAACCTGATTTTGTTGATGTTTTAATGGCCCAAAACAAAGAAATTTTTGACTTCTCCTTTTGTAAGCTGACAAAGTACTGGCCTACTCACAAAAATAAAGATATATTTCAAGCTATTTTGCAAGTAGATGTTAATACGTACAACCAATTGTGTCAGCAAAAGAATATCTTAATTGAGTACAATAGCTGTTCTGTTTTCGAGGCGGTTGAGCTCATGAGGTGCTATAAATGTAACGGCTACAACCACACTAGTACGCGTTGCACTAAAAATCTTTCATGTCCTCTCTGTGCACTTGAGCACAATGTGAAAGAGTGTCCTAATGTAGCCAAACCTCGGAATTGTTCAAATTGTGCTATTCTGAAAGAACAAAATCCCCAAGTTCAATTAAATCACGCTGCTTGGGATTATAATTCCTGTCATGCATATGCGAATGCTCTGTCTGTGTTCAAACAAAAGGTATTAAAGGTTAATCAATCAGTGAACGTTAAGTAGCAATCAATGTCTAACTGTTCGATTGATCAGATTCATTCCGGTACAATAGCATCTTTAGGGCATCCTCACTGTAATAGTAATTCTGTATCTATTTTCTATCAGAACGTTAGAGGTCTTAATTCCAAATGTAGCTTATTTTATAACAATGTTTTAAGCTCAAGTTATGACATTATTTGCCTGACTGAAACATGGCTTAATGACAGCGTTCTCAACTCTGAGTTTTCTGACTCATCATTTTTGGTTTTCAGACAAGATCAAAATTTTCATAAAGTAGGCAGGTCTCGTGGCGGAGGCGTTGCTATTGTCTTGAAAAAATTGTTTTCTGCTTCTCCAATAGTATTCTCAGAAGAGGACTTGCAAAAAATTCCACTGGTTGACATCGTTGGCATTAAAATTCAACTAAAATTTAAATTCCTTTTAATCTTCTGCGTTTACATCCCACCCTCGCTAGGAGAAGATTACTATAATTCTTTGTTTGACTTACTGGATTCGACAATCTCTAAATTTGAAAAAAAACCTGAAATTTTAATTTTAGGTGATTTCAACATTCCCGTTTTTCATAATTTCTTCTCTGCTAGAGATAAAGCGTGTCCGTCAGCTAGGTGCTTATGTAATTTTTTAGACTTTATGTCTTTTACGCAATACAATGAAGTCTTCAATGCTTCTGATAGACTGTTAGACCTAGTGATATCAAATAATGTTGTAACCGTGCATAGGGCTGATTTTTATCTAGTTAAGGAAGACGTTCATCATCCTGCTTTAACATTTGATTTTAATATAAAAGCTGTTATTACAAAATACCTTCCATCTAAGGCAATAAACGCTTTTAATTTTAGGAAAGCTTGCATGGTGGATTTGAACAATGCTCTGCTCAACATTAACTGGGCTTTTCTTGATAACTGTCATAATGTTAATTCTGCCTGTGATTACTTCTACAAAACTCTTGAAGAAACTTTTGACACGCTAGTGCCTGTTTGCTCAGCTCGGCCGCATTCTCACCCCTTATGGTTTTCAGTAGGAATTATAATTTTAATCAAAGCTAAATACAAAGCTTTCTGTATTTACAAAAAACATCGCCGGCAATCTGATTATTTAAAATTCTCTGCTCTAAGGTCTAAATTAAAAAAAGAGATTAGAACTTCTTTTACTAAATTTCTTAAAGACTCTGAAAGTAAAATTTGCGAAGAACCTGGCAATTTTTGGAAATACATTAAATTGCGACGACATGCATCAAGTGTTCTACAAAACATGCGTGACGGAGATAGAACGGTGTCTGATTGTCAAAAAATTGCTCAAACTTTTGGAAAAACCTTTGCCTCGAATTTTATTGATTCTGATAAAATATTTCTAAACGAAGCTGATTATGCTTCTACATCAAATTTTAAGTTTGAAATGTTTGACGTAGCTACAGTTCAGGAAAAACTGTCTCTACTAAGCTCCAAATCTACTTCTGGGCCCGATTTCCTGCCTTCTTACTTGTTGAAAAAATGTTCCAGCGCTTTTGCCGTTCCGTTATGTAAAATTTACAATCTTTGTTTGAAATTCGGCTCTTATCCAAAATCTTGGAAAGTCGCAAAAGTATTCCCGTGTTTCAAATCTGGGGATAGCACACATTTTTCTAATTACCGTCCGATATCAATAATAAATAATTCTGCAAAGGTTTTTGAGTTAATCTTACATGATCAACTTGAATTTAAATTGCGCAATTTTTTCACTGATTGCCAGCATGGTTTCCTCTCGGGACGTTCAACAGTGACGAATTTATTTCAGACATGGCAAAAGCTTTTGATCGCTTGGATCATGCCATATTGTGTAATAAACTACTCAAACTTGGTCTTAACATAAATATCGTTAAACTTTTTGCTGATTATATGACAGGTCGCGTTTTTTTTGTAGATTGTTTTGGATATTGTTCTTCAAAATTTGATATTCGTTCCGGCGTTTCTCAAGGATCTGTTTTGGGGCCGTTGTTTTTCAACATATACGTCAATGATCTGATATCTGAATTGTCTTGTTCTGCTTTGTTGTATGCTGATGACTTAAAAATATTTTTACCTATCAATTCAATCAGCGACTGCCAACAACTACAAGATTCTTTAAATGCAGTCATTAGATGGTGTTTTACAAACAAATTAGCTCTTAATGTTAAAAAATGTTCGGTCATGTCTTTTACTAGGAAGGTTAATAAATTCATCTTTAATTATTGTGTAAACAACCAGGCTCTCAACAGAGTAAGCACTATCAAAGACTTGGGAGTAACCTTCGATGACAAACTGACGTTTGTAAAACACGTTGACAATGTAGTGTCCAGTTCATTCAAAATGCTTGGATTTATCTTGCGGAACTCTCGCGACTTGAACAGCCAACTTGCTATCAAGCTTATCTATTTTGCTCTTGTCCGTTCTAAAATTGAATATGCTATAACTATTTGGAAACCGTTCTACCGTATACATATAAATGCTCTGGAGTGTGTACAACGACGTTTTTTAAAATATTTGTATCTTTGTCGCAATGGTGTTTATCCTCCAAGGGGGTATCCCCAAAAGCAACTGCTGCTGGACTTTGATTTTCTTAGCCTTGACGACCGTGCTAAAATTGCTTACTTAAAATTGTTTTTTAAAATAGTTAATTTCGAAATCAATTGCCCGAATATACTTCAAATGCTCAGCTTTCACTGTCCTCGGCTCTCTGCTAGAACGTATGATGTGTTGTATCTGAACAAGGCTAAAAGCAATTTATTGCATTTCTTGCCATTGCACAAAATGGGCCGCATAGTAAACTTGGCAAATTTTGACTTTTTCGCCAATGCCTTTAGCAGTTTAAATAAAGTAGATTTGACTTCTATTTATTTTAGGTAGCCGAAAACCTTTTCTTTTTTCATTTTACCTTTTGTTTTCTTTCTTTCTCTTGCGTTTTCAGTAATTTTTATGCTTCTTTCTTTTTTATTTTTCCTATTCTGCTTCAACTCTCTTTAATTGGGGATGCATCCCTGTCGAGAGTTTGGTAAGGGGGGGTTTAGTGGGTATACCAGGCTCAGGTGAGTCCCACACACTCTTCTGGCATCTCCTAACCTGCCACAGTCCATAAAGGATTCCCCTCCTTTAGTTGTCTTTGTTCCTCGCAATGACAGCTATATAAAAAAAAAAAAAAAAAAAAAAAAAAAAATTGTAGCCCTTGCTGCATCGGTCTCAAGTTTTCCACTTCTATTGCTGACTCCGGGTCTTCGGTGCACTTAGCTTCAAGGGCTTTGCGCACATCCTCTTTTGTAGCTGCACCGTCAATGCCGGTCAGGTGTAACACTACCGGTTTCTTCGTCGTGCCTATGGGTCTTTAAACGATCTTTAATGGTTTTAAAGGCGTCAGTGTCGTTTTTCACCACTAGCAACAGCTGCCCGCGTCGATCACGGCGAGCTTTTATAATATTTTCCGCCTCTTTTGTTTCTTTTAAAACATTTTTTACGGTTTTAAGCGTTTCCACGTAGCTTGTAGAATCAGCTCCGTAATTTTTTCCAGCTTCCGTGATTCTCAGGACTTGAGTGTTCTTCGGTCTATTTATATTTTGTTGCTTTGCTGCGCTCCTCTTTCTAACCGGGACAAAGATTTTAACTTTTATTTTAGTAAGGCAAAAAACGGCTTCTACCATTCGCCGGAAGCGTAAGCGACCTGCCCGAAGACTAAACTCACTAATTTTTTTATCGGCCAGCATATTTTTTAAAATTGTCAGTCTTTGGAAAGCTATTTCTTCATCCGCAGTGTCCGCTATTTGACCAATGAAGCGGTCAATATATGAAAATTCGTATCCCGGCTTTTTGATACCCATTCTCTGGATAATATACCCAACCGGCCCTTCTGTTTCAGTTATTAGGGAGGGACTGTTTTTTAGGTTAGCTTGAGTTTTCATACTCGGGTCTTCGTCGTTCATCCATATTGTCACGTTTGTGTTTGGGTCCTCAGCATTGAGTTCTCCTTCCACAAGCTCGGAATTTATGAATATATTTTCTGCCCAGTCTCTGTTCACTACTAAAGCATACTCTTCATAGTTTTCTATTTTGAGTATGTCCTCCCTATTAACCGGTTCCTCTTCATCGGCCCCTTCTCGGATAGTTTGTGTGCCTACGTCTTGCACTTTTGTTGTCTCTTCTTTTTTACCGTCTGTAGCGGTTTTTGATTTTTTGCAGCTTGGACACTGATCAATCTCCTGGCTACGGTCTTTAACAACGAGTTTAATAAGCGAGTTTATCGCGTTTGCCGAATCTTTAACCTTGCGGTTTACGTTTCGACCAGCATCAGATTTACAAAACTGAACCAAGGTGTCGATCTCCTTTTTCAGTTTTGTAATATACCCTTTCTCCTCCTTCCGGGATGGCTGAAGCACAATTGGGCTTTCGGCAGCTCTTCTTTTTTTTTGTCGCTCTTTTGACCTCTTGTTCTTGCATACTATCAAACTTATTTTCTTCTCCAGTTTCACTTAGGCTTTTAGCTAATCCTGGTGGCGTGCGTTTGATAGAGCTCCTCCTTGCAAAAGGATTTTCTATTTTTTCTGGATTGACTCCCCAATTTAACATTAAGCTGCTATTATTCCACGGCGTTGGGCTTTTTACTGGCACTGATCTGTGTAGTACACAGCCTGGGCAAGTTTGAAGGTCATCGTCTTCAAACTCGCCGGAGCTAAGCTCTTGAATATCTTCGGCTTCTTTGTCGCCATCTATACATACGCTAACCTGTGTTAGGAAATCATATTTCGACGTCATAAGCTTGGTTACACTTTTCCCGCTTTCTTGCTCCTTGTCCGTACTTTTTCCTTTTCCTGAGACGTTAGCCAATTCGTTATCTAGGGACAGACTGCTAATACTAGGTATGTCCCCACTCCCTTTTTTTTTCACCGTTTTTCCGAGGCTTTCTGTAAATTTTTCACTCATGGTATGAGCCTTTTAAGGGTACGGCCACCCTGTGGGGAGTAAATACTCTCGGCGGCAGAGCCTCACCGAGCTGTTACTTCATTCGCTGCTGTGCCGCCGAGAGGGGGATTTTGCAACGAGTGGTTCCCTGGCCCACTTTGAATCAGGTGTGTCAACCGGCCGCCCGCTCCGGGTCAGACGCCGACTAGACAGCCGCCCGCTCCGGGTCAGACGCTGTCTGGATTTGGCGAGAGTTTTTTGGTCCGCGATGGCTATTTGATTTCACCATTGCCACCCATATCTGGGAAGCTTTCCCCAATCCGCCACGCGGGGGACGCGCCCGATGTAGGAAACTCTCAAAACCCCACACGGGGACCTGACTTGACCTGACCTAACCTGACCTGACCTCACCTGACTTGATCTTTTTTTTTTGAGGACTTTCTAAGGGAGAAGAAATATCCTTTACGGACACTTTGCTCGCAGAGTTTTTTTTGTATGTGCAAAGTAGTGCGAGACTCCCATTGATAATATACTCATTAAAAAAAACCCCTTACGTTCTTTACGTGTTTTTTTTTGTCGTTCTCTTTCTTTGCCCTGGTGGAGCTTATGAACCACCGCAATGCGGTATATCGTTAATTCTCGACGGCAAAAGATGTTAAAAATTTTTATTGTATCTACACATCACTCGCGTTCAGTCTTTCCTGCTCTCTCTTTTTTTTTACTTTCATTTTTATAATTATTGTTATTGTTGCGCTGATCAACTTCCATTTTTCTGGGTCTGCTATCATTTCATCAATAATGTTTGTCTCGCTTAGCTTTGTGCCCAACTTTTCTTGAAGGCTTTCTAATTCGTCCTGCCACATTAAGCGTTTGAAAATATGACTTGGATCGTTTGGTACTCGGCATAATAAGCAGATATCATCTGTCGTTTTTGCAATTCTTTTGGTGAATGTTCGGAAAGCCCCATGCTATGATAGGAATTGCACCAGGTAAAAGTTCAATGTTTTGTGGTTACATAGGCACCATTTCTTTATATTTGGGATAAGCTTCCTTCTCCACGCTCTGTTTGTTTTTGTGTTCCACTCTATTTGCCACTTTCTTATGACCCATCGTCTTTCCTGTTCTCTTATGCTACTCGTAATCTCTTTTATCTTTGCGATGCAATATAAAATACTCCTCTCTTGCGCCAGGAGATGTATATGCTCTTCCGAGGCTAGAACTTGTAATGCTGTCGTAGACACTGTCTGGTACGCGTTTGTTATTCTTGATAGGGATTTTCTCTGCGTGCTGAGCAGTTTCCCCTTGTATTTGGCATACTTACTTCATGCCACACAGGCGCTCCATATAATAGTATAGAGTTTGCTACTTCATTTAGCAATATTTTTTTAACTCTATTTGCTGGCCTTCTTATTTTAGCCATAAGCCGTCTAAGAGAAAAATCGTTTTTTCAGTTTTCTCGGCTGTATAAGTTATGTGTGCGCCAACGGTTTTGTTTTGATCAATGATTATTTCCAGCTACTTTAGCCGCTTAGCCGGCTTTATTTCTACACCTTTAATGTTAAAACTAACTGTGTTTCTTTTCCTGAGACGGCAGCAAATGACCGATTCTGTTTTATGAAGAGCCAACTCCAAGTTTTTTTTCTCCATCTATTCTGTGACTCTCAGAAAAATCATTGAGATTAACATTCCATAAAAATATGCTTTTGTTAAGGGTCTAGTAAGCTCATGAAAGTCTAGCCATTAGAAACTATTAAAAATTGATTAAGACGTTTCGTCATTAGGATGATGAAAGTTAAGCTTTCTTCAAGCACAAATAAAACTTCTATAAAACCAAAATCGTTTCCTAACATTTTTTCCAAAATAACCAATTAATCATCTATTAAAACCATATTTTTTTTTATACAAATTTGATTTGCCAAATTGAATCTGATTTATTAAGAACAGGTAATTATGTGATATAATAAAAAATGTGTTTGGTTAAATTTGCGAAAAGAACCAATCAAAAATATTTATTTTGAATTAATTTGATCATAGTTTAATTTCGTTAGTGTTAAAAGTTTAATTTGTCAACTTCAAAATTTTAGTGTTGAAGTTTGACTAAATATTTGATGTTTTTTTTTGTTAGTTTTTGTTGATTAACTAACACAATTTTTTAAATTACTGAGGAAAAAGTGTTTGCTATAATGTCATATTATTGAAAAAATTATGAATAATATTATTTAATATTCAGAATGAACTAAATATTTGATAAACAGTTAAATAAATAATATCAGATTATTAATGATATTGTTTAAAAACACATTTAGATTTGTAAAATTGTAAATTATTTTATTTAAGCTAAATAGGAATTAATTTATCAAATTCTTTTTGCATAGCAGAAAAAACAGTTTTTAATTGTTTAAGTTATAAAATTCAAATCTGTCAAAAAACTGACAAAGTTATAAATTTTACATCCATCACATAGGTAAATGTTGAAATTTGAAAATGCCACTAGATGAGATTTATGTATCGGATAAAAAAACTGTAAACTTTATCTTTATAAATATTTTCTAAAAAAAAATGTTTTAATTTGAATAACAAATTAATAACAAACTTAAATAAAGTTAAGCTTTTGTTTATTGATATGGTGTTCTATCTAAAATGATCATACAATTTGTGTAGAACTTTGACTGAAAAGTTTTTTTACTTTTTTATTTTTCACTTCCATTCTTTTTCAGAATTTTAAATTTTGGCTGAGAAAATTTATAAATAATTAAAATGTTTGTTTTTTAATGCAAAATTTGTATTTTTGGTTTTTATACCTAATGTCAGTTAAAAAACACTTGATTTTTGTTTAGATAAATTTATGTTGTACTTTGTGTGTATATTAAATGATTTTTTGTATAAAGCTTGTTATTTATCAATATTTTAATTTCAGATTCCAGCAATGTCATCACATAGCAAAAGAGACATCAAAAATTTAATAGAAAAGATAGAACTTTATAAAGAGCACTTCAAAATGCAGAATGAAGAAATTATATGGCTTTGAGCAGAACTGGCAGATGAGGATGCTCTTGAAGCCGCAGCCATCAAATGCATAAATATGAAAACTGCTTTCAAAAACCATTAAATTAAATAACGTACAGTCGACTCTCGTTAATTCCAACCTGCGATAATTCGAACCTCTCTATAATTCAAAGTTATCACGAGTTCCCTACAAAATCTCTTTATATTTCGAACTAAATCAATACATTTTTATGCACTTGGTAATTCGAACGAAAAAATCATTGCTATATAATAAAATGACGCGTTAATTCGAACTCATCGGCGTCCAACACTCGACAATTCCAAGTTTTTGTTTTTGTTATGATTAGTGTAGTGTAATGTAAGTACATTTTGCGACAAGTTCAAACTTGTATAAACATACACGAGCCTTTGTTTTTGTTATGATTAGTATAACCAGTATAACGGAGTTCTTTCGAAACATTAATTAATTTACATGATGAATAGTATACGAATGTAGGTACATAATACATGTATGTGTGTACACTCTAAACTTTTCTCATTGTTATAAAATAGCAGTTAATAAATAATTATTGATCAATACTTAGTAATTCGAAGTTTTATTTATTTTCTCTCACAAATTTCGAACCATTTGATATTTCAAACATTCGATAATTCGTAATATTTTAAGAGTCCCTCAAGTTTCGAATTAACAAGAGTCGACTGTATTATAATAACAACATAATATCTAATATAACAATAAATGTATAACTTTAAGGTATTTTAAATAAATTATAAAAAAACTTGAAATGAAATTTTTTCTTAGACATTAATGGTGACATGAAAAGCGTCGATTATAGTAACACAAACAAGCATTATCGTTTTACAAACAATTATACATTTTGTATTATTTTAACTTTTTTTTTAAAGTTCACTTTATGGTGTAGTTTCTTGATTTTTATTTTAATAAACGTAGTGATATTTGTTTATTAAGATTCTTGATACATTAATGCTAGACATTTAGACTTTTACGTTTCAGTGATACGAGAAATGCCGATTTAACAGAAAACCGTTTTTGACAATAAAAGAGTTTGCTGGTAGAAGAACAGATCAACTGACAAGTGATGATAAGCACAAAACTTGTCTGAATCAAAAAAAAATATTTTTAATAAATTAACTTTAAGTTTAATAATTTTTATTATGTAAAAAAATCAAATCTATTAATTAACAAAAAAAATAATTTTGTTTTGTTACGTACAAGTAAATGACTTAAGGAATGAAATAATTAAACTTTAAAGTAGCTTTGAAAACAAATAGTACATTAAAAAAATGTATTATAATAATTTTTAAATTCTAAATTTTAATAAATTTAAAAATATTATTGAATTTATTTAAATGTTAAACATTATTGTTATACAAATTATTTAGGTTTATTTAGGTTAGCAATCTATTAAAATAAATAATACGCTAAACATGTTTATTGTGGTATAAACATGTTATTCTATATTGAAAGTAGAGTTAATTAGATAACCGGAAGTAGTTTTTAACTCTATTCTAAAAATTTTAAAAACAGTTTTTTGTTTTGTCAATAATAAAAAATATACTTTCTTCATAGACTAAATTTTAACTCAAGAGGAACAATTTTTTTTTAGTCTGGTTGTAATATCGGCCATCAACCTATGAAGGGTTAATTAACTGACATAAAAAATTATTGAACACTATTTTTTAATGCTGAGAAAAAATGTAGTAATTTTGCACTTCAAAAATTTTTGAAATTTTTCTAGTGTTAGTATCATAGTCAACATAAAAATAAACTATTTTTTTTTGTTATTAAAAATTTGGTTAATTTTATAACGCCAGTTAAAGACTACTTGATTGTTGTTTAGATAAGAACAAGAATTCTTAAATTAATGTTTTACTTTTTGTTTATATTACTTATTTTTCTGCATAAGGTTTCTGCGGCATGTTATTTATCTTTATTTTAATTTCAGATTCTTATTGAACAAATAGCAATGGCATCAAATAAGCAAAGTGACATCGAAAATTTGAGAAGAGTTAGATCTTTATAAAACTTTTTACAAAACGCA
This sequence comes from Lagria hirta, assembly GCA_947359425.1. Classification (NCBI taxonomy): domain Eukaryota; kingdom Metazoa; phylum Arthropoda; class Insecta; order Coleoptera; family Tenebrionidae; genus Lagria; species Lagria hirta. The sequence goes on from OX375804.1 coordinate 17,340,841, forward strand.
GAATGAAGAAATTATAAGGCTTCGAACAATACTAGAAGACGAGAATGCTCTACAAGCTGCAGCTGTCAAATGGCTAGCCAATAATTTAAATTTGAAAACCTTTTTAAAAAAGTAATAAATAAAATATAAAAATATGTTTTAAAAGTAACTAAATGAAATAGTGTAATATTATAATAAAACAGTTTATATTTAATGTATTATAAAATAATAATTATATAATTATTATAATGATTAATTAATTATATAATAACCTATATAAAAAATTAAAAAGAATCTCTTACAACATCAATAGTGGCATGAAAATCACAGTAACACAAACAATAATTGACGTTATACAATTACCTACTTTAAATTACGTATTATATTTATTATTGACTTTTCTCTTAAAGAGCGCTTTATTATAACGGTCCTTAATTTTATTTTGCAAAATATTGTTCTCTATTTTTATTACTTCTTTCAAACTTTAGAAACTTTGTGACTTTGTGAGAGCTAAGTTGAAGAAAAATCAAAACATGGATTTTCTATTAATTTTTTACTAAAATAATACACAGTATGTCTCCGGATTAAGTCACAAGAAGAAAAACTAAAGAAAAAGTAAATAAACATTTTTTTACAAAGGAATACTAATTGTTGCTCAATTCAAACCAATTCCTACTATTTGATCAATCCACCACTTTGCCACCTCTTTCAGCACATAGTTCAATTATTCTAACTCGTAACTCTTTATAACTTCTACGAATTTCTTCAATTGTTGAAGATGCAATGCCTCTCTCATCTGATTTTTTGATACTTGGATATTATTAAATAAGCTTTTCTTGTAAACCATTTAGTTTTAAACGCCTCCACAAATAAAAATCTAAAGTTTTTAAATCAAGGCACTTTGGCATCTATAAAACTGTGCCACCTCTGCTAATCTAATTATCTCCAAATTTGCAATTTATCCCATCACAAGCAATACGAGCAAAATGCGCTGAAAAACTATCCTGTTGAAAATTCATTGAGTGTCGATAATCAAGAAGTAAGCCACTTAAATCCTCACGAAGAAAATGTCTCAACATATCCAGGTGTTTTGAAACTATGTTTTATTTGTGTTTATTACACGATACTGCCTACGTTGCAAAGATTTAATTTGAAGCACCCTTTATATGAGTCCGTTTGGGGAATTTTGGTTTCATTTGGTTTGCTCTCGAGGCTCCCTCTTCCGTGACGGGTAGACACCGGGACGCAAGCGGACGAGCAGACATATTGGCATTCCGTTCTTGTTCTTGGCTGGTATCAGAACTACCAGGAGTACGCACGCAGCTTTATCCTCGTGTTGTTTTATTATTCGCCGTACTATACGCAATAACCCCGAGAAGCCCCATTACTGAAGCTCTACGTGTCTTCAAGAACTTCTAGTGTAGCTCAATTACAATTTCCAAGAGTACCACCACGTGGCCGTCTCGTCGAGCTATTCGTATTACATCAGGCTTCACCTCGAGCAGCCCCCCCCATACGGATTCAGCCGCTTCCTCGAGGCATTCAGGTTTACCTTTATTTGTATGATCCGTTATAATTACAGCAATTTTACTTCTTTTATGGTACTTTTTTCTTCTTACATCGGCTACATCGGGGTTCATCTTCGAGCAGAGCCCTCATCCATAATAGTCTAGGCAGCTCCAGGGTCCTCCTCTAATAGCGCAGCAAAGGTAGACGTTTATATATATTATACTTTATGTAATTTGTAAGTTCTGTTGATTGTAATCTTTTATTTTTTTTTTTGATCTTTTCATCTTCTTATTTTAATTTTAATATTAATAAACCTTTTGCTCAGATCTATTTGTCTTTTTAATATTTTAGTCTCCTCTTAGGAAAACAAGGTCCAGTGTAGGCAACCAGCTTTGCCTAAAATCTATTATTATTATATTTATTACATAAAATAACACCAGGTATGAATGTTGGTTAACGTTAGTATTAAAAATATGGGCCTATTATTCCGTAATGAGAAACAGCACACCACACTTTTACGTCACATGATCTTAGACTTTAGAATGTCCTTGACCTTAAACCTTAAAACGGTCATGGAACACCTGTTGTGTACATTTGCTCTCTCATCACTTTGCTTTCCCCTCATAAATTTTATTGAGAATTACGATTGCCATCTTGAAGCATTCACTAATTAAGCGAGAGCAAAGCTGGACGTGTCAAAATAAAAAAAAAATAATTTTGCAATAACAAGAATCAAATAATTGACTATAAATTAATCGATTATCAATAACCAATAATCGATAACCAATAATCAATAATTGCTAATCAATAATTAATAATCAATAATCGATAATCAATCAAATTTAATTATCTTATATTTATTTAGAAATACATTTGTAAGGTGCTGTTCCGACTTTGAAACACCTGCCATATGATCGTGAACGTTAACACCTGTTGTCTTGATCTTGGATTATTTGTCATGACCGTTTGCGCATCCCCTTTCAACTAGTCCTAGTTGATTGCGCAGCTCCACTAAGAAAAAAATTTCTCCGAGATATGATGTGTTTTTGAAAATGATTGCGCAAGCGTCACATATGATGGCGACCATAAAACAAGAGCGCAAGCTAAGCTAGACTCTTTCAGTTAAAAAAAATGTTATTTTTGCAATACCAATAATCAAACAATAATCAATTATTAATCAATCAACAAGACTAGTTTAATAGAATTCCTTGAATTTAAGATGACTGCTGCTTGAATATAGAAGTAGATGATAAATTTTTCAAAAGAATAATGACGGTCAAATATAGTTGAATAAGAATTGTTAGAGCAGCTATATAAAATGGATATAAGGAATGTGTAAGTTAAATTACAAGTTAGTTTGTAAACGAAACAAAAAACTTAATTTTATTGTAAACACCTGCAAGAAAGGTACTGGTTTTATTAATAATTTAATTAATAAACTACTTGAAGAATTGCATTTACCGGGCTTTTACTTACATCTTGAGCTTTTTATCAGTGTGGTCGTTCAAGTCAACACAATATGCTTTGGCACCAGTACCGTAAAATGCTTTAATTGGCGCATCTGCATATTCATTCTTCATTTTACCAACAACTGAAACATTTGGCTGTATTCAATAACTTTTAAATTTTGAATAATTGGAAAAATCAAATCTATCATTACGTTGTTTTATATCTTCATAAATATTCACAGTAAATATTTCTAATACTTGTGAATCAGTATCCATGTATAAAAGAAAAATATTATTCTGATATTTAGGTTTAAAAAAATTATAAAAAAATTTATACATAATAGTTTTGGTCAGATCTAAAATGCAAAAACCTACATAAACTAATAAAATATAGTGAAAATTTTTAAATTTGGTTTTGCAAGCCAGGTTTTTGCACCAAATTTACGAGTTTTTTTTTGACCAATGAGTTGCAATTTTGATGCATATTTATCAACATTCTCCATATTTTTGCCAAACACACTGTTATTGTATAGTTTTCTCAAATCTTTTTCTGATTTGGTTTTAGCTTTCGCGCGAAATTTTGTTTAAAAGTTAATATTCTATAAATTTAAAAAAAAATTAATTTATGTTTTAAGCATTGCTGTAAACTGATGTAATAATGTATGATATAATTTGATTTATTATTTAAATTTGGTATTGTTTTGGCAATTTTCTATTTGGCGGTACAATATTTTCAGGACCAAAAGGTAAATCATTATGATAATCATGTAATTTTTTTGGATAATCTAAATCTACTTCAAGTACATACCCGTCTTCTGAAGTAGGAGATATTTCAAAAATTTTAAAAGTAGTTATTTCATTTTCATTTATCTATCTAAATTTACCAGTGGGTAAATATTGTTTTATTGCCCATCCGTATAAATTGGTAGCATCCAAATATAAGATAAGAGATCTTTTGAATTATAATTATCTATCAAAGTGTTGTTTGCTTTACAAATTCGCCTAATACACGTACTAACACCACCTCGTCTACCGCTTTTTTTTAAATAAATCATATCTATGTTAGCAGCTGCAGCATGAAGGTTACGTCAGGATCGATAGTGTAGCCTTGCAGTATCAGAAATCTTGGGGAAGTACATAATCTGGAGCTCGGAGGAAGGTCACGCTATGGGAGAAAGGAGGCAGTCTATGTTTAGGCTTAGCCAAGAGCGGTTGTCAATGTAGAAGTGAACCTTATCTTAATAAACTGTTATATTGGATTGTGGGTTGTATTCTCCCTTTATCATCAGAACTGGGATTTAATTTAACGCATTTTTTTTTGTTCTTGGTTTTTTTTTTTTACTAATTAACCTGTTGTGTTTCATGTGCTTGTCGTTATGTCACAACGAAGTTACACACCTTCTCTAATTGCGTTCCCTCACGCCCACTCTTCTCTTCCTGCCGGAACTCACCATGGATTGGGGCGTAATCCATCGAGTTTCTCGGCGAATGCATCTGGGTTGGAGGTTCGAATTCCCGATAATTCGTTGCAGGAATCATTTTCGGATCTTCGACAAAGACGAGTAAGGGTATCCAAACAACCTGTAAGTACTCTTTTATGTAGCGGTGATATACCATCCTTTAATCCAGCGGTCGACCAAATTGATCGATGGTTGAATAAAATAAATCAGTTGTCCGAAATTTATTTTTGGAATGACCAGGAAACCACGATTCATGCATTACGTCATCTCCGTGGCGCCGCAAATATTTGGTATAGTGGCTTATCAACGGTTGTTTACACATAGATTGAGTGGCAAAAGCTCCTCAAAGATACATTTCCCAGTACTCGTGATATTCATGTTTTGCTAAACGAAATGCTGTCTTTTACGGCAGACAAAGCGGAAAATTATTATACATACACATTTAAAAAAATGGCTTTAATTTCTAATTTGAATTTAAATTTTTCTACCACAGACGTCTTAAATTTAATTGTCGGTGGTATCAATGACCCTCAAATAAAATTTGCAGTAAAAATGTCGAATATAAACACAGCTGGCCAGCTCGCGTTTTATCTCCAAACATTTGATTTTAATAAAGAAAACTTTACTAATACTGATATTACGAAAAAGCCACGTTCCGCTGAAAGTAATTCACCTGGTATAAAATGTTATCACTGCAAGCGTCAAGGGCACATGCGTCGACATTGTCCTTACAATTCTAAAAACTCTCCGCATTCCCAACATTCTTCTGGTAATATTAGACGTCCCCCCTCAGCGCAGTCTAAACAACTTCAATCGAGTTGGCCTTATCCCACAACCTTATCGAGTACCCAGATAAGGCAACTAAACACAGAAAAGTACTTTCTGTCGAAACCATAAATAAAACTCCGTTTCTTAAACCAATAAAACTTAATAAAATAAATACCAATTGTTATGTCGACTTAGGTAGCGAATATTCTTTACTTTCTATGAACTTGGCCCAATCCTTAAATTTGGTTCTCAATCATATAGCGCCTGTTACCTTGTTACACCTTGGTAACCACAGAACGCAAACATCGCTCCAAACTAATGTGACCGTTGAAATTGACAAAGTGGTAAAATGTCTTGATTTTTTCGTTGTTGATAAATGCATAGATACTGCCGAAGTAATTATCGGACGTAATTTCTCCGATCAAAGTGATGTTTATTATGCGAAAGGTCCAAACGGCATAGTTTTTTCTACGGCAGTTTATCAATTGAATACCACTGTATTTACTGGTGAAGTAATAGCTTCGGCTCGTGATCGTTTACAAAAATTATGTACTGAGTTTTCTCATTGTTTTGCGAATGATGAACTGACTGATGTTGGCAAGTGTAATGGAGTCATGACAATTACGTTGACGACTGAAGTTCCAGTGTCTCGAAAGCCACATCGCTTAGCGTTAAAAGAGCGCGAAATTTTACAGAATACAGTTCATAAATTATTGACGGCCAATATAATTAGACCATCTACTTCTCCATACAGCAGCCCCGCCTTTTTGGTAAAAAAGGCAGATACCAATAACTATCGTATGGTAATCGATTATCGTGCATTGAACAAGATCACAGTTCCACAGATATTTCCATTACCCTTAATTGAAGATTTGATTGACCGTCTTGAAGGCTTTGTGTACTTCAGTAAAATAGATCTGGCTTCAGGTTATTACCAGTTTCGCATGAATGACCATTCCATTGCCAAAACTGCATTTTCCACACCGGAAGGTCATTATGAGTTTCTTCGCATGCCTTTTGGCCTGCGCAATGCTGTAGCTGTTTTTCAAAAATACATAAATGAAACTTTGCAACCTTTAATCTCATCTCATCAAATCGTTGTCTATATGGATGATATTCTAATTCCTTCCAAAACAATTGAAACTGGTTTCACTACGTTGCAAATTCTTTTTTCTCTTCTAAATAAAAATGGTCTTAAAATGCGTTTAAGCAAATGTTCGTTCTTTTTAACTAGCTTAACTTTTCTCGGCTATGAAATTTCTCATCAGGGGATTCAACCTACTTTACAAAAAATAGCGGCAGTTCAAAACTTTCCTACGCCTACAAATTTAAGCCAATTGCGTCAATTCTTAGGACTTGCGTCCTATTTTTGCAACTTTATGCCCAACTTTGCTCTTAAGACAAAATTACTTACTCAACTCCTTAAAATTGGTTCTGAATGGACATGGACAAATGACCATGATAAAATTATAACCAATCTCAAAGAAATTCTTACTTCTAAACCAATTCTCACATTATTTAACCCCAAAAATGAAACTGTACTTTATACAGATGCCTCATTGCTTGGATTTGCCGCTGTTCTTATTCAACTTGTTGATAAGAAGGAAAAACCAATAGCCTTTTATAGTACTCAAACCACACCGGCCGAATCACGTTATCATTCCTTTGAGTTGGAGGCCTTAGCGGTGGTCAAAGCCTTTAAACGGTTTAGACATTATCTCTTGGGTATTCCCTTCAAACTTGTAACTGATTGTAACTCCTTAAAGGGAGCTTTTGAAAAGAAAGATATTAATCCACGTATCGCTCGCTGGATAGTGGACCTCCAAGAATATAACTTTACTGTAATCCATAAACCTGGCTCACAAATTAGTTTTGTTGACGCTCTTAGCCGCAATGCAGTACCTTCTAAGTTGAATGTTCACATGATTAGTCATGAAGACTGGGTTATCTCTGTGCAAACGCAGGATAAATTTGTGACAGAAACTATGACAACTTTACTCTCCGGCGACCAACATAATAATAAAGACATTTTTCTCAATTACGCTGTGAAAAATGGTAAACTGTACCGTCTTACAGATGAAGGACAGCGCTTGGCTCTTCCCAAAAATTGTCGTTGGCAAATTTTACAAAAGTTTCATGATAATAATGGCCATTTTGCTTTTGATAAAACCTATGCCTCTATTGCATTTTCTTTTTGGTTTCCTAAAATGCGTCGCTTTATACAAAAATACATAAATTCCTGCATTCCTTGTACTTACCATAAATTGAAAGCAGGAAAACAACCAGGCTACCTTCATCCCATCAACAAAATTGCAATTCCTTTCCATACGATCCACATTGATCATCTGGGGCCTTTCCCTCGCAATTCACAGAACAAAACTTATCTTTTTCTAGTTATTGACGCCTTCACAAAATTTATACTGATACGTCCGGTTCAGAGCACTAATACTCACCAAGCTCTTACAGCGCTTAAAGAAATTTTTGGCATATTTGGGTTTCCCACTCGCATAATCTGCGATGCCAGCACCTCTTTTACTTCTCAAAAATTTAAAGATTTCTGCACTACTATTGGGGCTCATCACTTTATCAACACCGTTGGAGTGCCTCGCGGCAACGGTCAAATTGAACGCTATAATAAAACCATAACAGATAGTCTCGCTACTTCTTCTGCTGATTCTCCGTCTGATTGGATTTCCCACATTAATCAAATCCAATTGAGTCTCAACAATACACTTAATAAGGCAATTAATGCTACTCCCCAAGAACTGTTAACAGGATATCGTGCGTATACGGGTGACGGTATTGTGTTGCCAGAATTGACTTCTTTACTTGATGTTAATAAACTCCGTACCGAAGCAGCAGCACATGTCAAGGCAAGTCAAATTACTATTAAAAAAAGGTTTGATAGAAAACGCGCACGTCCACCTTGTTACAACGTTAATGATTTAGTTGTTGTCAAAATCTCCAGTATTATTACTAAAGGAGACAGTAAAAAACTCTTGCCTAAATGGAAAGGCCTTTTTAAAATTACAAAGTGTCTTCCTTATGACCGCTACGAAGTTCAACAACTTAAAACCATGTCTAAAGCCCGCCACTACACTGGTGTCTATGCAGTTGAGCACATTAAGCCTTGGTTTTCATGCTATTCGTCGTCTGACGAGGACTAGTCATTTTTCTTCATGCGGACGATTTGGTCAAATTTTACTTGTCAGAATAGCCGAACAAATTGCTACTTGTAATTGCCGTGTTTATATGTTGTAATGTCTGTAAGTCAGAATTACAGAGGGTGTTCCCTTGGTTTGACGTCAGAATTGGCAGTCTTATGCCATGTCTGTAATAAGTGTTTTGCATGTCTGTAACTCAGAATTGCTGGCGCAGTCATGTCTGTATGTCAGAATCGACTGTGAAACATCCTACTGTTTTGTGTTTTGCATGTCTGTAACTCAGAATTGCTGGCGCAGTCATGTCTGTATGTCAGAATCGACTGTTAATCATCTTCCTGTTAGTTAGGATAGTTAGTTAATTACACTTGCTTTGACGCTCCTACACATTCTTATATCTCAATTTTAAAGACCTCTTTGAAATGTTCCCTTTATTTAATATTGCGTGCACTTGATATTCTTACTTTTTTTTGATCTGGTGTCTGTATAAGATGTGTCAGAACCAGCTGTTTCTCCTTCTTCACTCTACAATACCACTCTCGTTGGTGTTGGAAAATGCTTCAGAGTTCTTCCTCGTTAAGGCTGTCGAGGACGCCAGCAAGTCAGGATGGCCGTGTTAGCAGCTGCAGCATGAAGGTTACGTCAGGATCGATAGTGTAGCCTTGCAGTATCAGAAATCTCGGGGAAGTACATAATCTGGAGCTCGGAGGAAGGTCACGCTATGGGAGAAAGGAGGCAGTCTATGTTTAGGCTTAGCCAAGAGCGGTTGTCAATGTAGAAGTGAACCTTGTCTTAATAAACTGTTATATTGGATTGTGGGTTGTATTCTCCCTTTATCATCTATGTCTGTTAAGAGTTCTAATTCACTCTGTGTATATTTTAGCATAGAATTCCAACTCAGAGATGGTATAGTAAAATATTGCGCAGGATCTAAACCATAAGCGTTTAAAGAAGCTTCTCAAAAGTTTTCAAAAACATCGCAAAGTAATAAAACATCGAATTTTAAATAAATATCTGAATAATCACCCAACGTTTTACATTCAAAAGTTGACCACACTAATTAAGCGCGCTTGTATGACGGGTAATTGCTGTAAATTTAGTTTATCCCAATCGTCTAAAAATGAATACGGAAACACACCTTTTTGTCTAATTAAGCAAAATTGTTCATCAAGTGGAAAATATTTATTGATTTCATTACATTGATATGCTTCTAAAGTATCAGTTAAAGTCTCTAAAAAAGATGATAAAAGTTGATACAAATGTATAAGTAGTTTAAACTTTTTTTTTACAGTTTGTCCGTTTTTATTTTTGTATTCACCAACATCAAGGATTTTAGTTAGTGAAATATACTTTTCTTTGGTTTTACCAATCACTTCAATTTTTTTGCGATGTAAAGCTAACTGCTTTACAAATTAATGCATATCATAATTTGTTAAGTTATAGAAAAAAATTGGAAAAAAATTTGGATGTTTAATATTTAAATTACATGCATTATGACTTGCGCCCCAGAAAAAGCCACTAGTGTGCGAATGTGATATCAAATGGCTAACTATGCAAAAATTAGCCTAATTAAATTCGAATCGATAATTTTATTATTGTTATTAAATCGCGATAATCTCTCTAAATTAACACCTTTATGGATAAGGCAGAGAGACACCGATTAATTAGGGGAAAGTAAATATCTAGAGAATCCGGCAAGGCCTTAGATTAAGTGTATATAATTTATTATTGTTTATTGTTAGTAATAATTGTAGTAATAATTAAGTTAGTCAGTAATAATTAAGCTAGAAACTAAGAAAACTAATATTGCTACGTTCGATGTGAAGCCTTTGGAAGCTGGTCGCTGAATGGCTGGCGAAGCTGGGTGCACCGAGCTTTTATAACGCCGCTGCCCCCATAAGCCTTATTATTAATTATAACTAGGTCACATCGATTGTAGCACCTTGTAAATTATATCAAAAGATGCGCTATTTTTTTTCGCATCTAATGATGCTAAATACATATATTTAATTAATAATTAAAACTTAGAAATTAGGAAAACCCATTCTGTCTAGACAAAATCTATTGTTCGACGTCTGGGTTTTCCAAAATTTGTGAATAAAAGCCACGAGTCTTGCCACACACGGGCACTATACTTTGCAGATCAAGGCAACTACATACTGTCGCAAGATATATGCAGGAGCATCTTGATCTACTCGAAGAGTGGTTTTCAACGTGGAGAATTGAAGTGAACGCTGCCAAGAGCAGTGCGATCGTCTTTAGGAAACGTAACAAAATCACTCGCGACATGGCGTTAAACCAGGATATACATGTGACCATGTTTGGAGAACCCATCCCATGGAGAGATCATGCAAAATATCTAGGTGTAACGCTCGACAAGAGACTCACTTTCAAGCCACATGTTGACAGTGTTCTAAATAAATGCCATTGTATGATTAGAAGATTGTACCCAATGATCAACAGGCGTAGCCGGTTTTCTATTGGAAACAAACTTCTGATATACAAATCCATTATTAGACCTGTGCTAACATATGCTTCGCCTGCGTGGGGGCACGCAGCAAAAACGCATATCAAAGCAATCGAAGTTGCACAGAACAAGTGCTTACGGATGGCATTCAATGCTCCCTGGTATGTACGTAACGTACAACTACATAGGGAAGCAAAGATTCCAACCATAGCCGAGTTCATGCACCAAGTTGCAATGAAAGCTTTTGCAAAGGCAGAGACTCATGACAACGAGCTGATCCGTCAAGTGGTGGATTATGACGAAGCTGAAGAGGTCAAGTACAGGCGCCCTAAACAGGTGCTTGTACCCCAATAGAATCACGGTGTAGTATCGTATCACGTACTCATTGAGTACAACATATATTCATAGATGCATTTTTCTGTTACAGATCCCAGAGATGAAGGAGTAAGGGTCCCAGGACTGGCTCCGAAGAAGATAGATGTCAAAGTCAAAGTCAAACAAACGGGCACACAGTCTGGTTCTAACATCGAGAGAGAGTACACGTCATTTTTGTGTCTCCTCTAGTTTTGTTAAAAAAGCAGCACAAGTGATTGAATCTTTTTCTAAAAAGTGGTTAAACACAATTTAGTGAAATTAAAATTCAGTTCGAGCAGTTTTGTTGGTTCAAAGTGTTCAAAAAACATTTCCGTCGCCGAGCTTTCTCGTTGATAATTGTGATATCGAATGGCTAATTATGCAAAAATTAGCCTAATTAAATTCGAATCGATAATTTTATTATTGTTATTAAATCGCGATGGTCTCTCTAAATTAACATCTTTATGGATAAGGCAGAGAGACACCGATTAATTAGGGGAAAGTAATGATCTAGAAAATCCGGCAAGGCCTTAGATTAAGTGTATATAATTTATTATTGTTTATTGTTAGTAATAATTGTTAGTAATAATTAAGTTAGTCAGTAATAATTAAGCTAGAAACTAAGAAAACTAATATTGCTACGTTCGATGTGAAGCCTTTGAAAGCTGGTCGCTGAATGGCTGGCGAAGCTGGGTGCACCGAGCTTTTATAACGCCGCTGCTCCCATAAGCCTTATTATTAATTATAACTAGGTCACATCGATCGTAGCACCTTGTAAATTATATCAAAAGATGCGCTATTTTTTTTCGCATCTAATGATGCTAAATACATATATTTAATTAATAATTAAAACTTAGAAATTAGGAAAACCCATTCTGTCTAGACAAAATCTATTGTTCGACGTCTGGGTTTTCCAAAATTTGTGAATAAAAGCCACGAGTCTTGCCACAAACGGGCAGTAGCTTTTTAGCTTTTAAAAGAGAAGTTTGGTGTAAATAAAGTGTACGATCAATTTTGAGATAGAAATATTTATTTAATTTAATTATTATTTGTTTTATTTTATTTAAATAATTTGCGTATATAGTAAACCATCAGCATTACATTGGCTACCGCAATTATTATTGCGATTTAACAGAGAAGGAGCCGATGTAATCTGAGCCTGCAATAGTATTAATTAATTAAATAATAATAATTTATAATTATTTAAATAATATAATATATTAAAGTGCCGTTAAGTCTGGGAAGTAACCAGTACGGGAACAAATTTGGTGAAGTGAGTAATCAAACAAATCAAAAGAAAACAATATTTGGACAGGTTAATCAACGATTAATTAACAAATAATTATTTAATTAATTATTCAATACCTGTCCGATATCACATTGGCGCCCAACACGTGGGGCTATAAACATAGCTGTTTAGAAGAACCCATAAACTGAAAAGAGATGGCCGACGAAGATAATAATTCTACTGATCAAGAAATAAAAACAGTGAATCAACCACAAGTAATATATGTGAACACACAACATGCAAATACAGTCAGTGCTCCAACATTCAGACCGGAGGAATACCTGCCAATATTTACAGGAGAAATGGAAGAAGACCCAGAAGAATTCATCCAGGAGGTAGAAGAGATTTTTACCGAACAAAAATGGAAAGTGAGTGGCCGTGAAAAATGTATTCTACTACATAGGCAAATGAGAGGCGCAGCACATCAATGCAACCGCTATTACACCAATAAAGATAAAGATGTAAGTGACTTATATAATAGGCTTATATCTACATTTGGCACCCAAGCCAACTTCAATAACTTGAGGCAGAAGCTGGAGCGCAGCTTCTTCAACGGACCTACGGAGGAAGGCCGCTTAGAAATATTTATTGATAAGTATGTCCGAATCCACAAGAGGTTATATCCAGAGGCAACAATAGACCGATTAATCCAAGAATTAATTAAAGCCTTTCCGATTCACAAGAGGGATTCACTCATTGCAGCGGATATTCAAACCATTGATAGATTTGTTAAAATCGCAAAAAATCTGCTGGAAAACAAAATCAACATCACTCGGAAGTCGGAAAACTTCCGCAGGACTACCGATCAGTCTCCATCGGGGTCCGTGCCTTTGGCTTAGAAAGCCCACACCAGCGACAGTTGCCCAAGATTCCCGTCACCCTTGGACAGCTGCACCTACTAGCAGCACTAGACAGCAGAGCCTCAGCCAATTTTCTAGCTGGACATCTAGTGACGCAACAGGAAAAACAACAAACATGTTCAATTCCAATTAAATTAGCTACGAAAAATAAAGAAGCACTAGCCAGTGGTGTAGTGACAAAAGACATTAAAATAGGTGAAAAAGTGTACCCAAATGTGGAATTTATAATCGTTGAAAATTTACGTGACGACATCCTATTAGGGGATACCTGGTTGTGTGCGGCTCAAGCAACACTAGACTACTCTAATAGATGCATCCACCACGGAAGATCACAACGGACCACCACATATTGGAATCATCACGAAGCCAACATCAAAAATGATGCCAACATCAAAACTCCAGAAAACGGTTTTAGTGGAGTGCTTAGAAAACAATTTACAGACTTAGTACGCAAGTTTGTTGAAATAATGAACACTTCAAGTGCCATTGCAGCGGTGAATTGTGTAGAACATAGTATAAGTTTAAAAAAGGAAGAACCATTTAGAATTAAGCCATATCCTTTAAAGAAAGAAAAAAAGGAAGAACTATATAAATGTGTGCGGGAAATGTTAAGTGCAGGAGTGATAGAACGTTCAGACAGCGACTATTGCTCCGCTGCAGTGCTTGTGCGGAAAAAGGATGGGTCTATAAGGTTCTGTACAGATTACAGAAAATTAAATTTGCTGACCAAGGATGAAGCTGCGCCTCTACCTAGAATCCACGAGACATTGAAGGATTTTGGAAATGCCACTATATTCACCGCTTTAGACTTGAAGTCAGGGTATTGGCAAATCCCTATGGACCCAGCCTCCAAACATCTAACAGCATTTGCAACTCCAGATGGTGCCACCTATCAATTTAGAGTAATGCCTTTTGGATTAAAAAACGCGCCAGCCACCTTCCAGAAAATGATGACCCGAGTGTTAGCCGGTTATCTTGGCGAATTCGTGCAAGTTTATCTGGATGACATTATTGTGTTTTCGGGAAATGAACAAGAACACTTAGACCACTTAAGAAAAGTTTTTGAGAGACTAAACGAATTTAAACTTAAGTGCGCGCCAGAAAAGTGTCAATTCGCGACCACCGAATTACCGTATTTAGGACATATAATTAATAGTGCCACCAATCAGCCACAGAAAAAACATTTAGAACAAATTCAGAAAGCGGTTCCTCCTCGCACCAAAAGACAGGTCCAACAGTTTTTAGGACTGACAAACTGGGTAAGGGAATACGTCAAAGACTACGCCTTTATTGCAGCCCCCATAACCGACCTTTTGGTATCCAAAAAAGGCTTCAAATGGACAGAAGATGCTGACAAAGCCTTTGAAGAAATTAAGAAGCGGCTAAACCAACCCTTGGCACTCCACAGACCTGATGGCAATCTCCCCTTTACACTGCAAACAGACGCAAGCGGAATCGGAATGGCGGCAGTGTTATATCAAGAAAAGGAAAGCAAGAAGTTGATAATATCGTATGCCAGTGCTGAATTCAACAAAACCCAGCAGCGCTACCACATCAATGAGCAAGAATGTTTGGCTGTAGTATGGGGAATAAAAAAGTATAGAGCTTACTTAGAAGATCAAACATTCTTGCTGAAAACTGACAACAAGTCATTACTGTGGTTAAATTCTGCCAAAGATTCAAATGCTAAACTCACCAGATGGTCACTACTCCTTCAAGAGTTCAATTTCCGGGTAGAACACTGCGCCGGAAAAACGAACGAATTACCAGATCTACTCTCTAGAGACCCAGATCCAGTAACTGACGACGGGGAGATTGAATATTTGGATAGAATGTTTGTTCCTTAACCACCGCCTCAAGAAGAACAAACACAGCTGCTGATGGCAATGGATATTCAAACTCTCCTAGAGGAAATTAAAACCGCCCAAAAAGCAGATCCAGACTTCCAAGGAATTGTTAATCGAATGACGCGAATACAGAATGAAGGACCTAGGGAAGAAGGCGATGCCGCCTTACAACGAGGGTATCGATTAATTGATGGGTACCTCTACAAGAGGGGAGCGACACCATTATTGTGAGTACCGGAGCAAGGACGTACTAGGATGTTACAGGAATATCATGACGATCCCAATGCCGGACACCCAGGCACCGACGAAACCATAAGATGCATTAAAAGGCAGTTTACTTGGCCCACATTGGCCAATGACGTAAGAAAGCACATTAAACAGTGCCTTATTTGTGCCACAGCCAAACGCGGGATTCGTCAGCCTAGAGCTCCAGTACGAGCATATGTTCCCCGCAAACCATGGCAAACTATTGCCATTGATTTTATGGGGCCATATGAGATGACACCAGATGGCAATAGATTTATCTTGGTTGTAACCGACACATTTAGCAAATGGACAAAAGCCTTTGCTTGCCGTAACGCCAGTACTCGCACAACCATCAGCTTACTGGAAGACCAAATATTTAGCCGTTGGGGATACCCACAAGCAATTATATCTGACAATGGTCCGCAGTTTGTGGGATATACATTTCAAACGGCTCTCGGTCGATGGAAAGCGAGACACTGGCGTACGGCCATATACCATCCACAGGCTAATCCAGCTGAACGGCGCAACCAAGAGATCAAGAAACTACTCAGAATCTTAGGAGAAATGAACGAAAGACTACCTTGGGACAAGAACCTGCCCAAAGCCTTGTTTAATCTTCGAAAACGACGAAATGCTGCAACCGGACAATCTCCTAGTCAGCTTGTACTTGGCTATGAATTACTACCTCCAGGACACTGGGAGCATCAAGAAAATGATGCACCGATCCAAGAGGTAGAAGAAAGAATAAGACAAGCTGACGAACATCAGCAACAATATAGAGAAATTTATGATCAGGCACATCACACAACGCCTGTATCATTCGAACTAGATGACAAGGTTCTGACTAGACGTCGACCCCGAGCAGGTCTACGAACCAAGTGGATTGGACCTGGAAAAATTACAGGTGTCCTAGGCGATAACTGTTACTTTGTGGAAAATTTTGGAAGAGTTACAAGAGAACACATTAATAGTCTTTGACCTGCACCTGTACCTGCGCCACCACCAAGACGACCTTGGAATCCAGAACTAGACCTGCCAGTAGATAACGCGCCTAACCACGTTGTGGTTGGACACCTAGACGAGAATCTACCGGCTTATGAAGATGGGGATCTCAATCGAATCCGTAATCGCCAAATTGCTCGACGGGAAGAGCAACAGAGGAGATTAAGGAATCAAGAGATACATCACCCAGATCGCTTCAACGACGAAAATTTGGAAACCCAGGAGACGGAATCCGAAGATTCAGTCGAGGAAGAGATCATCGACAATGAGTTCGGTGAATAGTTGTAAATTTTAGATAAGTTAGTTTAGGATAGCCAACCGCGATTTTCTAGGAGGGGGGCGTGTGATATCGAATGGCTAATTATGCAAAAATTAGCCTAATTAAATTCGAATCGATAATTTTATTATTGTTATTAAATCGCGATGGTCTCTCTAAATTAACACCTTTATGGATAAGGCAGAGAGACACCGATTAATTAGGGGAAAGTAATGATCTAGAAAATCCGGCAAGGCCTTAGATTAAGTGTATATAATTTATTATTGTTTATTGTTAGTAATAATTGTTAGTAATAATTAAGTTAGTCAGTAATAATTAAGCTAGAAACTAAGAAAACTAATATTGCTACGTTCGATGTGAAGCCTTTGAAAGCTGGTCGCTGAATGGCTGGCGAAGCTGGGTGCACCGAGCTTTTATAACGC
Source organism: Lagria hirta (assembly GCA_947359425.1). Lineage (NCBI taxonomy): Eukaryota > Metazoa > Arthropoda > Insecta > Coleoptera > Tenebrionidae > Lagria > Lagria hirta. The sequence goes on from OX375804.1 coordinate 17,357,929, forward strand.
CGCTGCCCCCATAAGCCTTATTATTAATTATAACTAGGTCACATCGATCGTAGCACCTTGTAAATTATATCAAAAGATGCGCTATTTTTTTTCGCATCTAATGATGCTAAATACATATATTTAATTAATAATTAAAACTTAGAAATTAGGAAAACCCATTCTGTCTAGACAAAATCTATTGTTCGACGTCTGGGTTTTCCAAAATTTGTGAATAAAAGCCACGAGTCTTGCCACAAACGGGCAGTAGCTTTTTAGCTTTTAAAAGAGAAGTTTGGTGTAAATAAAGTGTACGATCAATTTTGAGATAGAAATATTTATTTAATTTAATTATTATTTGTTTTATTTTATTTAAATAATTTGCGTATATAGTAAACCATCAGCATTACATTGGCTACCGCAATTATTATTGCGATTTAACAGAGAAGGAGCCGATGTAATCTGAGCCTGCAATAGTATTAATTAATTAAATAATAATAATTTATAATTATTTAAATAATATAATATATTAAAGTGCCGTTAAGTCTGGGAAGTAACCAGTACGGGAACAAATTTGGTGAAGTGAGTAATCAAACAAAACAAAAGAAAACAATATTTGGACAGGTTAATCAACGATTAATTAACAAATAATTATTTAATTAATTATTCAATACCTGTCCGATATCAGTACTGTTATCGGGGTTAATTAATAGCTTAATTAGCATTATTTTTATAACTTAAAATAACCGATATTAAGATCAACATGAACCGCGACAATCTCTCCAAATTAACAAATAAACATGCTAAGCATGGTTAAGGCAGAGAGAAGACGATTTGTCAAATATACCAGAGAATACGGCTAAGCTTAGAATTAATTATTTATAAGATTAGCATAATTAGTATTAGTAATATTAGTAATAATGTAGTAATATCGCTTCTTTCGATTTAATAATCTGCAACTCGACTGGGATCAGGCGATTCCCATTGGCCGGTCAAGATCCGACCGCTCGGCCAATGGGGGACCGCACATTTCTTATAGGATTCAGATGGAATTAAGAATTTGGGCTACATTGATCACAGTCAATCAAATTACATATCGAAAGAAGCGCTATTTTTTATAGATTAATTTGGTATAAGTTTTATAAATGTAAGTTTAGAATTAAGACTAGATATTAAGGAAAATGCAAAATAGAAAGCGGACCCCCTAGGGTCACCCTTTGTACTTTTGATACCTATTGTTAGGAAATATATAAAAGGGGTGAACTAGAGCATGAGAAATCAGTTCTCGCCGAGACATTTTACCCAAACGCTCTAATTCTAATAATAAACAAGTTCTCTAGTAATTTAAATAATATCTGGGTTTTATTTAAACCAATATTTAAAATCCTCCAAACGATTACATTGATCACAGTCAAACTCCTCTAACAATCGTAATTTTCATTACGACTCAAACAAAGAGATCGACTAGTGATTTAATTAACAACAATAACCATAATTGTTTATAATAAACAAAAGTGATTCACTATACGCCGTTCATAAAGTCTGGGAAGTAACCAGCCGGAAGTGAAAGTAAAAGTGAAATTGAGAGCTCAGGTCTCTCCTCTAGGACAGGCGATTAATTAAGTACCACCCAGCTATTTAATTTATTGATAATTAATTAGCCCTTAATTAATCAAACTCTGTCCGACAACACATTGGCGCCCAACTCAAGGGGCTTTTTAGGCATTGCTGCTAAAAAAGCTACAACCCTGCCGGAATTAACAAGAAAATAGTTTGTTGTGTACAACATTTAAGAAAATGTCTACAGTCGAACCAACAGAAATCGAACCAGCCAATATGGGAGACGAAAACGAAACTAGTGAAACAAAAATTATATATGTGAACACCACACAAGTAAATGCAGTGTCGGCTCCCATATTTAGGCCAGAAGAATACCTCCCTACATTCGCTGGAGAACTAGAAGAGGATCCAGAAGACTTCATAGCTGAAACCGAAGAATGTTTCAGAGAGCAGAAATGGCAAATAGGTGAGCGGGAGAAAAGCATAATACTCCACCGCCAATTAAGAGGCGCAGCTCAGAGAGCGAACAAATACTACGCCAACAAAGACAGATCTTCTGCAGAAATTTATAGAAGATTAATTAATACATTTGGCACCGAAGCTAATTTTAATGACCTGAGAATAAGATTAGATCAGTGTTTTTTCAACGGGCCCACTGATGAAGGAAGACTAGAAATCTTCATCGACAGATACTGTAGGATACATAGGAGACTTTATCCAATGGCACCAGTCAGCAGGCTCATTGACGATCTAATCAAAACATTCCCAAGTAACAAGAGGGATTCATTAATTGCAGCTGACCCAAACTCAATAGAGAAATTTAAGACTATAGCTAGAAGATTGTTGGAGAACAAAGTCCCATTTAAGAGGTCGGAAAACTTCAACAGGACTTCCGCAACATCTCCAGCGGGGTCCAGGCCTTCAGCTTAATTACCAAAACACAGAGAATGCTCCCCAAAATTCCCGTCTATCTGGGAGAGCAAATGTTTCAGGCAGCACTCGACAGTAGCTGTGCAGTGGCCGCAGTTAACAGTGTCCAACACACAATAGACTTAGTGAAAGACGAACCATTCAGGCAAAAACCCTATCCATTAAACAGTGAAAAGAAGGAAGAACTATACAAGTGCGTGAGTGAGATGCTCAGCACGGGAGTGATTGAACGCTCAGAAAGTGAATATTGCTCACCGGCAGTGCTCGTAAAGAAAAAAGACGGTTCAGTGCGCTTTTGTACCGATTATAGAAGGCTGAATCTAATAACCAGAGATGAAGCAGCGCCTCTACCCAGAATACATGAAACCCTAAAAGATTTTGGGAATTCATCAATATTCTCGGCGCTCGATTTAAAGTCAGGTTATTGGCAGATTCCTATGAATCCTAAATCAAAGCACTTGACCGCATTCGCTACTCCAGATGGTGCAACTTATCAATTCAAAGTTATGCCGTTTGGACTTAAGAATGCACCAGCCACCTTTCAGAAGATGATGACGCGAGTACTAGCCGGATACATTGGAGAATTCGTCCAAGTGTATCTAGATGATATCATCATTTTTTCCAAAAATTCACACGAGCATCTAGACCACCTGAGAAAGGTATTCGAGAGGCTGAGAGAGTTCCAGCTAAAATGTGCACCTGAGAAATGTAAATTCGCAACTACCGAACTAGCATATTTAGGGCACATGATAAACAGCCAGACCAATACACCACAGGAGAAACATTTGGAGCAAATCCAAAAAGCAGTAGCTCCTAAGACCAAGCGGCAGGTGCAACAATTCTTGGGGCTAACAAACTGGATAAGGGAATATGTAAAAGACTATGCCTTTATAGTAGCCCCTATCACAGATTTGTTGGTCTCCAAAAAATCGTTTAAATGGACTAATGAAGCCCAAGAAGCACTAGAATTAATCAAGAAAAAACTTGACCAGCCCTTACAACTACACAGGCCAGACCCCGAATTGCCATTTATCCTACAAACCGACGCCAGTGGTATTGGCATGGCTGCAGTGCTGTATCAGGAGAAGAACAACAGAAAGTTCATTATTTCTTATGCCAGCGCCAAGTTTAATAAGACACAAAGAAAATACCACATTAACGAACAGGAATGTTTAGCGGTAGTGTGGAGCATAAAAAAATACAGGGCCTATCTGGACGACAAACCGTTCACATTGAAAACTGATAACAGGTCGCTTCTCTGGCTTAATTCGGCTCGAGATGCTAATGCCAAATTGACCAGGTGGTCATTACTGTTACAGGAGTTCAATTTCCATGTCGAACACTGTGCTGGCAAGAATAATGAACTACCAGATCTTCTATCTAGAGACCCAGAACCCTGTGAAGCTGAACCTGAACTGGAAAATCTAGATAGAATGTTTGTGCCTGTTTCCAAACTAAACAAACCAGAAACCACAATAATGATGGCTGTAGATGTGCCTACACTCATTGACGAAATAAAAGCATCCCAAATAGACGATCCAGACTTTCCAGGGATCAGGGATAGACTTAATCAAATCAATGAGAATGGCCCTCAAGCAGAAGGTGAAGACAATTTCAGCCGATTTTACACCATCGAAAATAACCATCTGTGGCGTAGAGGCACGCCACCATTATTGTGGGTACCAACAAACACCAGGCCACGAATCTTGCAAGAATTTCATGACGACCCAGAAGCAGGACATCCAGGCGTCGATGAAACAATCCGAGAAATCAAAAAGCAATTTACGTGGCCCTCTATCGACAAAGACGTCAGGAAGCATATCAAAACCTGTCTGATCTGTGCTACTGCCAAACGAGGCCCTCAGCAACCACGAGCCCCACTGAGAGCTTACATCCCAAAAAAGCCATGGCAAACCGTAGCTATTGACTATATGGGACCATACGAAATGACACCTGATGGCAACAAATTTATATTTGTTGTCACAGATATTTTTAGTAAATGGGTTGAAGCCTTTGCATGTAGAAATGCTACTGCACGTAACACCATCAAACTAATGGAAGAACAAGTCTTCAATAGATGGGGCTACCCTCAAGCCATCATATCAGATAACGGCCCACAATTCACTGGCTACACGTTCCAAAAAGCACTAGAACGCTGGAAAGCTAGACACTGGCGCACCGCAATTTACCACCCTCAAGCCAACCCAGCAGAAAGAAGAAACCAGGAAATAAAAAAATTACTTCGAATACTAGGTGAAATTAAATCCCAACAACCATGGGATAAAAATTTAAATTCGGCACTGTATTCGATGAGGAAGCGCCAAAACGCTGCCACAGGGCAATCACCTAGCAAACTACTGCTAGGGTATGAGCTACTTCGACCAGGGCATTGGGAACACCAGGAGAATGAAACAGCAATTCCACCTTTAGAAGAGCGCATCGAAGAAGCTAGACAACACCAAGATCAATATCGCGAAAGGTACGACCAAGCCAGTGAACCAAGCCCACCATTTGAAATCGAAGCAGCAGTACTCACCAAGAGACGACCAAGAGCAGGACTAGCCACAAAATGGATAGGCCCTGGAAAAATTGTTAGTGTTCTTGGCGACAATTGCTACCTCGTTGATAATTTTGGCAGGGTAACCAGAGAGCATGCGAACAGTTTAAGACCAGCACCTGTTAGAAGGCCACATTATAATCATCCACTAGCTGATCCAGATGAAGAACAGCCTGTACCGGATGCCCCAGACCACATAGTGGTAGGCCACATAGATGATAATATCCCACATTACGAGGAAGGGGATCTGAATCGTATTCGACGTCGCCAAGCTGCTAGACGGGAATGGCAGCAACGGCTACGAACGAATAGAGAGGATCTAAACTCGTTTCCACCTCACGATGGATTTGACGGTGCCCTGGAGATGGCACCCGAAACCGATCAGGAAGAGGACCTCGAAGATGAAGGTATATTAGACAACTAAAAGTCTTTCGACACCTTAAGATGCTGTGTACATAGTTTATAATTAAGTTAGTTTAGATAGCTAGCCGCGATTCTCTGAGAAGGGGGCGTGTGTTATCGGGGTTAATTAATAGCTTAATTAGCATTATTTTTATAACTTAAAATAACCGATATTAAGATCAACATGAACCGCGACAATCTCTCCAAATTAACAAATAAACATGCTAAGCATGGTTAAGGCAGAGAGAAGACGATTTGTCAAATATACCAGAGAATACGGCTAAGCTTAGAATTAATTATTTATAAGATTAGCATAATTAGTATTAGTAATATTAGTAATAATGTAGTAATATCGCTTCTTTCGATTTAATAATCTGCAACTCGACTGGGATCAGGCGATTCCCATTGGCCGGTCAAGATCCGACCGCTCGGCCAATGGGGGACCGCACATTTCTTATAGGATTCAGATGGAATTAAGAATTTGGGCTACATTGATCACAGTCAATCAAATTACATATCGAAAGAAGCGCTATTTTTTATAGATTAATTTGGTATAAGTTTCATAAATGTAAGTTTAGAATTAAGACTAGATATTAAGGAAAATGCAAAATAGAAAGCGGACCCCCTAGGGTCACCCTTTGTACTTTTGATACCTATTGTTAGGAAATATATAAAAGGGGTGAACTAGAGCATGAGAAATCAGTTCTCGCCAAGACATTTTACCCAAACGCTCTAATTCTAATAATAAACAAGTTCTCTAGTAATTTAAATAATATCTGGGTTTTATTTAAACCAATATTTAAAATCCTCCAAACGATTACATTGATCACAGTCAAACTCCTCTAACAATCGTAATTTTCATTACGACTCAAACAAAGAGATCGACTAGTGATTTAATTAACAACAATAACCATAATTGTTTATAATAAACAAAAGTGATTCACTATACGCCGTTCATAAAGTCTGGGAAGTAACCAGCCGGAAGTGAAAGTAAAAGTGAAATTGAGAGCTCAGGTCTCTCCTCTAGGACAGGCGATTAATTAAGTACCACCCAGCTATTTAATTTATTGATAATTAATTAGCCCTTAATTAATCAAACTCTGTCCGACAACAGTATGTTATCGGGGTTAATTAATAGCTTAATTAGCATTATTTTTATAACTTAAAATAACCGATATTAAGATCAACATGAACCGCGACAATCTCTCCAAATTAACAAATAAACATGCTAAGCATGGTTAAGGCAGAGAGAAGACGATTTGTCAAATATACCAGAGAATTCGGCTAAGCTTAGAATTAATTATTTATAAGATTAGCATAATTAGTATTAGTAATATTAGTAATAATGTAGTAATATCGCTTCTTTCGATTTAATAATCTGCAACTCAACTGGGATCAGGCGATTCCCATTGGCCGGTCAAGATCCGACCGCTCGGCCAATGGGGGACCGCACATTTCTTATAGGATTCGGATGGAATTAAGAATTTGGGCTACATTGATCACAGTCAATCAAATTACATATCGAAAGAAGCGCTATTTTTTATAGATTAATTTGGTATAAGTTTTATAAATGTAAGTTTAGAATTAAGACTAGATATTAAGGAAAATGCAAAATAGAAAGCGGACCCCCTAGGGTCACCCTTTGTACTTTTGATACCTATTGTTAGGAAATATATAAAAGAGGTGAACTAGAGCATGAGAAATCAGTTCTCGCCGAGACATTTTACCCAAACGCTCTAATTCTAATAATAAACAAGTTCTATAGTAGTTTAAATAATATCTGGGTTTTATTTAAACCAATATTTAAAATCCTCCAAACGATTACATTGATCACAGTCAAACTCCTCTAACAATCGTAATTTTCATTACGAATCAAACAAAGAGATCGACTAGTGATTTAATTAACAACAATAACCATAATTGTTTATAATAAACAAAAGTGATTCATTATACGCCGTTCATAAAGTCTGGGAAGTAACCAGCCGGAAGTGAAAGTAAAAGTGAAATTGAGAGCTCAGGTCTCTCCTCTAGGACAGGCAATTAATTAAGTACCACCCAGCTATTTAATTTATTGATAATTAATTAGCCCTTAATTAATCAAACTCTGTCCGACAACAAGTACTGGACATAATTTAGTCCGCGGTCCTGTAAAGCCGATATACAGTGATACTGGAATTCCAACCGCCCAGTCACTCAAAGGGACCAGCCAAATAGGTATATTTCACCGGAAATATACCAAAGGTTAGTGGTTTATTAATTCTTTTAGCACCTTCAGTGCATGAATAAAATTTTATAATTAATTAAATTTTAAATTATTTCTGTAAACTACAGTATTAATTTACTTTCAAAAATTTAAATAAATCTATTGGCTAGTAGAAATCAGAGTTTTTATAACCACTGTCAGCTTCTCTGACAGTGGTTTATTTTATTTATTTTAATTTTTAATTAAAAATTTAATACAATTAAATTAAATTTAATTGCTACGCATCTAATTAAGCATCATCAGCATGGCTAGTAGAGCTTTAACAGTGGAGGACCTCCACAAACGAGTAACCTCCTTAGAGGAGCAACTCAGCGCTAGTTTAGCGCTAATAAGTGCTCTCCAGATTAGAAACTCTAATCTGGAAATAGAATTGGCAAAGAGCCAAAACAAGGAAATTAGCCATCCCTTGCCGCTGGAAAAAGATTCTGATGATGAATCTAGTATCCCGGCAACTGAGGAAACCATGGAGTTTTCGGATGATGACTCCACTTCAACAATAGGGACAGAGTCTCTATCAGGTTCAGTCAAAAGCGCCAAAAGAGGCGCAGAAGACGAATTTATTCTTGCTGGGTCTAGAAAGACAAAGCAAAGAAGACTAAGGAATTTTAGGGAAACCACTCCTGAAATTAAAAATTTCAATTCAGATTTTTCTGAATTGAAATCTCACCAGGAAAAATCACCAAAAAAAGGTGAAAAAACCGCCCCAGCGACACCAAAGGCAATCTCTGCCCCAAAGAGAGTAGCCATTAATTCCACCAAAGAGGTGGTAAAACCCAAAGGGGATGCAAAAGCACCCCAGCAATCGAAGGTGGAGAAAAAACCTCCACCAATCATTATCAGGGCTCCAGAGAGATGGACGGCCATTTCAAGAGCCCTAAAGGAGAAAAGGGTTACTCCTCTAAGTGCACGTGTGTGCCCAGATGGAGTTAGAGTACAACTCCAAACGTCAGAGGATTTCAGGACAACAACTTCGTTCCTCAAATCAAACAAAATATGTTATCATACATATTTTACCACCGAGGAAAAACCCTTAAAGAGGGTTTTAAGGCCCATTCCTCCTGCTATTTTAGAGCAGGAAATAAAGGAGGACTTGATAGAACAAGGACTCCAAATAATCAAAGTTACCCGACTGTCGAGGAAGACAGAGAACGGGAAGAAAATTGAATTCTCTTCTGTGCTAGTTGAACTAGCAAATCAAGAAGCAGAAAAGCGCTTTTGCGCTCAAAAGAAAGCACAAGTTTGCTTTCTAAACGTCAACGTGGAGCCAGTTAGGAAAAGGAAGGCAGTGATGCAATGTTATCAGTGCCAAAAATTCCATCACGGACAGGCCAATTGTCACGCAAAATCAAAATGCGTCAAATGTGGTAAGGACCATGAATCAAGGACGTGCGACAAACCAAAAGAGGTTGAGCCAACTTGTGCCAACTGTGGAGACGCTCACACAGCGAGCTATAAGGGTTGCAAAAGCTTCCCTAAGCCGCTAAAAAGCGCAAGCCAAAAGAGGCCAAATCCAGTAAAAATGCAGGCAGCCGTCAAGCCTGCCCAACAGCAAAGGCCAGCTAAACCAAAGATGGTGCAGCAGGCCCAAAAAGCAAAGCAGGTGTCCTCTGCTTTGCCAACATCAGCTTCATGGGGGATCAACTCTAGAAATGGAGAATCCTCAAAAGCAGGACCTTCCAGAAGGGAAGCAAAAACAAAAAACAGCAGCTCTGCGGAGGGGAGCAATGTTGAACAAAGCCTTATACACTTGTTGTGTAAGAGCATTCGTGGCGCGGCTTCTTTGAAGGATTCGACTGTCTTTTTGGACAACGAATTGCCAAAGATACTTCTGCAATGGTGCAGCAAGCGGAAGACAAATTAAATGTCTCAACAACAGCGGCAGCGCAACAATTTTAGGGCGGCTTTTTGGAATGCAAACGGCCTGGCAAAAAATCGAAATGAGCTCGTTCATTTCGCAGAAAGACACACGTTGGATGTAATTATGGTGAATGAAACTCACCTCAGTGCAAACAGCAGAGATCCAAAAATGGGCGGATTCACTCTTTATAGAAAAGACCGCGAAAATGGTAGAGGGGGAGGCGTAGCTATATATGTCAAAAACTCTATCAACCATTACCCAATGGAGCTTCCAGAACTTATTACTCTAGAAGCAACAGCAATTAGTCTGGTACTGGATGGAGGAAATATAGCATTGGTTTCATGCTATCTACCTTTGGGAAAAAATCTAGTAGAGACAGATTTTACTGCCATAAGGGACTGCAGCCAAGCCGTCATTGCAGCGGGGGACTTCAATGCTAAGCATACTGACTGGGGATGCCGAGTAGCGACTAGGAGTGGTCACACTCTTAGCCGTCTTCTTGATCAAAACCAAGACATAGTATTATTAGCACCTGACGAACCTACGCATTTTCCTGCGCGAGGAGTAGCTGATATCTTAGATATGGCACTCCTAAAAAATATTCGCGATAGTGTTAGTGTCGAAGTGATAATGGAACTTAGTTCTGACCATCATCCAGTGCTTCTCCTCCTAGGACAACAACCCGAAGCACAAGAAGACATCATCAGCAAGACCAAAACAGACTGGAAGAAATTTCAGAAAGTTTTGAATGAAGATCTCGGTCTAATCCCAACAATCGATTCGGAAGAACGATTGGAAGAAGCAGTTGTCAAACTGGAAGAAAAAATCACGGCAGCAGTCACAAACGCTTCTAAGTTCTTTTCAGAAGCTAGAAAATCATTTCAGAAACTACCTGCTTGGATAGTTGATCTGATTCGCGAGAAAAATAGAGCTAGGCGTTTGGCGCAAAGATCTAGACTTCAAGCGGACAGAACTGAATTCAACAGGTTAGTGACTGAGGTAAGATGGGCTCTTATTGATTTTCGCTCTCAGAAATGGGACGAAAAGATTGAGAGCTTGTCGATTGAAGACCACTCAGCTTGGGAGATGGTCCGAAAACTGAAGAGTCCCAGGAAACCTTTGCCACCAATTCACGGTGCACAAGGAATCGCCCACACTGATGAGAAAAAAGCTCAAGCTTTTGCGGACAGTTTGGAATTGCAATGCAGAACCTTTCTGGAGCATGCTGATCTGGACTTGATTGATGAGGTTGAGGACTTTGTCTCAAACAATCTTGAAGATGGAAACGAGGAGGCTATCATCACGCCTACCTCACCATCAGAAATTCGAAATATCATTCGCAAACTTAAAAAACGAAAGGCACCAGGTCCAGATAATGTATCCAATAGAGCTCTGAAAAATCTTCCAATCAAAGCTCTGGTATACATTACCACCATTATCAATGCCATTTTCACATTCCAACATTTCCCAAGTCGATGGAAATCTGCAAATGTAATTTTCTTACAAAAACCAGGAAAATCTCCCAAATTTCCGCAGAACTATCGACCTATCAGTCTTCTATCCGCAATTGGAAAAATTGCTGAAAGGGTTATTCGAAACCGCCTGGTTGAAAGTGTCACAGAACATAATCTATTGCCTGATGAGCAATTTGGATTTCGTTCGAAACACTCGACCACCGACCAAATTCTAAGAGTCACTGAATACTTCTCAGTGGCACTAAATTTCAAAAAGATCGGTGGAGCCATTTTCTTAGATGTTTCTAAAGCTTTTGACACAGTCTGGCATGAAGGGCTTATTTATAAGCTTCTTCATACAGACATGTCTAAACCGCTGGTGAGACTGATAAATTCCTTCCTTCTTGAAAGGAAATTCAGAGCTAGAGTCCGCCAAACCCTTTCTACCGAGCGCTCGTTGGAGGCCGGTGTTCCCCAGGGCTCAGTTCTTTCTACTCTTCTATATTCTCTTTTCACCAGAGATATACCCAAACCGCCGAATTCCCAAATCGCCGTCTATGCGGACGATACGGCAATCCTTGCTTGCTCCCTGAGTCCGGTTCTTATGTGCAGGTACCTACAGGAAGCAGCAACAGTCATCGAGGAATGGTTCTCCCGATGGCTTCTCAAAGTCAATCCAGACAAGAGTTCTGGACTGTTTGTGACTTGCAGGCGTAAATCACCTTCTACCACCATCCAGATGTTTGGGGAGAACATCAATTGGGAAAGAAAGGTAAAATACTTAGGCGTGATTTTTGATTCCAGACTTTCATTCATTCCACATGTGGACTACGTAGTCTCTCAAGCCAAAGGATCAATGGCAGTTCTGTTCCCGCTAATTTGCCCAAAAAGCAAATTAAGCATAAGGAACAAATGTCATCTCTACAAGGCGTGTGTCCGTTCGATAATGACCTATGCTATTCCGGCATGGGCTCATGTATCAAAAACTCGGCTGAAAAAGCTTCAAGTCGTCCAGAACAAAGCTATCAGGAGGGCATTTGGTGCTCCCTGGTACGTTCGAAATGACCAGCTCCACGCCGAGTCAGACATTCCACCAATAAGGAAGTTTATTAAAAGCCTCCTTATTAAATACCACGCTAGAGCCAAGGACCATCCAAATCCATTGATGAGAAAGGCAGTGGACTACAATGAGGATGATGAAACTCGACATAAGAGACCGAAGACAGCTCTGTTGATGGAAGTCGACTGGGAACCGACTCCATAAAAACCAACAAGAAAACAATCACCAGCTAGGAGGCAAACGCTAAGTACCAATCACTTATTAATATAGCTATATTAAGTACTAGTGATGTAAGTTTCGCATTCTTTATGCAATTCTAATCTTCTCTTTTAGAGTTCCAGCCTAGAGATATGGATTCCAGGAGTACTTACACTTGAGGAATGTATATCTTATGTCCGGGCAGTAAGCCAAAGCCCTTTTTAAAAACTGGAGGCACCAAATTAGCATATTGCTTTTGTTGCCTTCAAAATAAGTCGTTACATCCCAATGATGTATCGCTTGTCATTCTCGGTGTGTAATGAAGCTTGCCTCGATCCGCCGGATGTCAGATAGGGCAGAGGTGGGTTTTTAGTGGGTAAAAATCCCACATTACCGGCCAAACGGCCGGTGTCTTTTGAAGATTTTCCCCCTCTCAAAAAAAAAAAAAAAAAAAAAACGGGCAGTAGCTTTTTAGCTTTTAAAAGAGAAGTTTGGTGTAAATAAAGTGTACAATCAATTTTGAAATAGAAATATTTATTTAATTTAATTATTATTTGTTTTATTTTATTTAAATAATTTGCGTATATAGTAAACCATCAGCATTACATTGGCTACCGCAATTATTATTGCGATTTAACAGAGAAGGAGCCGATGTAATCTGAGCCTGCAATAGTATTAATTAATTAAATAATAATAATTTATAATTATTTATATAATATAATATATTAAAGTGCCGTTAAGTCTGGGAAGTAACCAGTACGAGAACAAATTTGGTGAAGTGAGTAATCAAACAAAACAAAAGAAATCGATATTTGAACAGGTTAATCCACGATTAATTAACAAATAAATAATTAATTAATTATTCAATACCTGTCCGATATCAAATGCTCTCAAACTTTAACATCTGATTCAGTAAATTCTTTTTCACAAATGTGGGAAGATTTGGCAAAATAAAATTTAGCTTCCTCTTTAGGTGAAAGAGGTATTATTGCTTTTATGGGCTCTAAATGTTTATGATTCTACTGCATGAGTTTCTAACGATGTTAAAAATTTTTATACACAATTTTCACTTCTAAAAATATTAAAAAAAGATAAGTCATCGTTGAAAGCACATTTTATATAGTATGCGCATGTATAAGGTTGGTGCAAATGTGTTTTTACATGAAAACTTTCTGTATTTGATTTAGAATTTGGTTGACAAGTAGCTAAAGGCATAAGTAAACACTCAAAATCAGCATATGCAACAAATGGAACTTTATATTTTTTTTGATAATTTTCAAATTGTAAAATATTTGATGGGATTAATTTACCGAATTTCGTTGTTCTCAGCTCTGTGCTAGGAATTTTTATAGCTACTGTAGTACAAGCTCTAAACCGTAAACATTGATGGAAATATTATTATTTTTTTCAAAAACTGTAATATTTTCCAATTTAACTAAAAAAACTATATCAGAAAAATTACACACTTGAGTAAAATACATATTCTTCTTCTGGAATCAAACGATTGTAACACTTGTATAATTAAATCATTAATTTAAAATATTTAGTTTAGAAACAAATATTATAATTGTTATTGCGATTAAATAAAATTTAAAAAAAAAGAAAAAAGCTTGCAGATCCAAATATTGAATATTTTAGTCAATGTCTTTAAGATAAAGGTTCACACGACACCAGACAAATAAATCTATAGGTACCATAAAGGGCCAATACTTGAAAGATAAGATTAGCACAATACCTAAGATCCTAACGATGAGACAAGGCAGATACGCCAATGAGGAAAAAATTAGGCACGCCGAAGATGACAAAAAGCAGAAACAAGACGGTAAGACCCCCCCATTACCCGTGCTATGCAATTTATAAAACTTGTGACTACAGCAACTTAGATCATTTTTCTGTATAAATTGACGTGCCAGTGTTGTGAATAATTTTTGTTGTGCCGTAAATGTAACAATTAAATTTGGGTGAGTCCTAATTCACTGAATTTGTTTATTTCTGACCGTCGTTTCATATTTTGAATATAGAATGAATTTGTATTTTAAATATAAAAAAACGAATCCTTGTGAGTCCTCATTCACTCAATTTGTTAATTTATAGCAGTTGTTTTACATTGTGAATATAAAATGAGCTTGTATTTTGAATATGAAATAACTAATTATTATTGATATTTTTGATGAAGTAACCATTTTTGCAAAAAATATAAATAAATTAACTAGTGCCAATTTATAGTCTTTTCCGTAAATAATTTTATTATTGTCAAATTATGTTTTGCTTAACTTTATGTTAATATTGGCAATTGTTTGGATAATTAATTACACTAGTTAATAGTTGAATTGCAACATAAATGTTTAACTAAAGTAGAATCAAATCTAAATGACAATAACTTTATCAAACTTAATATTTGCATTATGCTATAGTCTATTATTTTATAAACAGTAAAAACAATATTTTTGGTTGATAAAATAAATTAAATTAATTATTAATTTAAGAATTTAATTAGTCGAATTTATGATAAGCATTATCGTAAAGTTTCACATTTTCTTTCTTTACTATACAAGCTGCTCGAAATAAAATAATAATTTAATTGAAAAGTTATCCAATTAATTAATCAAAAGTTTGATAAACATTATTTATTTAAAGTTGTGTGAGAGTTTTTGATTTTATAATAATTTATAGTTATTTTCTAAAGTAAAAATAAGCCAATAAGGCGCTAAATCGCTTGTATAATTAAATCATCTCGATGAGAGCCATATGGCATCTTAAGTAAAAGAGGGGGAACATGGGCTTAGCATCCCTGGAAGGGTGGAGTCTAGTCAGTCAGCGGAGAAGGTTGATTAAAGAACGGTGACAGCGGTCGGACGGGCAGTATTATGAGTATTTAAACTGTTAATTGTTTATTGAAAGAGAAAGATAGTTAACGTGTTGATCTTTTGATCATATGTTGTTTTGTGGTATAAATGTGAATTCAGTGCTGTCTCCCTGAATTCCGAGGAATAATGTGAATTCAGTGCTGTCTCCCTGAATTCGGTGGATTAATGCAAATTCAGTGCTGTCTCCCTGAATTTGGAGGAATAATGTGAATTCAGTGCTGTCTCCCTGAATTCGGTGGATTAATGTAAATTCAGTGCTGTCTCCCTGAATTTGGAGGAATAATGTGAATTCAGTGCTGTCTCCCTGAATTCGGTGGATTAATGTAAATTCAGTGCTGTCTCCCTGAATTTGGAGGAATAATGTGAATTCAGTGCTGTCTCCCTGAATTCGGTGGATAAATGTAAATTCAGTGCTGTCTCCTTGAATTTGGAGGAATAATGTAAATTCAGTGCTGTCTCCCTGAATTCGGAGGAATAATGTGAATTCAGTGCTGTCTCCCTGAATTCGGAGAAATAATGAGGTACCGAAACAATGAAGACATCATTGAGAACACGATGTTAAAGAAAAGGGGTGAAGAGAATCCTGCGAGGGGGAGAAAAGCCCCCGGTGAGTTACTTTACAGGTATTATTGACAGGTACATTATGTGTAAATATGTTTCATGTGTCGCCCAATCGATCCGTCTGACTGCTCAAGCGTTTCTCTAACAATGAATATAGAGGGGTGAGTTGAAGTAGATTGTTGATGATAATGTAGCTGGCTGTTGCTATTCTGTGCACTGTTTTCGAGTGAATAATTAAGGCTAATAATCGTAGAACATAGACATCCTGACAAATTTATTATGGAGAAAGAGATAACTGTTATTTAATTCAATTTAATTGTTAAAATTTGGCAAAACGTAAGATTAGAATAAAAGAGTCTTACAGTTGTTACAATTATTGCTGTTGTTTGGTTACATTAACATTAATAATATATTAAAAATTGATTGGTAAATAATTCTATTTTCGTAACCGCTGCACTGCATTAACTTTCTTGAAATATTGACATCTTTCGGAAAAGACCGTGTCGAAAAGTTAATTGAAATTGTCGACGTTTCGCACTCCATCGGTAGAGGCGTCATCAGGACAGGGAAATAAAGATGAGAACAAACACGGTAACTCAACGTGTGAACCACGCTGGAGGCGAAACTTATTCTGAATAAGTTTGGTTGAATTTGGCTGAATTAGTGCCGCTAATTTTACCTGAAGAGGAAGCTAAATTTTATTTTGCCAAATCTTGGCACATTTGTGAAAAAGAATTTACTGAATCAGATGTTAAAGTTTGAGAGCATTCGCACACTAGTGGCTTCTTCTGGGGCGCAACTCATAATGCATGTAATTTAAATATTAAACATCCAAATTTTTTTCCAATTTTTTTCTATAATTTAACAAATTATGATATGCATTAATTTGTAAAGCAGTTAGCTTTACATCGCGAAAAAATTGAAGTGATTGGTAAAACCAAAGAAAAGTATCTTTCACTAACTAAAATCCTTGATGTTGGTGAATACAAAAATAAAAACGGACAGACTGTAAAAAAAAAGTTTAAATTACGTTTTATAGATTTGTATCAACTTTTATCATCTTTTTTAGAGACTTTAGCTGATACTTTAGAAGCATATCAATGTAATGAAATCAATAAATATTTTCTACTTGATGAACAATTTTTCTTAATTAGACAAAAAGGTGTGTTTTCGTATTCATTTGTAGACGATTGGGATACACTAGATTTACAGCAATTACCCGTCATACAAGCGCGCTTAATTAGTATGGTCAACTTCTGAATGTAAAACGTTGGGTGATTATTCAGATATTTATTTAAAATTTGATGTTTTATTACTTCGCGATGTTTTTGAAAACTTTTGAGAAGCTTCTTTAAACGCCTATGATTTAGATCCTGCGCAATATCTTACTATACCATCTCTGAGTTGGAATTCTATGTTGAAATATACACAGGGTGAATTAGAACTTTTAAGACATAGATATGATTAGTACGTGTGTTAGGCGAATTTGTAAAGCAAACAACCCCTTGATAGATAATTATTATTCGAAAGATCCCTTATCTTATATTTTATATTTGGATGCTACCAATTTATACGGATGGGTAATGAAACAATATTTACCCACTGGTAAATTTAGATGGTTAAATGAAAATGAAATAACTACTTTTGAAATTTTTTAAATATCTCCTACTTCAGAAGACGGGTATGTACTTGAAGTAGATTTAGCTTATCCAAAAAAATTACATGATTATCAAAATGATTTACCTTTTGGTCCTGAAAATGTTGTACCGCCAAATAGAAAATTGCCAAAACAATACCAAATTTAAATAATAAATCAAATTATATCATACATTATTACATCACTTTACAGCAAACCTTAAAACATGAATAAATTTTTTTTTAATTTATAGAATATTAACTTTTAAACAAACTGCTTGGCTTGAAAAATATATCGATCTAAATTCAAAATATCGCGCGGAAGCTAAAACCAAATCAGAAAAAGATTTGCGAAAACTATACAATAACAGTGTGTTTGGCAAAACTATGGAGAATGTTGATAAATAGGCATCAAAATTGCAACTCATTGGTCAAAAAAAACTCGTGAATTTGGTGCAAAAACCTGGCTTGCAAAACCAAGTTTAAAAATTTTTACTATATTTTCCAAAAACTTGATAGCAATGGAAATGAATAAAGTTTTTGTAACATATGACAAACCGGTTTATGTAGGTTTTTGCATTTTGGATCTGGCCAAAACTATTATGTATGAATTTTTTTATGATTTTTTTAAACCTAAAAATCAGAATAATATTTCTCTTTTATACATGGATACTGATTCACCAGTATTAGAAATATTCACTGAAAATATTTATGAAGATATAAAACAACGTAATGATAGATTTGATTTTTTCAATTATTCAAAGTTTAGTAGTTATAGAATACAGCCAAATGTATCACTTGTTGGTAAATGAAGGATGAATATGCAGGTGCGCCAATTAAAGCATTTTACGGTACTAGTGCCAAAGCATATTGTGTTGACTTGAACGACCACACTAATAAAAAAGCTAAAGATGTAATATTTAAGTTTTATTTGCATGACATATACACAGAATTACGTTATAAAGTTGCACTGTCATCAGTAGACGATAAACGCTACGTAGTACAAAGTTCTAATAAAACATTAGCATAGAAGCTCCGGATCTGGAAAAACTAATGCTTTACTAAGTTTATTACTTCATGAAAACGGCTTACGTTTTTCGAATATTCCAAAACATCGGATCAACCGAAATATAAATTTTTAAAAACAGTTTTGGAGCCTATAAAACAAGTCTCTTACATAGAGTTTGAAGATAGTAAAGATGTTTTATCTCCACAACAAGCTAAACCACTTTCAATCATAATTTTTGAGGATGTCATACGTGAAAATCAAAGCATAATACCTGATTACTTTTGATTTGAAAGACATTATTATATCGATTGCTTTCGTTTAGCTCAAACCTATTCAGCCGTGCCAAAGCAACTTATTTGTGATAATACTAATTTTGTGTTTTAATGATCACGTAAATTTGGATTTGTCATTTGAAAAGTTTCAAGACATATGTACACACTGTTCGTAAAATTCTTATGATTTTTAGTGATTGATAAAGATTCTGAAATATCTAATGATCGATATAGCAAAGACTTGAGCTCAATCTCAAAAATTGTAAAATCTTTACGTATTCTTATTTCAACTAACAAAAAAGTGCAATTTGTTTCGTATAGAGATCCACACACACTAATTAAGCGCCTTCAAACGTTGGTTGCATCAAAATTAGCAAGAAATATGAACAATGAGAACGATTTTAATTATATTATAAACGAGATAAAGAGGAAATTATTAAATTTTAATTATAAAAGAGCCTTTAAAAAGAGATATTGTCAATGAATTACATAAGCCTGCTAGAGTTAATTATCCAAGACATGGTGTAATTGTCAAGGGTCTTAATGATTTATATCAGTGTGATTTAGTTAGTTGAAATGATTCCATATGCTACAATCAATAAAGAATATAGATATATATATTTTTATAATAATAAATTTATTTTGAAAACACGTGGGGAGCTATCCTATTAAAAATAAAAATTTACGGGAAGTGCACTTAGGTTGAATAAAATGATCACATTTCTATTTTTACAATTTTAAAATTTATCGTAGCCATCTTAAATTCAAAGAATTTTATTAAAGTAGTCATGTTGATTGAGTATTGATTGATTAGTGTTTGATTCTTGGTATCCCACAATTTACATTTTTTTGCTTAAAAGAGTCTAGTTTAGCTCTCGCTATTGTTTTATGGTATATAAATTTCAAAAACACATCATATCAACGTGACGATGGTTAATCATCGTCGGTCGTCGGAGAAACAATTCTATGTGCAGCTGCGTAATTAACTATGGCTAGTTAAAAGCGCATGCGCAAACGGTTATGGCAAATAATCTAAGATCAAAACAACAGGTGTTAACGCTTAGGGTCATGTGCCAGGTGTTCCAAAGTCGGAACAGCCGTCTTACCGATGTATTTCTAATTCAAAGAATTTTATTAAATTGAAGTTGATTAATTGTTGATTGATTATCGATTGATTATTGATTATTAATTTTTAATTATTTATTACTGATTATTGATTATATATTATTGATTATAGATTACTAATTATCGATTATTGATTGTCGACTATAATTCGTAATAATGGATTTAAAAACTTTTTTTTGTTTTTTTAGAAGGTAGGAATCTTCTAAAGATTATCAGCGTTGTCTATCAGAGCTTGCTGGTTAGTTGCTCTTACTATCAGTGCTAGATCGTCAGCGTATCCAATAGTAGTGGTGTTTCTGGTTCTAAGTTCTAAGTTCTAAGTTCTAATTCTAAGTTCTAAGTCCAATACGTCATCGTACAGCAAATTCCACAGTGTAGGTCCTAAGACTGATCCCTGAGGAACTCTAGTATTAATGTTTACTAAAGTATTATTATAAATCATTATTCTTCTATTTGTCAAATAGCTTGCAATAAAGTTTATTAAATATGCAGAAATTTTTTTTTCCTGTAATTTTTGGACAATAATGTTCTGGCTCGCCGTGTTAAATGCGTTTTGGACGTCTATTGTTACCAGTGCGCAGAATTTACAGTTATACTTTTTAACGGTTTTTAGTGCCATACCAACCGCTTGAACTGTACATTTTCCACTTTAAAACCCAAACTATAGAGTACTTAAGCCACCTCTTTTTTTCCAGCTCGTTGCTTAATCTGTTCTTGATAAGATGCTCTAAAAGCTTCATCGATGCATTTAGTAAACAGATCGGTCGATATGAACTTGCTAATTCTGTGGGTTTTCTAGGCTTTGAAATCAAGACGAGCTTAGCAATTTTCCACTCGTAAAATTCTTAATACGTGAGCAGACTATTGAAAATTCGTAGTCACCATACTGAAGCCAATTTAACCGACATTTTAACTGCTTTGGCAGGTATTTTATCCGCCCCCGGTGCTCTGCCGTTTCAAGCCTGTTGCAGCTGTGTGTAGTTCATCTGAAGTAAAAGGCATAAAATTGCTGTTTATTTGGCATATTTTACACTCGTCAACAGAAAACGGAAAGAGTTCTTTGGCGATTTTTGTCTTTATGTTAGCGTCTAGCTTATAAGGTTTTAAATTTTCTTTTTTTTTGGCTACAATTTGATAAGCGTTATCTTAAATATTTTCGTCAAGTTCTCTAATTAAATTATCCCACATTTTTCTTTCCGTTTCTTTAATCTGGTTTCTGAGTTCTCTTTTACAAAGTTTGTAAGCAGTTTTTATTGTGTTATAATCTTGGTTGCTTATTTTGTTATTTTTGGCTGCCTGCATTTGTTTTCGTCTGAGCTTGTTACACTCTGAACGTTTTTCAGCAATTGTGTCGTTCCACCAATAAGGTGCTTGAGCTTGTTTTTCCCTGTACGTACTAGTTTTTTTGCTTGTTGCAGAGTTCTAGTGCTTGTTTTGTATGTTGTGCTATGTTCAACTGCAGTTAACTCAATGATTGTTTGGAACATTTTCCAGTCTATATAATGTTTCACCCAGTTGCTTGTTTTTTTTTGGGTAGTTCTATTATCTCAAAATAAATATACTTGTGCTCTGTTATGGTCTCCTTGTCAAGAACCCTCCAGTTATTAATTTTTTGGCAACTTTGTTTGTTGCCATTGTAACGTCTATAAAAGATTCACTTTTCCTTTGAACAAATATAGGTTTAAGTCATGTGTTAAAAACAGTTATGTCCCGTGCAGACATCCATTGCTGCCAATATTCGCTTTTTTTGTGTTTAGTAGTTGATCCACACTGGGGTGATTTAGCATTAATATCTCCTAAAACTATAGCCTCGGCTTGGTTAATGTTTCTCATGATGTTTTCTACTTTTTGTTCGGTTCGCTTACGATTAGTAAATCAATTTGCTTGTGAATGGCAATTGCGTAAGCCATGTCCTGGGCTACATAGGCTCGCCCAACGTTTGCCTGTAGAACTTTGATTGATTTTTTAACTTATGTAGACATGCTTGCAGTAGCAAAGCTGCTGTGTTTATTTTCTACCTTTGTTTGGTTTTTGATAATTGTGCGGTAATAGGGGCATTTTGTTTGATCCGGCCTATGTTCTTCTTGTTTACACAATAGACAGTAACTTCCGTTTTGACAGTTTTTAGCTTTATTATTTTCTTGTCCACATTTTAGACAAAAATGTTAGTGTTATCTTTTCTTTTACATTCGTTAGTATAGTGCTCAAATTCTAGGCATCTGTAGCACCAGATAACGTTCACTCGCTTTTTAACTTTGGACCATTTCCATCCAATTTTTATGTCTCTTTTATTGATGAGCTGGTTTGCTATTTCTTTTTTAACAGCAACTGTAGCTGTTTGATTTTCTCTTAAGTTTGGCCTGCATGATGTAATTTTGACATCAATTTTTCTGGCTCTCTCAATGCCGTTTCTTACAGCTTCTTTAGTTTGTTGATTGCGTTTTGTAGTTTTTTTAACTGTTTTAACTTTCACTCTAATTTCTTCAATGTTAACACTGCTTTTAATCTTGCAAAGAATGCCCGCGTATCAACTTCCTTCGGATTTGATAATTATTTTTTCTGTTTGCGGTTTCTAACTAATTGTCTTATGTTTTTCTTGTTTTGTTTTTGACAATTATCTCCATGTTAATTTTTTTCTTCCGACAGACGCTTTCTTAAATATAATTTATCAAGTCTTCCTATTGTCACTAACTTGGTCTGATTTACACCCTGCTTCTCCATCTCTTGTCCTAGCTCCTGTATTATATAATACACTTTTTAATATCGTTTATTTTCTCGTCGTTTAGTGTAAAAGGTAATACATATATAGACAACTCTTGAGATCACCAGTTTATCTCGTTTCCTACTTGCAGACTTCATATTAGTTTTTATGTATTCTACTACCCCTTCTGTTAGTTCTTTTTTTACAATTGTTCCAATTTCATGATAACTACCTTTCAACTCGTCTAGCTTGGTGTGTGATGAGAGGGGGTCTATGATAATAGCTATATTCCCGTCTAAGTCTTTCAATGAATTTAATTCTAATGTTTTAGTAGTTTTAAAACATTTTTCGGGCCAATCCATGTCGATTATTTTTTCCATTTCTGCCCACTCATCTTTTTCATCTAGTAGCGTTTCCAGTATGTTGTATTTATTCTCTTCAAATTTTAAGATCTTACGATGAATTGATATTTCGTCGGTCTGCACTCCAATATCTTGAACGTGTGTGTGTTTGGTCGCTGGCATTAATGATCTTACTTAATAATTCTCAGTATCTGCGTCTTGTTCCTTTTTTCCTAATTTGATGGTTTCTGGTCATAGCAAGTCTCCAATATGCTCATTTTTCTGTTTAATGTCTTAAAAGTGTCTACAACCTGCCTTGTCGTTGCTTTTATTTCATTTCATGTTTTCGAGCTTTCTTTCACTTGTTTATTCAGCTTCTCTACTTTTTAATTAATTTTTTTTTAAATAGAAAGTACAGCCGTCATTTCCGTGTTTGTAAGTCTATTATCTGCAATGTCTTTCAATTCTCTTTTTCCTTTTAATTTTTTGGACTTTTGGTCTTACCTGATTCTTTACACCTTTCAAACAACTAAAATATTGGACTCATAGTCACCTCCTTGTCTTCTACCTGCTCTATAAATTGTTCCTGTTCTATGTACCCTTCGGCGGTAGCGCTGAGCACATCATTCAAATTACTTTTTCGGTTTTTTTCAATCTCTGGATCGATGTGCGCCTGATTGTAGGATCATCTACGTCTTCCAAATCATATCGTGAGAAAACGCTGTTTCTGCCAAAAAACTTTCAGTACATTCGCTCTTCTCATTCCTTTAACTTCCTGTCATTTTGACTCTTTCTGAGCTTTGGTTTTTCCAGATTGGCGTTTGTCTTTCTCTTTCGCTTTTTTCTTCACTGATTTTATTATTGTTTGACTTCCAGTCGCTTGCTGATGATCGGGGGGAGCCTGGTCGCCTTCTCACCTCACCTACTAAAACTAGGGTATCTAGTCCTTGCTCCGTAGACTTATGTTCCTTATTATCGCTTATCTCATAGTATTTGAACAACATTCTTCTTAGAAACTGCCCAAATTTTTAAGAAATTAGAAGAGTTAAAAGAAAACGAGTCGAAAAAGAATGACCTCTAGCTCTCGGCAATCCTAATAGCGTAGGGATTAAGAAAAAAAGCAAACATGCGTCTAGAAAGGCAGATATAGATTAGAGAGATAAGAAGGGAGTGACACAAGTAAGTGGAGCAATGCCACTTCTAGCTGGGGACCACGTGTTTGCCACCTACGTACTTACAAGATGTAAGCTCCTGGGGGAAGATTTTATGAATTAAATATGAAAAATTTAATTACATTTTTTTAAATTCTTAAAAAAATCTTAAAAAATCTTATAAACTTTAAAAAAAATTTTAAATTATATAAAAAAATAAATTAAAGTCTTAAAAATATTTAAAAAGATTTAAAACAATTTTTAAAGACCTTTATTCCAAAATTTTTAAGTTAAAAATTATCGAAAATAATCTGAATTTTTAATTAAAAATGTTTTCAGCCATTTCATAACATTTAAATATTTTTTTTAAAATAGTTTTTAGTGATTTATTTCTACTTTTAGTAGTTTTTAAGCATATTAATAAATTTTTAAATTAAATATAGAATGTTCAACTATATTTTTTTTAAATTATTAAAAAATTCTTAAACATTCTAAAAAAAAATCAAAAAATCTTTAAAATTATTTAAAAAATTGTAAAAAAGTTTTTAAATTAAAAATGATCAAATATAATTTAAATTTCTAGAAATTAAAATTGTTCAAAGCATTTAAATATTCTTTGTAAGTAAATTTTAGTAATTAACTTTTACTTTTAGTAAGTTTTAAACGTACTCATAAGTTTTGAAAATTAAATATAAAAAGTTAAATTAAGTTTTTTTTAAATTATTAAAAAAATTTTTAAAATTCTTAAAAAATTTTTAAAATTTTTTAATTATTTTAAAGATTAAATTAAACTTTAAAAATTATTTAAAAATGCTTGAAACAGTTTTTGAAATTGTTTAAAAAATTTTAAATATAAAATTATTGAAAATCTAAATTTCTTATTAAAAATGTATTAAACTTGAATAAAATGTATTTTTACTTTTAATAATTTTTAAACGTTAAATCAAAAAATTCAAATAAACCTTGAAAGTAATTTAAAAATGTTTAAAGCATTTTTTAAAGACGTTTTAAAAATTTTAAATTAAAAATTATCGAAAATAATCTAAAACTTTTATTAGAAATGTTTTAAGCCATTTCAAAACATTTAAGTAATTCTTTTTAAGAAGTTTTTAGTAATTTATTTATACTTTTAGTATAAATAAATTAGTATAGTAATAATAAAATGCAATTATACAAATCTTTTTAAATGCAGATGATGCCGTTGTTGTTATTTGAAGTGGTTTTTTGCGTATGTTAGAATATTTAAATCTTTGACACTCATCGCAGCATTTTACAGATTTCTCTATGTCGTTTCGCAATTTATTCCAGAAATAGTATATCTTAATATTATTGTACATTCTTTTGATTCCCGCGTGTCCTCCTGTTGGTAGAATGTGGAAATCGTTAATTACTATTTGTTGCTGTTCTGTATCTATTATTTCTTGTGCACTCTTAATAATAGAAATGTTTATACCGGTATCTTTAAATAACTTGGGGTTTTTTAATATTTGCTTTAAAATTTGCGCGCTTTCTGGATTTTTCCTTATTAAGATTTCCAGAATATGAAATTTTTTACATATCTGCTCCAGGTCTCTCAACAGTGTACTTAATACTCCTGTCGATCGAGGTTTCTGGGTTAGGTAAAGTTCATTCGACAGTTTGTCGTATATTATTTCCCTTTTTGAATATAGTTCATTACATCTTAATAATTTTTGTACTTCTGTTTCTGAAATGAACTTGAGTTTGACAGAATTTGGAGAAGGTTTCAACAGTTCTACAATACCGGGATGGCCAGTACCGATATCCATAGGGTCGTTGATAATATCTTCTTTGGATTCTATGTTTTTTTTGTGTTGTGCTCTTGTAATTACATTTAATGTTTCCTCAGTTGTATTACGCAATTTTTTTAGTTTGTTTGTGTCTAATTGGATTCGTAACAGAGCATCTGCTGTGATATTGTCTTTTCCTTTAATATAATGTATGTTAAAGTCGTATTCTTCTAATGTTAACCTGAGTTTAGTGAGTCGGCTCGATGGATTAGTCAGACCAAATAAATAGATCAGTGGTCTATGATCTGTATAAATATCAAATTTTTTGTCAAATAAATATGGTCGAAATTTCTTTACTGTCCAACAAATGGCTAATAGTTCCTTTTCTATAGTGGCATATAATTTTTCATATTTGTTAAACGACCTACTAGCGTATGCTACAGGTTTATCATCCGCATTTGATAAAACTGCACCGATAGCATAGGCAGAAGCGTCTGTTCGAAGTATGAACTTATTTGTTTCGGTAAAATCAGGATATTGTAATACAGGTGGATTTATTAGTTTTTCTTTTAATGTCTCAAAAGCTTTTTGACACCATTCTGTTCATTCAAATGTTACGTTCTTTTTTGTGTCATGTAATGATCCTTGATGGTAGGGAACCAGAAAAGATTACCAATATGCAATAATTTATTTGGTACACCATACTACATTACTACTCTACGGATACGTTCTTTTTGATAATTGGTTCAAAGGATTTGCAATTTCAGCAAAATTTTTAATAAATTTTTTGTAATAATTCGCGAATGCAACAAAACGTTTGACTTCCGCTGCATTTGTTGGTGTAGGATAGTCTTTTACTGTTTATATACTGTTTATAAATTATACAATTTGTATAATTTAATCCTGATAAAGCTATAGTCACAGCTCTTGAAAAAGCACTGGGACTAATCTTTAATTCCATCGGTAAACGAGTAAGTTGAAATTGTCCTTTTTCTGTAGTAAAAGCAGTGTACTGTCTTGACTTTTGATCTAATTCAATTTGATAATATCCTTGAGTTAAGTCTAAGTGTGAAAAGTAAATAGGACCTGATAAAGCATCTAAAATTTCATCGATACAGGGTAAGGGAAACTTGTCATCCTCTATATGCCTGTTTAATTGTCTATAATCAATTACCGGACGCCATTGTTTTGCGCCGTTTTTACTGTCTTTCTTTGCGACTATTAATAATGGAGAAGACCAAGGAGAATTGGTTTTCTCGATAATTCTATTGGATAGCATTTTATCAACTTGTTGATTTATTTCCGTTTTTTGACTATGAGGTAAACGGTAAGGTTTGATATAAATAGATGTTGTCCCGTTTTGTAACTGGATCTTTTGTTTGTAAATGTTTGTTGTGGTGAGTCGGCTATGGTCTAAATGAAAAACGTCAGCAAATTTTGCACATATTTTTTGAATAGAAGTTGCTTCTTCAGTATTTAAATCATGTGTGAGAGTTTTTGATTTTATAATAATTTATAGTTATTTTCTAAAGTAAAAATAAGCCAATAAGGCGCTAAATCGCTTGTATAATTAAATCATCTCGATGAGAGCCATATGGCATCTTAAGTAAAAGAGGGAGAACATTGGCTTAGCATCCCTGGAAGGGTGGAGTCCAGTCAGTCAGCTAAGCGGGCGAGAGTAAGAATTTTGATTAAAAAAAGGCAGAAAGCGGTCGGACGAGCAGTATTATGAATATTTACAGTTAACAATTGTTAATTGTTTATTGAAAGAGAAAGATAGTTAACGTGTTGATCATATGTGTTTTGTGGTATAATGTGAATTCAGTGCTGTCTCCCTGAATTCGGTGGAATAATGTGAATTCAGTGCTGTCTCCCTGAATTCGGTGGATTAATGCAAATTCAGTGCTGTCTCCCTGAATTTGGAGGAATAATGTGAATTCAGTGCTGTCTCCCTGAATTCGGTGGATTAATGCAAATTCAGTGCTGTCTCCCTGAATTTGGAGGAATAATCAGTGCTTATGGACTCGAGTCAATCGAGTCCATGGAGTGGTTGTCAAAGTCCAATGAGCCTGGTGATGGAATAATGAGGTACCGAAACAATGAAGACATCATTGAGAACACGATGCTAAAGAAAAGGGGTGAAGATTGAGTCAATCGAGTCCATGGAGTGGTTGTCAAAGTCCAATGAGCCTGGTGATGTCTTCCACTATCAGTTCGAGAGGAAGAGAATCCTGCGAGGGGGACAAAAGCCCCCGGTGAGTTACTTTACACGTATTATTGACAGGTACGTTATGTGTAAATATGTTTCATGTGTCGCCCAATCGATCCGTCTGACTGCTCAAGCGTTTCTCTAACAATGAATATAGAGGGGTGAGTTGAAGTAGATTGTTGATGATAATGTAGCTGGTTGTTGCTATTCTGTATACTGTTTTCGAGTGAATAATTAAGGCTAATAATCGTAGAACATAGACATCCTGACAAATTTATTATGGAGAAAGAGTTAACTGTTATTTAATTCAAGTTAATTGTTAAAATTTGGCAAAACGTAAGATTAGAATAAAAGAGTCTTACACATGTATATTTATAATGTCTAGTAGAGTGTCGACTCTACTTACATTCTTTTCGGTGACCTCAAAATTCTGTATTTCGTAATTTGATAATTGTTCGACTTTTGGCTGAAAATTTCTTAATATAATTTCTTTATCGTTAAGGTTTAAAATTTTTACTGGAATAGAATTGTTGTGTGGCTGTGCTAATATAACACCATTACATAATTCCTGTGGAAGAGTAATGCATGCTTTATTTGTGTTTACCTTTAAATAATGAATCGTTTCACATCGTGGCGGTATTTTAATTTTTTGTTCCGTATCCGAGATAAGTGATATCGAAAATTTGTAACCTTTGTTCCAAAATGAAAATAAAAATTTTTCATAATCTATAATCGCTGAATATTTATTAAAAAAATCTGCGCCTAAAATTCCGTGAACATTTTCTCTGAAATTATCTATGATATGAAATTTATGTGTTTTATAGAGAATTATTGGTTTTGAAAGTTAGATTAATTGTGCCTTCAGAAAAAATTGAACCCGAAACGCCTTTAATTTCTACTCTCGTTGCCGTGTTAACATTTTGATTTTCGGCTAATGATTGTGCTGTAATTACACTAATCGATGCGCCAGTATCTAATAAAAATTTAAAATTTTGACTCCGATGCTGTAGGTGAATGTAGTTAAGACCATTTAAATTGAAAATTTCTAGTGCGTCGCTCTTTTTAGGGACGAAAAATTTTTTTATTGTTTACTGACGATTGCATTTGCTTGTTTTCAGTTGGAGTTGCTGTGTTAGCAAATTCATTTCCGCATGATTCCATTAGGTAATTTCTATGTTTATTGTTGTGATTTGGAAAATATTTTTTACGTTCCTTTGGACCGGTGTATGTATTATAACGTTGCTTGTTATATTGAGAAGAAGTGTTTGGCTTGATGCGATTAAATCCCGAATTTGTATTTTGAAATTCCTGATTGTTTCTATAATATTTCTTATTATTATTAAATGTACCTGATTCCCTTCTTGAGTTTTTTTATTATTGTTAATATAGTACATCGCACTGGATACTCCATTTTTTGTTATTTTTTCATCTTGAGCGCTTCTAATCGCTTCGTTTAAACTAGCATAGTTTCGCGCTTCTATAATTGTTCGTATTTCTGAATTTCGCAACCCCGTGGTAAATGAACTAATTGCGATTTTTTCATTAATGGGTTTTTAACGTCCGCGCGGTCAATAGATTTTTCAATTGGTCAATAGATTTTTCATTTTGTTTTAGGTTGTGTAATTTTACAGAAAGAGCTGCTGTAGATTGCTTTGAAAATAATTGAATTTTCATTGCATTTAACAATTCTGTATTTGATGCATAGGTAGAGTTCAACTTAAGCTTTGCGTTGGCAGTTAATCGCGTTTTAAGAACATATTTTGTAAGCATTAATTTTCCATTTACGTCTAATAATTCGTCATAAAGCTCACTGTTATCTATTAGTTGCTTTGTTGTACTCTCTCTACCATCCATTAAAGGAAGGAGGCTGGACGCCGTCCGTAAGTCGAATTTTTCTCCCATTATCTCAACGTTAGTAATTATTCTACTATTTAATATATCTTTAACATTAATTATAAATTCCCTAATATTTGAAACATAACCTATCGCTTTCTTGACAATAATCGGATTATGTTGTTTCGCATTAAAATTATTCCTAATTTCTAAAAATTCTTTCTCTAACCTACTTATCGTTTAATTTATTGCAAGTAGACTCGGCATTTGACCGCACTTGTTGATTGTCTTTTATTAAATTTTTGTTAAATA
The DNA here is from genome assembly GCA_947359425.1 of Lagria hirta. Classification (NCBI taxonomy): domain Eukaryota; kingdom Metazoa; phylum Arthropoda; class Insecta; order Coleoptera; family Tenebrionidae; genus Lagria; species Lagria hirta. The sequence goes on from OX375804.1 coordinate 17,387,951, forward strand.
CCTTTAGTTCCTCGTATATGTTCTCAAACTCTTCCAGTTTGGTTGTCATAAGGGTTGAATGTGTAGATTTGACGAAGCTTCATACGGTCTCGGAGGCGAGTAACTCTTGGCTCCGTCGAACCTGGATCCTGATGCTTTTCTCAAACTTGTTCTTACCATGCCGATAGCAGCAGATGCATATGGCCAGGACAATTGAAATAAAAGCGGTAATACCCAAAATTTCGCTTACTGATAGCTGTTGTAGATCTGTTCCTGCTGATATTCCTCCGCTATTTCCAGTAATAATGACCTCTTCTTTAGATTGAGTCGTACCCATGATTCTTTTTTTATTGTTTGTTTTCTTATGTGTGGGAACTGATGATGAGTCCAGAAGATTTATTGAACTTAACCAGCAGGATGAACGCCATGTGTTGCTTCTTGAGGGTCAACCTTAATGACTCTTTTCAATCAGAAAATTCCATAGGGTTATATCTTTGGTTTTTGAAAATGTTAGTTGAATAGATTTCAAGTATGTATTTATGACAAACACATTGCCACATAATCTTTGGTTAAAATTAGGGTAGGTGTCATTTTCGACGTATTAACGTATTTTGTTCTATTTCATCTCAACATATTTATGGGGGTTTTGAGTGTTCGACGAGAATCAAACTGACCTATTTAAAATCTTAGAATTCGTGTGAAAACACTTTAAGGGTGTTTAAATAATTGTTTACAAGACGTATTGTATGAAAGGGGACATGAACAAAAATTAGTAACAAGATTATGTAAATTTCATGAAGTATAGAGTAATCACCAATTTTAAAGAGAAAGCTCTAGTTAATATTTTGTTTTAGTTGATACTGGGTCACTATTAATTCGATAAATGTTGACTTAAGATTTAAAACTAATAAAATCATTGAAGGTAAAGGATTAAAATGTTGAAAATTGATTGGTGTAAGTAGATTATTGCGATTTGAAAAAAATATATATATGTATTTTGAAAAGTATTTTTATGAAATTATATCTTGTCAACTCAGTCCATATGGTAAAGATAACTTTCTTTTGACAGCTAACTGAAAAACGAGAATGTTTAAGAAAGCTGGCTTTTTGCATCTAATGGATCATGAAATTCCAAATTTTCTCAGTCGTTCAGTAATTTGTTAACAGTTATTCAAACCTTTTGGGAAATTAATTTGTGTAGGAAAATTAAATTTGTGCCTAAACGGGACTATTTATTAATTGTATTGACACATTTATAGCTTTTTGAGATACATGTTCTAGTTTAAAATGATCAATCAAAATCTATTTATGAACAATAATAAATTGCAGTGTTTACAAAACACCTCTTGGAACTTTTAATGTTGTGGTAACATCTACTAAGGCATTGTCTTTCAATATTAATAGCAAAGAGAATTGTTCTATTATAACAAACATATATAATTCAAAACAGCATAAAACCAGAACTTTGTTTATTTAGATTTTCAGCAAAATAGTGAAATAATTAGACAAAAAAAGAAATCTGAAGAAAAGATTTTTCAAAAATAATAGGTCAAGGTATTCTTTAGAGGGCTTTCTAAAAAGGGTATTTAGCAAAACATCGGTAAAGTGTCAACAGCTGCAACACAACTGAAAAAAAAAAGGTTGTAAATTATTATTGTCAAGGGTGAAGGCAGGTTGAGATACTTACTCAATTGTTAAAATAAAATTTTGAGAAGTAATAAGTTGCAAATACAATTTTCTAAATTGTATTGATAATAAAATGACTAATTTGAGTAAATTCAAAAAAAAATACTTTGATATTTTAATAACTAAACATTTTTGTAAATTGATCTTGAAGTTTTAAAGTTAATTTGGTTTCAATAATACAAAAAATATATATAAATCAAAATCACAAAACTACCACTTAAGGATTAATATTTTTATAAACAAAAATTTTCGTACAGCAACTTACCTCATCTGGCAAAATTAAACTTTTATAAGTCTAATTAATAAAGTTATGTTACTATTTAAAAATAAGTAGAGCTAATTAAATAATAATTATAGTTTCTTAAATTCATAATTAATTGCGTGTATTGGTACTTGCAATAAAAATCAGAATAAATTTTATAATCATTAATTGATAGTTAGCTGAGTATTCTAAAGCCGTAAAGCTCACAATTTAAATTCGATAAAAAAAGACATTTGGTTAAATAGTTAGTTTATTAGTTTAGAGTTTCTTGAAATAAGATTAGGTAAAAACTACTTAAGGATATTATCTGCTTTTATATGTTTACCTGTCATTAAGTAATTTTGTCAAACTAACTTTAAGTACATTTAAATTATAAAAACCAACATTAAATATTCTAATTTATTAAATAAAAATTGGTAGATTTTCTCACTAATACTTATCAGTTGAATCTAAATTTTTTTGAAAATAGTCATTCAAGGCATTTTATATCATCATTTGTCATACATAAATCTATTAGTTTATTTGTGAAGGGGTAAAACTGAACAAAACAAAAAAAAAATTAAAAGAATGTGGAGCTACCCCACGTGTTGACCACATGTTGTTAGATATTGTCGCAGTTAAACAGGTAGTCTTGACCGTTTAGGGTTTAGAGTGAATGCAATTTATTTGAGTTTTAAATTAAAGAAACAATAATAATATTGAGTACAGTATAACCTATTTTATTCATGATGAGTAATTTATTTGTTTTACAATCAGTTTTGATTTGGATTCATAATTACAAACAAGCTATAAGAAATTAGTGGTAAATAAAATTGAGAAATTAAGAGAATTGAATCTTTAAATTAAAATTAAACCATTTAGAATTACATTTGCAAAAAAAAATAATAATCGCTAACACAACAAAGTTAAAACAAAATAAAAATTTAATAAAAGTTAGTTTTGAGTATTAGTAGTTAGAAATAGTTAACAAAATTTATTAAATTAAAGTTTGACACTCTGAGATAATTATCAGCGATGAATGAAACTATAGCAATGATTGTTAGTTTGAGAGTCTTATTTTTAATTATTTTTCTTCAAACAATTAGTAGGTAGTAAAAAGGCAACTTGTTCTTTAAAAGCAATTATTATTTTTAAATTATTTAAATTATATTATAAAGTGTAGAGGAAAAAAAAACAATGAAAACTAAATTGATGTGATTGGTTAACATGCTAAAGCTTAATTTTTGATCTAGTCAGACGCTGTTAGTTTTAGTTAAAAGTTTATTAAAAAAAAAAGAGGTAAATTATGTAGTTAGAAACGTTTAAATGTTAGTCCTGTTTCAGTCAAACTATTTAAACATTTAAAATACACTGCTCCTACTCTTCTTAAAATAAAATAAAATAAATAAAAACATTTTTTATTTTGAAAACAGAAGTTTTAATAAATGTCTTGTTAATTGGATGAATAAGAGACCCAAAATGTTTGAATTTTAAATAGTGAACACGTAAGTGCTGACTTAATTAGTAAATTAAAAATTTGACAAATTAAAAAAATAATAATAATAATCAACAAAAACAAATAAATAAAACAATTCGAAAATAAAATTAAAGTTTGATTTTTTAATCTAAAAGGTTTCAAACAAGAACTTAATTATATTAAAGCAATAATGTTTATCTCAAATATCTTATAAGCATTTTATTTTAATAGTTGGGTGACTTGACATAAAATCACATCGGTTAAGTAATAATTAACAACTTAAAAGTAAGTATACGTTAGAAACAACTAAAGGTATTTATGACTTATAACTTTAACTATTGACTAAAAAATAAAACAACAAAAGAAGAAAGAAGAGAAAAGATAAACATGAGAAATAATTGGGTGAAGTTAGCAGCTGATAACGTGTGCACACAAATCAAGAAAAACTATAAGAAACAAAAGCAATTGCTAAATTACATCAAAGATTATAAATAACATAAAAAAGGTATACCTTATCAACGATTATGAGATCACACAAATTAAGAAACAGCACAAAAATAAAATGAAGAAAGAAAAAAAAAAGAAACCAGAGCATCTGTACATATATAAGGATTGGTGACAGATTGAACTTAGATCAATTAAAACTGGAAGAAGAGACAGTTGACTGTTGACGTAGACGAACTCAAATGGAGCTAATTTTTATCTGCTTTTCATACAGTATTGCTATTTATTTAGGGGGTTACAAGTATTTTTATAGTTGTAATTGAACAGTAGAAAAAAAAAATTGTTACTCTTGTATTTGATAACTAAATATTGAACACATTTTTAAGGTTTAAGCTAATGTGAATACAATTAGGTTAAAATAAGATAATTATTGATAACTTTTAGATTGAAGCTTGAGAATAAAGCGTAAAATCATCATTAAAATAATAAGTATAAAATCTTGGGGACGAGATTGAAGTCAGGATGGCCAAATGTGAGAGTTTTTGATTCTATAATAATTTATAGTTATTTTTTTAAAGTAAAAATAAGCCAATAAGGCGCTAAATCGCTTGTATAATTAAATCATCTCGATGAGGGCCGTATGGCATCTTAAGTAAAAGAGAGAGAACATCGGCTTGGCATCCCTGGAAAGGTGGTGACAGAGGCCAGTCAGTAAGCTGAGCGGGGCGAGAGGGAGAAAAATGAGAGCAGTCGGACGGGCAGTATTATGAATATTTCAACTGTTAATTGTTTATTGAAAGAGAAAGATAGTTAACGTGTTGATCTTGTTGATCATGTGTTGTTTTGTGGTGTAATTGTGAATTCAGTTGTGACTCCCTGAATTTGGTGGAATAATGTGAATTCAGTTGTGACTCCCTGAATTCGGTGGAATAATGTGAATTCAGTTTTGACTCTCTGAATTCGGTGGAATAATGTGAATTCAGTTGTGACTCCCTGAATTCGGTGGAATAATGTGAATTCAGTTGTGACTCCCTGAATTCGGAGGAATAATGAGGTACCGAAACAATGAAGACATCATTGAGAACACGATGTTAAAGAAAAAGAGTGGAGAATGAGTCAATCGAGTCCATGGGGTGGTTGTCCAAGTCCAATGAGCCTTCTGATGTCTTCTACATTCAGTTTGAAAGGAAGAGAATTTTACGAGGGGGAGAAAAGCCTCCGGTGAGTTACTTTACAGGTATTATTGGCAGGTATATTACGTGTAAATATGTTTCATATGCCTCCCAATCGATCCGTCTGACTGCTCAAGCGTTTCTCTAACAATGAATATAGAGGGGTGAGTTGAAGTAAATTGTTGATGATAACGTAGCTGGCTGTTGCTATTCTGTACACTGTTTTCGAGTGAATAATTAAGGCTAATAATCGTAGAACATAGACATCCTGACAAATTTATTATAGAGAAAGAGTTAACTGTTATTTAAATCAATTTAATTGTTAAAATTTTGGCAAAACGTAAGATTAGAATAAAAGAGTCTTACATAATAAATTTTAAAAATAAAAATAAAAGCTCAATAAGTTTTTTTTTAATTCTTAAAAAATTTTTAAAAATTCTTAAAATTATTTAAGAAAAATTATTAGATCTTAAAAAATATTTAAAATTGCTTAAAACGATTGTGAGAATTCTTGATTTTATAATAATTTATAGATATTTTTTAAAGTAAAAATAAGCCAATAAGGCGCTAAATCGGTTGTATAATTAAATCATCTTGATGAGGGTCATATGGCATCTTAGGTAAAAGAGGGAGAACATGGGCTTAGCATCCCTGGAAAGGTGGTGGTAGAGGCCAGGCAGTAAAAATTGAGCGGAGCGAGTGAGAACGTTGAGTCAGAGCGGTCTGACAGGCAGTATTATGAATATTAAAACTGTTAATTGTTTATTGAAAGAGAAAGATAGTTAACCTGTTGATCTTGTTGATCATGTGTTGTTTTGTGGTATAATTGTGAATTCAGTGCAGACTCCTTGAATTTGGAGGAATAATGAGTAAAGTTATATTGATAAACATCAATATGTTAATATGGAATATCCACGGCAGAAACTATAGTTTAATACCTGGGGTACGGTCTATGTGTTAATTCATTTCAGACTGAGGTGATACTCTCATGACGTCTGTAGACATTTACAAATTGCTATCGTGGTTCTCTACTTCCTCGAACAGAGGCGAAGTGGTAGAGGAATGGGCTGGAGCCTGTTAACCGCTATGGCTATGTTCCTATCAGTGTATAAAAAGGTTGTGGATTTCCCTTTTGCTAGTATGACGGGGTAATGCGTAATGTCCTTAGGTTCTTCACTCATTAATCTTTATTTTATACCTTTTCCTATTACGTATTATTCTTAGCAAGTCTATTTCGCGTAATGTGATTGAGGCCTAGCGACACCGTCCACGTTGCTCCTAAACCAGGTACCGAAACATTGAAGACATCATTGAGAACACGATGCTAAAGAAAAGGGGTGAAGATTGAGTCAATCGAGTCCATAGAGTGGTTGTCCAAGTCCAAAGAGCCTGGTGATGTCTTCTACAATCAGTTCGAGAGGAAGAGAATCCTGCGAGGGGGAGAAAAGCCCTCGGTGAGTTACTTTACAGGTATTATTGACAGGTACATTATGTGTAAATATGTTTCATGTGTAGCCCAATCGATCCGTCTGACTGCTCAAGCGTTTCTCTAACTATGAATATAGAGGGGTGAGTTGAAGTAGATTGTTGATGATAATGTAGCTGGCTGTTGCTATTCTGTACACTGTTTTTGAGTGAATAATTAAGGCTAATAATCGTAGAACATAGACATCCTGACAAATTTATTATGGAAAAAGAGTTAACTGTTATTTAATTCAATTTAATTGCTAAAATTTATCAAAACGTAAGATTAGAATAAAAGAGTCTTACAAATTTCAGAAGTGGGATAAGAATTTGCGTTTAACCTCAGTAATTAATTAGCTAAATAGTGCATATTTAATAATTAAAACAATAGCATCTAATGACAATCGAAATGTCTAGTTTGAGTAACTTTTTGGTATTAAAATTGTAAATATAAACAGCAGCTACATTATTGTGACTTTCTGCAACAACAACCTTGTACAAATTATGGTTTATAATTGGTTTTTATAAAATAGTTAAATTTTATACATAAATAACAGTTGCTAGCATATTCATCTTGAGTATATTATTGAGACATAAAAATGCCTGATAGGAGTTTCTTTAAACAAAATTACATTATAAACATATTAATCAATTTATTCAAGCTTACCTGATGATTAAAGTGTTCAATCGAAGTGATTTTACGTGTTTATAAGAAAACATTTTTGTAAAATGAATTTAAAGTTTATTAGAGTTCTATTCTAGTTTTTGCGACAAACAAAATTGCAAACTTAATTTATTGACAAAAAAACAAATTGGATTAATTTATTAATTTAATCAAAGAAAAGCAGTTGTTTAGTAGAGTTTTTAGATTTCTGTATAGATATAGTGTGAGTCTGGAGTTTAAAGGGTTAAAACGTAGTTTATATTAATTATTTGAAATGTCACATAGATTTAATTATTCCTGCGTTATAAATTATGACAATCAAATGAACAATCAAAGTGTCCACTTTTAGGAAGGACTTTCAAATAAAGACAAAAAAAAAAGATTTTAAAGTTAAATTTGCAAAGTTAGGTATAAAGTATTCAAAGTGTCCACTTTTAGAAAGGACTTTCAAATAAAGAAAAAAAAAAAAGATTTTAAAGGTAAATTTGCAAAGTTAGGTATAAAGTATTAAGTGTAATTATTGTGGTGTAATCGCTTTAGATAACTAGAAGATATTTATTTGAAAGGTGACTGAAAAACTAATCGCTTTAAAATAATGTAAATATTTTATTTATTGAAAAGCTTGCTCAAACATTTAAGGCTAAATTCTTTAATATTATTCTTGCAATTTAAGAAAAACTTTGTAAAGTCGGAATTATTTAAATTATGGCTATCTTTTTGGCGACACCAAGGCGACGGTTTTGTTTAAATTCGAACCATATGTTGAAAATCAGGTACAGGGGGCCGATTCTAACCACTATCAAAAAGCTTTTCGACTCGAAATCTGTCAAATTCAACCATTTTGGATAGAAAAACAACACGTAGCCACCTGACGGCTTTCACAGAAAGGTAGCATATGACGTCATGGATTTTCGATATCGAAAAGTACTTTTCAATATTAAAAACGTGTTGAATTCAAGAATTCGAGTCGAATAGTTTGACAGTAGCACTGTATGACAGGCAGAAAAGTGACGTTCAAGCGGTTTGTTTGAGGTTAGTTTCATTTGATGTAAACAAAAACAAAGTAATTAGTAGAAGAATGGCTTTATTGTACGCGCAGTTTCTTCTTATTGAAGAATTAGAGCGAGAAGAACGGAATCGCACAAGATTGTTTCGACAAATGGTGCGGGATGCACAAGACCCCTTCAGGGCATCTAACAGGGACCCCCAACTCATGTGGGATGAAATAGATTTAGAGCCCCTGCCAGTACCCCAGATACAAGAGGGTAGAAATGATCTTTAAGAGAGGAGAAGGGGACAACAATATAGAGAAGACTATATTAATCAATATTTGTAATATAAAGTTACATCTTATCGATCAATTTTGGAAATAAATCATTGGTTCTCATCTTTTCTGTAATTAAAACATCCATTTTTGCACTCATCTCCTGCATCGTTGCACCCATCTTCTGTATTTGTGTGTTTAAAGTCGTCCCTATGACGGAAAATTGCTTTACAGGTTCAACTGCTTGGTTACCTGTACTACGCTTACGTTTCTTTCCTGCAAGGGTATCATTATATTATGCAAATTATTTTTTATTTGCACACTTACTGGTAGGTGTCGTTTCCCCAAAGGGCTTGCTTTCGTTTGCGCCCTTCTACGCCGAGCAATTTGCCGGTGGCAAATTCGGTATGCTCCTCCATAAAGGAAACCATAACTTCTTTTTGTTCCAGAGAAATTCGCGAGTCGTATTTTGCCATTATTGTGGAAGCAGCTGATTTTTGCACCACAAACGCCGGTAGATGGTAGAAATTACAATAGGACCATAATAGGACATAGGAATGAAAAGGCAAACAATGTGCACATGTGCACACACACATACTGCTGTTTACCAACCTTTAGGGTGCAAAACTACCAACACAACATTTATTTGTCACTGGCATTTTTTGACATTTTTTCCACTATCGAAAAAGAGTGACGTCACATGCGACATCGCACTCTTTTCGACTCGAATATTTTCGATAGTGGTTAGAATCGGCCCCCTGGTCTAGATAAAATTGATGCGACCCCTCATTAAAGAATTTCAAATGTTAGACCAGCCTCAAGAGCTTTGACAGATTGATGTTTTTTAGTTATTTCTTTGGTTTTTGAAAATTTTAGTTGAATAGATTTCAAGTATGCATTTATGATAAACACATTGCCACATAATCTTTGGTTAAAGTTAGGGTAGGTGTCATTTTCGACGTATTAACGTATTTTGTTCTATTTCATCTCGACATATTTATGGGAGTTTTGAATGTTCGACGAGAAACAAACTGACCTATTTAAAATTTTAGAATTTGTGTGAAAACACTTTAAGGGTGTTTAAATAATTGTTTACAAAACGTATTGTATGAAAGGGGACATGAACAAAAATTAGTAACAAGATTATGTAAATTACATGAAGTATAGAGTAATCACCAATTTTAAAGAGAATGCTCTAGTTAATATTTTCTTTTAGTTGATACTGGGTCACAATTAATTCGATAACCTAATCCTAAACCTAATCTGAAATATATTAACAAAAAACTAAATAACATTGCAAAAACTCAATTACCAATCCATGAGTTTGAAGCTGTAGCTTGTCTTATTAAAAAACTGTTAGATTTTGTCCCTACACTTGTAGAAACTTATGATTTATTGATGAGCCAGGACAAAAAGATAAATCCCATTATACATAAAATCGAGGAAATTTATACAACAATTAAACCCTTTTCTGAAACTGGACTTGAATCTATCTTTAACTCTATTAGGCAGATAAAGGATGACATTCATAACATCGGATCTGTTTTCTTTGATAATCAAGAAGTTATCAAAGTACAAACCCACGATCCTGCTTCCGTCGAAATAAAATCTTCTATTCAAAGTATGGAAGACAAAATCAAATCGTTAACAAAGTTGATAGAAGGTTTGTCTGTGATTGAAAAGCCTTCAAGACCAAAAATTTTACCACACAAGTGCTGTACAAATTCAGCTACCCAAACAATGGATTCTAAAGCTGTACATATTCCTCAGCATAAGATTAGCGAAAAGTGGCACTATGTTATTGCGTACAATCTGCCACATGACTGCACTCCCACGCAAATTGTGCATACCATAAAAGAAAACCTGGGAATCAATAAGTTTGTCAGATGTTTTCCAATGTTAAATAAATCCTTTAAGATTGGAATTCAAGACGAAAAACTTGTTGACGAGCTATTAAATGCAAGTTTCTGGCCTCCTAGTGTAAAAATTAAATTTGCAATAGTTCCAGTCAGCACACAGACTCCTTACGCAAACAATTCGACTGAGACACATAACCCACCAATGTCAGGATCACCAGCAACAAGTCTTTCGGCAACGCCTGTGAGTGTTTTCTCCTCAATTTCTCCACTTGAAGTGATAGAGACAACACCCCCCATTAAAACTGACAAGCAAGCCATTGCTGCCTCTAAGACAAATTTATTATCTTCAAATACCAAGATCAATCTTATCAGGAGCAGTACGCAATCACACAAACCATTCCACGATCCTCTTACGCCTCCAAAAGTCAAGCTAACAAAAAATTCGTCACTAGATGATGGCCGATATATTCTATCAAGGCTAAGGGAACCATCAATATTTAAAGCGGTAAGGTTATATTTGGCGTATTTGCATGACCAGCCTACTTCTGTTTGTCTTGGAGAGTTTACAAAAACCAACATTCGCCTTTTCTTAGCAACTGAAGGTCTTCCTGTAGATGTAAAATCACTACAAAATTTGTACTTAAAATTTCATGAGGCTTATAATATTTTAAAATCCGACGTAGACGAAGATTTATTAGCATATAGATCTCACATCAGCTCGGAACGAACAATTTATTTACAAAATGCCAGAATCTGCTAAAATAAATATTATAGCACAAATAAATGTTAACTAACAGCTATGACGTGTCAGGATCTACAAGTATCTTTGACCAAATCGCCTCTTCACAGTAAATCTTCTGAATTAACGGGCAATTATTCTAGTATGGTTTTAATAAATATACAATCAATTAGAAAAAAAACTGACGAAATTTACTTATTTCTCGAAAGCTTGCAGTTCCCTAATTTAGTGGCTGTCACCGAGCATTGGTTAAAGGTTGACGAACCTTTATTAATAACCAATTATACAACAATAGCTCGTTATGACAGACTAAATTCATCACATGGAGGAACTTTAATATTGTCTAACAATAAAGATTTCACATCTGAGACTAAATTCAATTTTTTACTATCCGAAAATAATTTTGAATACTCTATTGCTTATAATAAATATCTGGACTTATACATTCTCTGTATATATAGACCGCCTAACTCAGATACTCAATTGTTTTTGCAAAACCTTCTTAATCTGCTTGAGCTATTGCCTGTTAAAAGTAGGAAAATTTTATGTGAAGACTTTAACATTGACTTCTCAAAGGTTTGCCCTGTCCAGAGATCTTTACTATCAATTTTTATATCTTTTGACTTGACAATGCATATAGACACACCAACAAGAATTACAAAAACCTCATCAACCACAATAGACTACATCGTCTCTGACTTTCCTCATTCGGAAGTTGTCACCGAGACATTACATTCTGGTCTCTCGGATCATGAAACTGTTTTGGCCAAATTTTTTATTAAATTAAAACCTAAATCAAATGATCGTAGGTTGGGAAGAATTTTCTCAGACGCAAATTTTATTCATTTTAAAGATTTATGTTTAAGTGTTGATTGGTCTTCCTCTGGAAACGATGTTGAGTTAAATTTCTCTAACTTTATAAACCAAATCTCAACCCTTTTTAACACTGCATTTCCTCTCAAAACTATCAAACATAAAAAACAAAAACCTTGGATAACTAAAGGTTTAAGAAATTCATCAAAAAATATGCGTTCGCTCCTCTACATCAGACAATTTACTAATAATGCTACCATTTTAAGCTATATTTCCAGATACAGAACCACATACTTAAAGCTTATAAAGTTTACTAAAGATCTTTACTACAATCGTCGTCTGTCAAATGCTAAAAATGTATCAAAAGAGACGTGGAATATAATTAACGAATTGCGAAACAAATCACGCACATTTGTTCCTGCACACCTCAATGCAAATGAACTGAATGAATACTTTGTAAATGTTCCAAAAAAGTTATCACATGAGATTACATCTTCAGAAAACTTTTCTTCATACCTTCTATCTGCGGACATGCCTAAAAGCAGCCTTTATTTGAGACCCGTTTATTACTTGGAAGTAGTTGAAACAATCAACAGTATAAAAAGCAAATCTTCTTTCAGCACGGATGGCTTATCTATCAAAATTTTCTCGGCTCTTCCTCCAATAGCCCTTCATGCTTTGTGTAGCTTGATAAATGACTCTTTTGAACGCGGCGTTTTTCCGCAATGCTTAAAAACAGCTGTAATTATTCCCTTGCATAAGGGGGGTAATCAAACTGATGTATGCAACTATAGACCGATAGCACTTCTTCCGGCACTTTCCAAAATTATAGAAAGACTGATGAAGTCACGGCTGCTGGATTTTCTTTCTAAACACCACATACTATCTTCTAGTCAGTTCGGGTTCTTAAACAAAAAAAACACAAATGATGCGATGTTTTCACTACTAAGCAATATCTACAGCAATCTTAATAAACAATTGCATATAGCAACAGTATTTTGCGACGTAGCTAAAGCTTTTGACTGTGTAACTCATGACATACTTTTGAACAAACTTCTTTTTTACGGTATTCGAGGAGTTCCGCTTAAATGGTTTGAATCTTACCTATCACATAGATATCAAATAGTAAAAGCAAGAGAATCTTATTCAGACCGTAGGGCCACTAACATTGGAGTACCTCAAGGTTCAGTTTTAGGTCCAATCCTATTTCTTCTTTTTATTAATGACATCACTAAAGTGAATATAAGTGGCAGAATCTGTTTGTTTGCTGACGATACTAGCATTACGTGGAGTGCTTCCTTTAGTCAGTCTTTACATTCGCTCATTTCGAAAGATCTAATTAAAATAAAAGCTTGGTACGATGCAAATAAACTATGTCTTAATACTCAAAAAACCGTAATACTGTCATATAAAACATTGTTAGATCCAATTACGTTAAACAGCACCACAATCAAGGCTGTTGATTCTACTAAATTTTTAGGACTTACCATTGATTGCAAACTTAAATGGACTGACCATATTAACTTGTTGAGAAATAAACTTTCTTCTGCATGCTTTGCAATCAAATCTGTTTACAACAATCTTGGCCTTAATAATGCAAAATTGGCATATTATGCTTTATTTGAATCCAATCTTGGCTACGGGTTACCTTTTTGGGGAAATTGTATTCAGCAAAAATTTGAAATTATCTTTAAATTGCAGAAAAGAGCAATCAGATATATGTGCGGACTGAAACTAAGAACCCATTGCAAACCCTATTTTAAAAAACACAAAATTAATACACTGGCGTCACTTTTCATTCTGGAAACTGTCTGATACGAAAACATATCGACGATATTCCCAAAAAAAAACCTAGCAATCATATGACTCGAAGCTCAAATTTGAATATCTATTTGCAAATACCTAGTACTGAATTAGTAAAAAATTCAGTTTTCTATAAAGCTATAAAAATCTACAACCACTTACCAATTTGCTTAAAGGCGACACCGACTGACACTAAGTTTAGATTCATGGTTAAACAATTTTTGTTGGTAAGACCCTATTACACCATTGACGAGTTTTTAGGTGATACATTTTAACTTCCTTTCACCTTTTTCTTCTTTTTTTATTTACACATATGAATTGCGATGAATATCTCTGGACGTCGTAGACTTTTGATATATATATTTATATCTTTGTTTTTTATTTTTTATTGTTGTTATTTGTTTTTTTATATTTGTTGTTTCTCTTTGTTTTTTATATTAGCTTTTGTCGACTTTCAATAATTTGTAATGTTATTGGTTCCTTTTATTTTGTTTTGTTGTAATTTCATGTTCTTATTTTTATGTGTATTGCTTTGTCCATAAAATTTTTAAATTTTTAAGACAATAAAGCATTTATCTATCTATAACAGTTGAATTGAAATTTAAGATTAATAAAATCATTGAAGGTAACGGATTAAAATGTTGAAAATTAATTTGTGTAAGTAGATTATTGCGATTTAAAAAAATATATATATATTTTGAAAAGTATTTTTATGAAATTATATCTTGTCGACTAAGTCCATATGGTAAAGATAATTCTCTTTTGACAGCGAATTGAAAAACGAAATGTTTAAAAAAGCTAGCTTTTTGCATCAAATGGGTTATGAAGTCCCAAATTTTCTCAGTCGTTCAGTAATGATTTGTTAACATTTATTCAAACTTTTTGGGGAATTAATTTGTGTAGGAAAATTATATTTGCGCCTTAGCTATTTATTAATTATTGTATTGACACATCTATAGCTTTTTGAGATACATGTGCTAGTTAAAAAAAATATTCAATCAAAAATCTATTTATGAACAATAATGGATTGCATTGTTAAGACATTGTCTTTCAATATTAATAGCAAACAGAACTGTTCTATTATAACAATAAATAATTGTCAACAACCTAATTCAAAACATCATAAAACCAGAACATTGTTTATTTAGATTTTCAGCAAAATAGTGAAATAATTAGACGAAAATAAAAATCTGAAAAAAAAGGTTTTTCAAAAATAATAGGTCAAAGAATTTTTTAGAGGGTTTTCTAAGGAGGGTTTTAGCAAAACTAATCGGTAAAGTGACAACAGCTGCAACACAACTGAAAAAAAAAAACCATACATTATTATTGTCAAGGGTGAAGGCAGGTTGAGATACTTACTCAATTGTTAAAATAAAATTTTGAGAAGTAATAAGTTGCAAATACAATTTTCTTAAATGTATTGATAATAAAATAACTAATTTGAGTAAATTAAAAAACAAATACTTTGATATTTTAGTAACAAATCATTTTTGTGAATTGATCTTAAAGTTTTAAAGTTAATTTGGTTTCAATGATACAAAAAAATATATAAATTAAAATTACAAAACTACCACTTAAGGATTAATATTTTATAAACAAAAATTTTCGTAGAGCAATTAATCTCATCTGGCAAAATTATACTTTTATAAGTCTAATTATTAAAGTTATGTTACTATTTAAAAATTTAGTAGAGCTAATTAAATAATAATTATAGTTTGCAATAAAAATCAGAATAAATTTTATAGTCATTAATTGATAGTTAGCTGAATATTCTAAAGCCGCAAAGTTTACAATTTAATTTTTTATAGAAAAAAAAAGACATTCGGTTAAATAGTTAGTTTATTAGTTTAGAGTTTCTTAAAATAAGATTAGGTAAAAATTACTTAAGGATATTATCTGCTTTTATATGTCTACCTGTCATTAAGTAATTTTGTCAAACTAACTTTAAGTACAATTAAATTACAAAAAACAACATTAAATAATCTAAAAAAAATGATAATTGCGGACACAACAAAGTTAAAACAAAATAATAACTTAATAGAAGTTAGTTTTGAGTATTTAAAATTTCTTAAATTAAAGTTTGACACTCGAAGATAATTATCAGCGATGAATGAAACTATAGCAATGATTGTTAGTTTAAAAGTCTTATTTTCAATTAGTTTTCTTCAAACAATTTAGTAGACAGTAAATAGGCAACTTGTTCTTTAAAAGCAATTATCATTTTTAAATTATTTCAATTATTTAAATTATATTACAAAGTGTAGAAGAAAAAAAAAACAATCAAAACTAAATTGTTGT
This sequence comes from Lagria hirta, assembly GCA_947359425.1. Taxonomy (NCBI): domain Eukaryota; kingdom Metazoa; phylum Arthropoda; class Insecta; order Coleoptera; family Tenebrionidae; genus Lagria; species Lagria hirta. The sequence continues at coordinate 17,403,854 of OX375804.1, forward strand.
GATTGGTTAACATGCTAAAGCTTAATTTTTGATTCAGTCAGACGTCGTTAGTTTTAATTGAAAGTTTATTAAAAAAAAAAGAGGTAAATTATGTAGTTAGAAACGTTTAAATGCTAGTCCTGTTATAAATAAATAAATAAAATAAATAAATAAAACAATTCAAAAATAAAATTAAAGTTTGATTTTTTAATCTAAAAGGTTTCAAACAAGAACTTAGTTATATTAAAGCAATAATGCTTATCTCAAATATCTTATAAGTATTTCATTTTAATAGTTGGGTGACTTGACATAAAATTACACCGGTTAAGTAATAATTAACAACTTAAAAGTAAACATACGTTAGAAACAACTAAAGGGTATTCATGACTTATAACTTTGACTATTGACTAAAAGAAAAAAAAACAACAAAAGAAGAAAGAAGAGAGAAGATAAACATGAGAAATAATAGGGTGAAGTCAGCAACTGATAACGTGTGCACACAAATCAAACAAAACTATAAGAAACAAAAGCAATTGCTAAATTACATCAAAGATTATAAATAACAAAAGAAAGCTATACCTTTATCAACGATTATGAGATCTCACCAATTAAGAAACAGCACAAAAATAAAATAAAGAATGAAAAAAAAAAAGAAACCAAAGCATCTGTACATATATAAGGATTGGTGACAGATAGAACTTAGAACAAACAAAACTGGAAGAAGAAACAGTTGACTGTTGACGTAGACAAACTCAAATGGTGTTAATTTTTATCTGCTTTTGATACAGTATTGCTATTTATTTAGGGGGTAACAAGTATTTTTATAGTTGTAATTGAACAGTAGAAAAAAAAATTGTTACTCTTGTATTAGATAACTAAATATTGAACACATTTTTAAGGTTTAAGCTAATGTGAATACAATTAGGTTAAAGTAAAATAATTATTGATAACTTTTAAATTAAAGCTTGAGAATAAAACGTAAAATCATCATTAAAATAATAAGTAGATAATCTTGGGGACAAGATTGAAGTCAGGATGGCCAAATGTGAGAGTTCTTGATTTTATAATAATTTATAGATATTTTTTAAAGTAAAAATAAGCCAATAAGGCGCTAAATCGCCTGTCTAATTAAATCATCTCGATGAGGGCCATATGGCATCTTAAGTAAAAGACGGAGAACATGGGCTTAGCATCCCTGGAAAGGTGGTGGTAGAAGCCAGGCTGTAAAAATTGAGCGGGGCGAGTGAAAACGTTGAGTCAGAGCGGTCTGACAGGCAGTATTATGGATATTAAAACTGTTAATTGTTTATTGAAAGAGAAAGATAGTTAACCTGTTGATCTTGTTGATCATGTGTTGTTTTGTGGTATAATTGTGAATTCAGTGCAGACTCCCTGAATTCGGAGGAATAATGAGTAAAGTTATATTGATAAACATCAATATGTTAATATGAAATATCCACGGCAGAAACTATAGTTTAATACCTGGGGTACGGTCTATGTGTTAATTCATTTCAGACTGAGGTGGTACTCCTATGACGTCTAAAGACATTTACAGATTGCTATCCTGGTTCTCTACTTCCTCGAACAGAAGCGAAGAGGTAGAGGGGTGGGCTGGAGCCTGTTAACCGCTATGGTTATGTTCCTATCAGTGTATAAAAAGGTTGTGGATTTCCCTTTTGCTGGTATGACGGGGTAATGCGTAATGTCCTTAGGTTTTTCACTCATTAATCTTTATTTTATACCTTTTCCTATTACGTATTATTCTTGGCCAGTCTATTTCGCGTAATGTAATTGAGGCCTAGCGCCACCGTTCACGTTGCTCCCGAACCAGGTACCGAAACAGTGAAGACATCATTGAGAACACGATGCTAAAGAAAAGGGGTGAAGATTGAGTCAATCGAGTCCATAGAGTGGTTGTCCAAGTCTAATGAGCCTGGTGATGTCTTCTACAATCAGTTCGAGAGGAAGAGAATTCTGCGAGGGGGAGAAAAGCCCCCTGTGAGTTACTTTACAGGTATTATTGACAGGTACATTATGTGTAAAAATGTTTCCATGTGTCGCCCAATCGATCCGTCTGACTGCTCAAGCGTTTCTCTAACAATGAATATAGAGGGGTGAGTTGAAGTAAATTGTTGATGATAACGTAGCTGGCTGTTGCTATTCTGTACACTGTTTTCGAGTGAATAATTAAGGCTAATAATCGTAGAACATAGACCTCCTGACAAATTTATTATAGAGAAAGAGTTTACTGTTATTTAATTCAATGTAATTGTTAAAATTTGGCAAAACGTAAGATTAGAATAAAAGAGTCTTACACGATTTTCAAAATCGTTTAAAAATTTTAAATTAAAAATTGTCAAAAATAATCAAAATTTCTTATTAAAAATGTTTTAAACAATTTCAAAGCTTTCAAATATTCTTTTTAAGTAGTCTGCACAAATTTACTTTTGCTTTTAGTAATTTTTAAATTTATAAAAATTAATATAAAAACTTCATTTAATTTTTTTTTAAATGATTAAAAAAAAATGTAATAATTTTTAAAAAATATTTAATAAAGTTAAAACAATTTTTAGTGACGCTTAAAAGATTTTTAATAGAAAATTATGAAAACTAATGTGAGAGTTTATTTTTTATACATTTATTATTATAAATTATTTAAGTCAAAACGGCTTTAATATAATATTGCAAAAAGGAGGGATAGCTGAGTGGAGATTGCGCAGAGCGCTTAGCTGAGGGATGATACCATTGCCGCAAGGGCAGTAGACAGCGGTCAGCGAGTAGTACTCGTAGGAGTGTCGAGTGCGGTACTCGCGCATAGTCAAGTCAAGTCGAGAGCACGAGAGTGATAGTTATCTTTATACTCGAACGAATATAATTATAATTTGTTATTGTGTGCAAATGAAGTGCAAATGTGGTGTCTTTACATTTCTGTTCTAGTAACCTAGCCAAGTGACAGATCCTACCTTCTTCTAACAATGTGACTGGGTTGGCCATGGCAGCTAGGATACTCGAACGAATATAATTATAATTTGTTATTGTGTGCAAATGAAGTGCGAATGTGGTGTCTTTACATTTCTGTTCTAGTAACCTAGCCAAGTGACAGATCCTACCTTCTTCTAACAATGTGACTGGGTTGGCCATGGCAGCTAGGTTGAGTACTGAAATGACTTGCTCTAATCTTAGGAAAGAGCACATGTAAGACCTTATTACATTATATTGATTATTATGATGCATGCAGATACATCTATGTCATTATTGGCATATTTCTTTCTATTAAAAAGCATGCAGATTGTTTGTGTCAGAATTGACACGGTTGTTATTGTTTATTGTTGCTCTTTGTGAAATGATTAAGAATGAAAACCTACAGCAGAGAACTTGTTCTGTTCTTGAGCCGGTCTTTACTACTACTATTATTATTTATTATTTGGCTCTCGACGCCGATTAACATAATTCCTGTTTTTCGGTTGAGATCTAGCTTTTCAGATTTCTCAAAAAGATTGGAGAGATCTTTGAGGCCGGGTTTGATGCTGCAGTCAAGGCTGGTACCTTGTCGCTGAAAAGAGTTGTAGGTGGGCTCTCTATTGTGGCAATGGAAGGGTGCAGTGTTCAAATACCTTTCAATTATTCTGTTAATCTTGTTTTATTTCTCCTCGCCGGAAACACTGTAGCCAATGGCCATCTAGGTTCAATTATCCAAGGTGCAGGCATCCGTGAGAAGGCCTCTATTGACTTCTCACATTGGTACCGAAAATAATAAATAGGTTGAAGAATGGAGAAGCAGAAGGAAGCCGCCAACGTCTATCAAATCCGGTCTATATGATAGAAACAGCGAAGCCACCGTAACAGAGCCATTCCACCATTCCAGCCTCTACAAGGTTGGAATAAAGGAAGATTGTCCGGCGGGGACAAGCCCCCGGTGAGTTCCTTGATAAGCATTATTAACAGGTACATTATGTGTGAATGTGTTTCATGTATGGTTGATCTAATCCGTTCAATTCGTTCGAGGCGGTTTCTTAACGGCGGCCACAAAGGGGGTGAGTTGTAGTAGATCGTTGATAATGATGTAGTTTGTTAATCTTGTATTTATGCAGTATTTAAATTGTATTCATAATCAGGAAAGAATGTGGTGAAACAATCTGACAAATATTGTATTTAATGAAAGTAGGTAATTTAATTATATGCATTTAATTATACCGGCGCCTTCACCATTATTCTTATGCAAATTGCGACAAAAAAATACCTCTTACACTAATCTAAATTTCTTATTAAAAACGTTTCAAACCATTTAAATATTCTTTTAGTAGGTTTTAGTAATTTATTTTTACTTTTAGTAATTTTTAAACGAATTAATAAATTTTAAAAATTAAATATCAGAAAGTTTAAATTAATTGCTTCAACAATTATTAAAAAATTTTAAAAAATTTTCAAAAATTTCTAAAATTATTAAAAAAATTATATTAGACTTTAAAAAACATTTAAAAATGTTTGAAACTTGTTTTAAACTGTTACTATCAGGGCTACTGCTTAGAGCGTCCTCATGCCGCATTTGAGTTCCAGGTCGATACACCACAGTAGATCTGAATTCCAAGATTTGAAGCCACCACCCCAGAACAATTTGATTTTGTCTTTTGTTGCTTTTAACGCATTGCAATCGGTTACCACCGTAAATTCGATGTCTAGTAAATATGAGCAAAGCTTTTTAAGTGATTCGACAGCCGCCAACGACTTTAGTTTATACGAATAATATTTAGTTTTGGGGGAGTTAGTTTGACGGCTATAGTAAGCAACTGGCTGTAGCTTGTTATCGGCGTGCTTCTGCAGTAAAATACCCGCAAGACCGACCACACTCGCATCGGTGTGCACCTCAGTGGTCGCTTCTGAGGTGTATAACGCAAAAATAAGCGATTTGACTAATTTATCTCTTAGCATCTGGTCCCTTTTAAAAGCAGCATTATTTCGAGTTAGTTGTGTTAGTGGTCGAACAATTATAGCATAATTTTCAATCAAATGACAAAAATAACCAGTAAAAATGCCGAACTTAATGCGCTGCCTTTAAACCTTAGTAACAAGAAATTGCAGTGTTTTTTTCTAATTCAGGCGGTACATTCTGTTGGTTGACTTAAAAACCCAGGAAGTTAATAGACGTCATTAAAGAAGATCATTTCGCTATGTTCAATGTCAAGCACTCGTCTTTGAAGATGGTTAGTTCTTTGGTGAGTATTTCTAGGTTTTCTTCGATGGTTTCTGCATGCAGTACTACGTCGTCCAAATAGAACGCTACTTAGTCAGCTCCTACATTTAATATTTGATTTATTGATCTCTGGAATATGCGAGGCTTATTTGTAAGCTCAAACTAGACTCGATTGTACTTATATTGCCCATGAGGTGTTATAAAAGATGTAAACTTTTTAGAGTCTTCTTGAATCCTAATTTGATCGTAGCCTAATTTTAAGTCAAGACTAGTAAAATACATGTTCTTGTCCAATCGGTCAATCTAGTCATCAATTCATGGCAACGGATGACAATTCTCAACAATCATATTGTTTAGTTTCCTGTAGTCAACACATATTCATGGTTCCCCAATTTTTTTCTTAACTATAAAACAGGTGAGCAGTAGTTTGAGCATGATTTTCAGATTATGTTGTTTATCAGTAAGTCGTCGACAAGTTCGGAGAGACAGTATCTTGTTCTAATTTAGCCATTTTGTATGAGTTGGAAAAAAACGTATCTTCATCAGTTAACTGGATGATCATTTCCGTTGACTTCAATAATCCAATCTCACTGTTGTTGGAAGAAAAAAATGCTGAAAAATTTTCAAGGGGCTAGGAGCAATTGGGTGCGATTGTTTAAGTTAACCGCTTCCACTTTCAAATCAATATTATCGGCTTTTTGATTAGATAATTAAGCAGTTGTAGGAGACAGCTAAGCTGATGATAATTTTTAGAATGTTAAACTGGTGTCGTTTTTGATTATGAAAATGCCTAGAGATTTAGTAAAAGGTAGGCCTATTAAAGCAGGGGTGACTTGGGCATGTCTAGGTACAACTACATAATAATATAATGTTTTTTATGCGGCATTATCAATTTTAAAACACGCTTCTTTACGGCCTACGTATCAACAATGCTTTTACCATATCCTTGTAAAAAAGTGCGGTCTGTAGAATCGTAGTTAAGTTTAAAACGTTTGACTTCCTCATTGGTTACGGTGGTACAGCTACTTTCTAAATCTATAAATGCAGCGGTTGGTTTATCATTAATTGTAATTAACTTATAATATTTTGCGTTTGGATCTGTTTTGTCAATTGGTTTTTCTAGTCATGCAACTGTTTGGATTTTCTTTCTGAAGCAAGCTGTCTTGGTATGACCCGGTTTCTTGCAGAATTGACAAGAAATTTCTGTGCGAATTGATAAAAAGGGTTTCTTTATTTTACAAAGAGATTGCACAGTCATTCCTTCACCATAGAATAGTGTTAACAGCAGCGTTGTCAGATATAACCAAAACAATTGATGCTTCTGTTACTACTCAGCCCATATCTAAAATTTTTACTTAATTTAACAGTGTCCTTAAGCCCCACATTTGAAACAGACCCCGTTCTGTGACAGTTTAACTTGCGGACAATGTGAGCAAAAGTTAGAAGAAAATAACTTTGGTTTGCTTGAGTGTTTTGTGAATGCCTCCAATGATCTAAGACACAGCGGCGGCATTGGTAATCCTACATTTTACGAACAATGCACTTTTTTTGTAATATTATTTGGTAAAGCTCTCTCCTAACTGCTTCTGCCGTTGAAACATTTGGTTCAGATCTTCATAAAATCTTGTTTTGCAAGAAATGCAGTCACTATCTTTTCCTTTTATTTTTTCTAAGGTAATCTTACAGTAGGTAGTGCGGTGTACCGTGTTTTGACTAAGCCTTAGTAGATATAGAATGGGGGTACAAATGCTCCCCCCACCACTTTTACGTCATATGACCTTGGACTTTAGAATGTCCTTGACCTTGAACATTGGAACGACCATGGAACACCTGTTGTGTACATTTGCTCTTCGACTACTTTGTTCTCCCCCCACCTTATTCCTTTCCCCCCACCACTTTTTTCGAAAAATGTGATAGCCACTTTGGAGCATTCACTCATTAAGCGCGAGCAAAGCTAGACGTGTTTAAATAAAAAAATGTAAATTTTGTCATACCAAGAATCAAACCATAATCGACCAATAATCAATCAATAATCAATAATCAATAATCGAAAGTCAATCAATAATCAATAATCGATAATCGATCGATAATTAATCAATAAGTAATCAACTTTAATTCTTTGAATTGAAAATACACCTGCCACATGACCATGAGCCTTAACACCTGTTGTCTTGATCTTGGAATATTTGCATTGACCGTTTGCGCATGCGCTTCCCACTAGCCTTAGTTAATCGCACAGCTCCACTTGGATATTTGTCTCCAATGATGATTAATCATGAATTTTGTCTTTGAGATATGTGTTTTTGAAATTGATTGCGCAAGCGTCACATATAATGGTGAGAGCTAAGCTAGACTTTTTTCAGGTAAAATAGTAAATTATGCGATACCAATAATCAAACACTAATCAATCAATAAGGAATCAATTACCAATCAACGACCGTGAGCGTTAACACCTGTTGTCTTGATCTTGGAATATTTGCAATAATTGTTTGCGCATGCGCTTCCCACTAGCTTTAGTTATTCACGCAGCTCCAATTAAAATTTTTTTCTCCGTCGATGATTAATCATGAATTTTTTCTGCAAGATATGATGTGTTCTTGATTGCGCAAGCGTCACATATAATGGCGATCATAAAACAATAGAGAGCTAGACTTTTTTCAGGTAAAAATGTAAATTATGCGATTCCTACCAATAATCAATCAATAGCTAATCAATAATCAATCAACAACCGTGAGCGTTAACACCTGTTGTCTTGATCTTGGAATATTTGCCATAACCGTTTGCGCATGCGCTTCCCACAAGCCTTAGTTAATTGCGCAGCTTCACTTGAAATTTTTCCTCCGTCGATGATTAACCATAAATTTTTTCTTTGAGATATGTGTTCTTGAAATTGATTGCGCAAGCGTCACATATAATGGCGAGCGACCAGAGAGCTAAGCTAGACTTTATCAGGTAAAAATGTAAATTGTGCGATACCAATAATCAATCAACATGACTACTTTAATAAAATTCTTGGAAATTAATATGAGTACTGTAAATTTAGAAATTTGAAAAATAGAGATGTTTGTATAATATATTAAGCTGGGCTCTCAATAGAAAAATATGATAATGACGTCACTATCAAAGTTGACTCATAAAATATAAATGAGAATTCTGTATCAAGTAATAGTAAATGTATCAAGTCGTATGCTTGAATATAAAGGTAGATGATAAATTTTTGAAAACAATTATGACAGCCAAATATTGTTGAATGAGAATAGTTAGAGCAGCCTTAAAAAAAGTATATAAGGAAAGTGTAAGTTAAATTACAAGTTAGTTTGTAGGTAGTTCTGTTTGTTTGTAGAAATAAAAATATATAAAGACAGAAACCAAAATAAAAAGCTTAATTCTAGTGTAAACACCTGCAAGAAAGGTACCGGATTTATTAATAATTTAATTAATAAACTACCTGTAGAATTGCATTTACCTGGGTATCAATTTTGTGGTCCTGGTACAAAGTTAGAAAAAAGATTAGAACGAGGGGATAGTGAAATAAATCTGCTAGATTCAGCTTGTAAGGAACACGACATAGCATATTCTAAAGATAAAGAGATAGACAAACGTCACAAAGCAGACGAATTATTGATAACAAAAGCAAAAGAACGGTTAAAAGCAAAACATACACCACTTGGAGAAAAAGCCGCAGCAGCAATAGTCATCGGATTGATGAAAGCAAAAACAAAGTTAGGAATGGGACTGCCAAAAAAAAAAAAATAAAAGAAAAAACGAATATTAAAAGCTCCAAAGCGTGGAGGATTTTTACCGCTACTGCTTCCATTATTAGGGATGTTAGGAGGTTTAGGTGGAGGTGCAGCTGGAATTGCAACGGCTGTAAATAAAGCGCAAGCAGATAAGAAATTATTAGAAGAGACGCAACGACATAACAAAGTTATGGAAGGAAATGCTAAAGGAAAAGGATTTCGAAAGAAACGTTCTGTACATAAAAAAAAGAAAGGAAAAGGCTTATTTATTGGACCAAGTCAATGGTATCAAAAAAACTACCAATAGCACTACCTAAGCGTGCGTTATTTAATACTGATCTAATTAAATCTGTTAAGAAATTAAAAATTCAAGGCTTTCGTGGTGTGTATATGAGAAATGCCACACCAAAAAAAATTAGAAAAAATGAATGTGGTATAATAAATATGGATGATAAATTCGGCCATGGTACACATTGGACTGCGTATAAAAAAAAAGAGAAAAAAATTATTTATTTTGATAGTATGGGTGATTTAAAACCACCACTCGAGTTAATCACATATTTCAAGAGTGATAATATTAACAATCAAATTCAATATAATATAGAAAGATTTCAAAACTTTGACACATTTAATTGTGGTCATCTTTGTTTAAAGTTTTTATATGTTTACAATTGAAAAATAAAAACAGTTGAAAACATTCTTTCTAAGGAAAATGTTGTTTGTTCTAACAGGAAATTCATCCGTGCTTTCAAGTGATTATAATCCGCCTATCAATATAAGTGATAAAAAATATGTGATAGGTTTGACGAGTTTTGAAGTATATAATTCTAAACCAAATATAGAAGAAGGGTGTAATAAATTTTATTTTGGAAAAAAAGAATTTACGATACCTACAGGATGTTACCAACTAGTAGATATAAATGAATATTTACAAAAAAAAGTACAAAAATACTTTAAGCATGATTTTTTAATAATTAGCTCAAATAGAAATACTTCACACACTCAGATAAAAGCGACACAAAAAATTGATTTTGAAAAACCAAATACAATTGGACCAATATTAGGATTTAGTAAAAAAATCTTAAAAAAAAATGTTGTTAATGAATCAGACTGGATTGTTAATATAATGAAGATAAACTCAATTTGTATCGAATGTAATATTGCTGTTAATAGTTTTAGAAATGATAGACCCGCTCACATCATTCATCAATTTTTTCCAAATGTACCTCCTGGATTTAAAATTGTAGAATATTAGTGTAGACGCCATTCGAAACATAACTCTCAAAATAGTGGATCAAAATGGAAACTTGATCAATTTCGAAAACGAAACCGTCACTGTAGGTTTACCTGTGAAAAGAGATGGGTCTTAACTTCAATCAAAAAACAAATAAATTAAGTAAAGTGTGTATAAATCGCTTTAGTAAGACAAGAAACGTGAAGCGGATAACTGCTGAAAATAAAAAGTTTCTTGAGTCATTAGGTTTTAAATTATATAAAAATGTTTGAGCTTGCTGAAAAACCATCAATAGATGAGTCTATTGTTAGCTATAGATTTTATAGTCATGAAGCTTATACATCGCGATATGAAAATAATGATGAAATAAGAATTCGTTTACCTGAAGACCTATGTACTAGACCTAGTGATAGCTATTTGTTTATACAAGGGCGAATTGTTGAAGAAGATAACATAACTGCATCCCAAGCACAGTTTGTTAATAACGGTGTGACATTTTTATTTAGTGAAATAAGATATGAAGTAAATGGACAAACAATAGATATTAATACAAAACCAGGAATAACAAGTACAATGAAAGCACTAGCATCTTTTAATCATAGTGAAAGTATACGATATCAGAACGCCGGGTGGTTTATGAATGGAGAAGACACTGTAGTGGAAAATGGAAAATTCAACGTTTGCATTCCTCTTAAGATGTTATTGGGTTTTGCCGAAGATTATACAGAAGTGATGGTTAATATTGCTCAAGAATTGATATTGATTCGCAGTAATTCGGACAACAATGCTTTAAGCGTAGTGAACGAGAATGAAAAACCAAAAGTAGTGATAGACAAAATTGTTTGGAGAGTACCACATATCGCTCCTGGTTTGAGAGAAGAAGTCGAGCTTACAAAAAAAATTGAAAAAGGAAAAGATGTTATTTTATCCTTTCGTAGTTGGCAATTACATAGTTATCCGTCGTTACCAAATACCACAAAACACATTTGGTCCGTGAAAAGTTCTACAAAACTTGAATCGCCACGTTATATTATACTTGGTTTTCAAACTAATAGAGAAGGAGATTTAAAAAAAGATATGAGTAAATTTGATCACTGTGATTTCGCCAATATACGCGTATTTTTAAACAACGAACGTTATCCATATGAAAACCTAAATATATCTTTCAATAACAATCAATTTGCTACATTATATGAAATGTTTACACAGTTTCGAAAAACTTACTATTATCAAGATAAAACTGAGTGTTCAATAACACCAGCTCAGTTTAAATCTAACTTTCCTTTGATAATCGTCGACTGTTCTTATTAAAAACTCGGTTTTCAAACTCAAGCCGTAGTATTAAGAATAGAATTCGATACACATTCTATAATTCTAAATAATACAACCGCTCATGCTATTATAATTAGCGATCGTATCTTCACATATAATCTCCAAACACAAGCCATAAAACAAATGTAATAATGAATGCGGTTGTAGATATACAGTTATTTAAAATAGATCATCAACAATATATTGTTAAAGAATTAGCTGTAATCAAAAACAAAAAAATTGCACATTTTGTGTTTAAACCACCGTTTCCGTTTAAAGAGTTATCTGCAAAATATCAGGCACAAGCCAATTGGTTGATCAAAAATCATCATTGTATAAAGTGGAATAAAGGTGAAATTGAATGTGAAAAGTTTGAAGATATATTGAAAAGTTGTACCTATGATGTCAAAAAAATTTATGTTAAAGGAAGAGAAAAGGCTTTTTATTTAGGAAAAATTTTAAATAAAAATATTATTGAACTACCAGAAAGTCCATCACTAAAACTAGATACACCTAGTTGTTTATTTCATTCTTCAGAGTGTTGCCGTTGTAGTTTAAGAACTGTGAAAGTCTTAGAATCTATTTGGAAAATTGGAAAATGAATTATTCAAGTTAAGTTTAGGGATAAGTAAACGTATTTTATATTGTTTTTTGTACTAAAGTCTAGTACTGCATTTAACAGCAATAATGTAAATGTGTTCCAAAATTTGACATGTAATCAAGTAGAAATAAAATTACATTTTAACATAATATGAGTCTTCCTATATAGATCCTAACAACTCTAGTTAAAAAATTAAGTTATAAAGTTTGATTGATGTAGAGTGTTGACGATAATAAAGAGTTTATAAATTTTTATTCTGGAAGAAAACCTTGACAATAAATAAGAGGTCTTGACCTGTTAAGAATTTGTTGCAACAGGTGTCAGCTGCAGCTGTGTGATAACAAAGCCTTGAAAACTATAAGAAGTCATGCGCATAGGTACATTGCACATGACCATTGCGCCTACTCCGTTTTTTCAGATAAAAAGAAAATTTGATACGTGGCAATCACTTCCATTTTGTTAGTGATACAGTAATTATTGTTTTTCACTTGTGTTTAAACGGTGCAGTTTTATTTTTTTACAATTTTTTAGTGTAATAATGTCCAGTCATCCAGTGCCAAACGTAAGTTAATTTTTTTAAATGATCTAAGATGTAAATAAAGCAGATTAGTTATGACGTAATTTGAAATATTTTTTATTTCAGAACAATTTTACTTGCGATTGGTGTCGTAAACAGTTCTTCACATTGTATAATAAAAATAGACATATGACCAACTCATGTACTCCAAGCAAAAAACAAAAAATGTCAGAATCGAATGGTGAAATTTAAATTATTAGAAAATTACTCTATATTGATAATTCTTTTGCAGATTTGGTCAAGTGCGATCCATGTGATTGTTTTATTAATCGCCAACAGTTAAAAAGTCATCAATCAAGTCGGCACCATAAAAATAACTGTGTTACACCCCTGGCTGCAAATATTTTTACTGTTGCTACAGCATTCGAAAAACGAATTGCGACCTATCGTTTGATTCCCGAAAAAGAGTATGTGAATATTTCGGAGTTTTTTAAAAATGAAAAAGAAAAAATCTTAGACTTACTCCAAAAAGAATTAAACAAAATGATTACTCTTAAAGTTAATGTGGAATTACATGGTTTATAAACTATTGAAGCTAAAAACTTAACAGACATCAAATCGTTTCAAGCAGCTAACAAAATAATCACACCTGGTTCATCTCTAGATGAGATTTTTTTGACATTTAAAGAAGATATCCAGCATAAAATGGAAATATTTGCTGAAAAAGACTCTGGTAAGAAATTTTTTCATACGTACATTTATTACAGTTTAAATTTTTAGGATGGGCTTTAAAACATATTTTATATTTAGAAATAAAAATAAATAAGTATAGTCCTCTTTGAGCGTCGTCATACATTGGATTACCAGAATGCATTAGTAAAAAAAAAGCCATTATAAATATCCAAAATAATGACAACAAGTGTTTTGGTTGGAGTATTGTAGCAGCACTAATCAAGCCAAATGGTCCCGAAAGCAGTCCAATGTCATACCCTCATTTTACGCAAGTGTGTAATTTTTCTGATATAGTTTTTCCAGTTAAATTAGAAAGTATTGCAAATTTTGAAAAAAATAATAATATTTCGATTAATGTTTACGGTTTAGAGCTTGTTTTTCATAATAACAAAAAAAGATATGAAATAGTTGGCTCGCTATATTTTTTAAAATTCAAACAAAATGTTCATATTAATTTATTATTGATTGATGATGAATCTGGCAACCAGCATTATTGTGTTATTAAAGATTTATCGAGATTAGTATCAAGTCAAGTTTCAAATCATAAAACAAAAAAACATTTTTGTGATGGTTGTTTGCAATATTTTACTACTAAAGATATATTGGAACGACATTGTGAAAACGATTGTACTACAGTAGCTGTAAAAATTCCTAGCACAGAGATGAGAAAAACTAAATTCGGTAAATTAATCCCATCAAATATTTTACAATTTGAAAATTATCAAAAAAAATATAAAGTTCCATTTGTTGCATATGCTGATTTTGAGTGTTTACTTATGCCTTTAGCTACTTGTCAACCAAATTCTAAATCAAATACAGAAAGTTTTCATGTAAAAACACATTTGCACGAACCTTACTCATGTGCATACTATATAAAATGTGCTTTTAACGATGACTTATCTGTTTTTAAAACTTTTAGAGGTAAAAATTGTGTTCAAGAATTTTTAGCATCGTTAGAAACTGATGCAGTAGAATTGTATCATAAATATTTAGAGCCTATAAAACCAATGAGACCTCTTTCACCTGAAGAGGAAGCTAAATTTTATTTTGATAAATCTTGCCACATTTGTGAAAAAGAATTTACTGAAACCGATGTTAAAGTTCGAGAGCATTCGCACACAACTGGCTTTTTCCGGGGCTCAAGCCATAATGCATGTAATTTAAATTTTAAAGTTCCAAATTTTTTTTCATAATTTAACGAATTACGACATGCACTTATTTGTAAAGCAGTTAGCTCTACATTGCGAAAATATTGAAGTTATTGGAAAAACTAAAGAAAAGTATATTGCGCTAACTAAAATCCTTGATGTTGGCGAATACAAAAATAAAAACGGACAAGTTGTAAAAAAAAAGTTCAAATTACGTTTTATAGATTCGTATCGATTTTTGTCATCTTCTTTAGAGACTTTAGCTGATACTTTAGAAGCATATCAATGTAATGAAATCAATAAATATTTTCCACTTGATGAACATTTTTGCTTAATTAGACAAAAAGGTGTGTTTCCGTATTTATTTGTAGACGATTGGGATAAACTAGATTTACAGCAATTACCAAAACAAGAAGATTTCTTCGATAAAATTAAAAATGAAGAGATTTCAGATGAGTCATATAAGCGCGCGCAATTAGTGTGGTCAACTTTTGAATGTAAAACGTTGGGTGATTATTCAGATATTTATTTAAAATCAGATGTTTTATTACTTTGCGATATTTTTGAAAACTTTCGAGAAGCTTCTTTAAACGCGTATGGTTTAGATCCTGCGCAATATCTTACTATACCATCGCTTAGTTGGGATGCGATGCTAAAATATACACAGGTTGAACTAGAACTTTTAACAAATATAGATATGATTCATTTTTTTAAAAAAGGTATTCGAGGTGGTGTTAGTACGTGTGTTAAGCGAATTTGTAAAGCAAACAACCCCTTGATAGATAATTATAATTCAAAAGATCCCTTATCTTATATTTTATATTTGGATGCTACTAATTTATACGGATGGGCAGTGAAACAATATTTACCCACTGGTAAATTTAGATGGTTAAATGAAAATGAAATAACTACTTTTAAAATTTTTGAAATATCTCATACTTCAGAAGACGGGTATGTACTTGAAGTAGATTTAGATTATCCCAAAGAATTACATAATTACCATAACGATTTAACTTTTTGTTCAGAAAATATTGTACCACCAAGTGGAAAATTGCCAAAATTAATACCAAATTTAAATAATAAATCAATATATATCATACATTACATCACTTTACAGCAATGCTTAAAACATGGATTAATATTTAAAAAAATTCATAGAATATTAACTTTTAAACAATCTCCTTGGCTTGAAAAATATATCGACCTAAATTCAAAATACCGCGCGGAAGCTAAAACCAAATCTGAAAAAGTCTGCGAAAATTATACAATAACAGCGTGTTTGGTAAAACTATAAAGAATGTTGATAAATATATTAGCATTAAAATTGCAACTCATTGGTCAAAAGAAACTCGTAAATTTGGTGCAGAAACCTGGCTTGCCAAACCAAATTTTAAAAATTTTGCAATTTTTTTGGAAAACTTGATAGCAATTGAAATGAATAAAGTTTTTGTAACGTATGACAAACCGGTTTATGTAGGTTTTTGCATTTTAGAGTTAGCAAAAACTGTCATGTATGAATTTTTTTACGATTTTCTTAAACCTAAATATCGGAATAATATTTCTCTTTTATACATGGATACTGATTCTCTAATATTAGAAGTCTTTCCTGAAAATATTTATGAAGATATAAAACAACATAGTGATAGATTTGATTTTTCCAATTATTCAAAATTTAATAGTCATGGAATACAGCCAAATGTTTCAGTTGTTGGTAAAATGAAGGACGAATATGCAGGTGCTCCACTTAAAGCATTTTACGGTACTGGTGCCAAAGCATATTGTATTGACTTGAACGACCACACTGATAAAAAAGCTAAAGATGTAAGTAAACACGTTGTACAAACTACACTACAAATTGCAGATTATCAAAATGTTGTAATTAATAACGTATCAGTTTATTGTAGTATGTCAATATTTAAATCTTATTTGCACGACATATACACCGAATTGCGTCATAAAGTTGCATTGTCAGCAGTTGATGATAAGCGCTACGTAGTACAAGGTTCTAATAAAACCTTAGCATGGGGGCATTATGATATCGAACGTCAAAATAATTTCAACCTTTTGTTTGAACTTTTGAAAAATATCTAATATTGTAAATAAATGAGTATTTTTATAGTATAGTATATAATGTTAGATTTTATCTAGAATATTTAGTTAGTAGTTTCAATTTGTACAAAGCATGAAGATTGTAAAACAAAAAGATTCATTACACGTTATAAATCATGACTTTTGTAGCGTTACTAATTCCTTTAAAAAACACAATTCTCTTTTTGGTTCTACAGTAAAGCGAGGACTAGTGATTGGAAGGTCCGGGTCTGGAAAAACTAATGCTTTACTAAGTTTATTACTTCATGAGAACGGCTTACGTTTTTCGAATATTTATTTATATTCCAAAACATTGGATCAATCGAAATATAAATTTTTAAAAACAGTTCTGGAGCCTATAAAAAAAGTCTCTTATATAGAGTTTGAAGATAGTAAAGATGTTTTAACACCACAACAAGCTAAACCACTTTCAATCATAATTTTTGATGATGTCATATGTGATAATCAAAGCATAATACGTGATTACTTTTGTTTTGGAAGACATTATTATATCGATTGCTTTTATTTAGCTCAAACCTATTCAGCCGTACCAAAGCAACTTATTCGTGATAATACTAATTTTATTATAATTTTTCCACAAGATGTTACAAACCTCAAACATATTTTTAATGATCACGTAAATGTGGATATGTCATTTGAAAAGTTTCAAAACATATGTACACACTGTTGGAAAGATTCTTATGGTTTTTTAGTGGTTGATAAAGATTCTGAAATAACTAATGGTCGATATCGCAAAGACTTTGACAGTTTTATTATACCATAAGCAGTGATAAACATTGCATTCAGCTTTAATCATTCAACATGGATAAACGTCGTGATTTATCTCTACAACTAGAGAAAGCTAGAAAAAATGTGAGAAGCAAGTTGCGTGGTTTGCAAACTGATTTAGAAACATCCCAGCTTCAATTTGAAAAAAAATTACAACCTTTTTTCTGAACCTATCCACAAACTGATAACTGAATTAAAACAAAATAAAAGAATTAAACAAGAGCCGCATATAAAAAATGAAGTGCTTGAACATATGTCATCAACTCCAAATACTAAAGGTCATAAGACCGCACTAAGTAGAAAGCTCATTATGACTCCACAACATAATTCTGTAATTTTTCCACCTATGAAAACATTTGAATTCACACCAGACGTCGAAACAAAAGCTGTACATGATGACACTAGTAATATAACAAGAAATCCAATAGATGAAGAAAATCTAAGTCAAACAGTAGGATTCCAAGACTATTTGGATCAGTGGTCTGGCCTTCCTTATCAATATATTGAAGGACTTATAAAGGACGTTGATGGGTCTTATGACACTCAGTATGGTGTGCGACATGATGTAAAAACTGCCAAATTTTTTATTGGAAATTCGGAAATTGATTTTAAAGGCAATGATTTGTATATTAAAAAATTACTTTACAAAGGTACACCAGGTTTATTTGAGTTACTGTTTAAAAAAGATCCTAAAGGATATAGTGAATCAGATCTCACACAATACCGTGATATTGTAGAGCGAACAGCCGCGAACAGAAAACAGTATAACCCCAACTTCCAAATTGCTGGTAATATAGGCGTCAAATATAAAAATATTATAAAAGACTTTCAAAAACCTGCACCGTTTTTTCAACAACGTCCACGAACAGGAAGTTTACCTAGCGTAAAACGAGGAAATTTGAGCTCTATCTCAAAAATTGGACAATCTTTACGTACGCTAATTTTAACTAACAAAAAAGTGCAATTTGTTCCATATAAAGACCCAAACACACTAATTAAGCGCCTTCAAACGTTGGTTGCATCAAAATTAGCAGGAAATACAAACAATGAGAACGATATTAATTATATTATTAACGAGTTGAAAAGGTCAAAAATTATTAAATTTTAATTATGAAAGAGTCGTTTAAAAGAGATATAGTCAATGAATTACATAAACCTGCTAGAGTTAATTATCCAAGACGTCGTGTAATTGTCAAAGGTCTAAATGATTTATATCAGTGTGATTTAGTTGAAATGATTCCATATTCTAAAGTTAATAAAGGATTTAAATATATTTTATTTTTTAGTGACATGATATTGTTGATTTTCGTTATGGATACGATATATGAAACGTATCTCATATCTCCCTTGGGACTTTGTAAAGTTTTTCACCCTCAAACACATGGTTACCATGCATTTGCAGCAATTATACATTCATGCATTCTCGGATGTTGTTATTTTTCATATAATTTTATTAAGAAAGCAGTAATGAAATGCTAAAAAATAAAATATTTAATGCACTACGGGAGATATTCTGTTTTTCACCCTCGGTAGACTTACAGACCGCGGGCCTCCGGCCCTTGGTCTGTAACACGTCAACCTCGGAGAAAAAACATTCATATCTCCCTTAATGCATAAATATCTATTAATGATAATCAATGTATTTTCAAAATACGTCTGGAGCTATCCAATTAAGAATAAAAGTGCAGGGGAAGTAGTGCGCACATTCAAACAATTTTTAAGTCAAATAAAGCATACCCCCCAAAATTTGCAAACAGATTTTGGTAAAGAGTTTGAAGCACTCATGAAAAAGCATAAAATAAATCATTATAGTTCATATTCTAATCTGAAAGCTAGTGTCGTTGAACGAGTCAATCGAACAATAAAAAATTTGATGTACAAAGAATTTAGTATGCAAGGAAATTATAAGTGGTTAACTATTTTACCTAAAATAATTTTTAAGTACAATAACACAAAACATAGGACAACTGGATATAAACCATGTGATGTTGATGAGCAGAATGAAAAATTGATATTACAGAAAGCCTATACCCATCTAAAAGTTATTGATGTCAAAAAACCAAAATTTAAAATTGGAGATAAGGTCCGAGTGAGTAAGCACCGCAGTGTGTTCAAAAAAGGTTACACACCTTCATGGAGTAATGAAATATTTTCTATTGTAAAAGTACAAATGACCAATCCTCGCACTTATATTATTCAAGATTACCTTGGAGAAATAATAAAAGGCGGTTTCTATGAGTTTGAACTTCAAAAAGTAAAACACAATGACGCTTATTTAGTTGAGAAAATTTTAAGACGGAAAGGAAATCAAGTGTATGTTAAATGGTTAAATATGGACAAAAAACACAACTCGTGGATTGAATTTAAAAATCTTACAAACTTGTAGAGTATGTTTTATAGTAAAAGACAAATTCGCAAATTATTTGTTTTATTAAAATTTATTTTAGCATTTGTTTTTTAAATCTATTATTATATTATAGTCTCTCTGTGCCTAATTTCTAACACTTTTGAAATTTTTAAACCAGTGGCTTCAATTCTTCTATGAAATCTAGCAGAGTCTCTTGCAATCATTTCCCATTGACCAATGCGTGATTGTTGATATGCAAAACTCCAAACATGCATAACATGAACTTCTACACTAGAGTTAAACCTAACAGACATTTTATTTTTTAGAAAAATATTCGACATGTTTCCATATCTTTTTGTACCACATCAGGTTCAAGAAGCACCAACTGTTTTAGTGCGCAAGTGTTTTCATCTGGTTTCATAACTTTGAGCAGCTCCTTTATATTCTCCAGCACATTACCTTGCCTTTTACATGATCTTCTTGAAATTGATTCATAGAATTCTCTAAACTGATGTTCTTCAAGTAATTGTAGTTTAGTTAAAATTAGCTGTGCTAGGAAAAATACACTTTTCAAGGATTCTTGACCAAGGAACATTACAGTATCTTGCGATTTAAAGATTTGTAGAACTGGTTTTGTCTTAACGTCATAGAACATAACAGTTATTTTTCCACATTGCTTGATCTCTGATCGGTTATCATTTGGAGTAATTGTTGACCAATTTTTGCAAATGTTGGTAATCCACTGTTCTAACTCCAAAAAGACAATAAAGTCTTCACGGGACATATCCACAACTTGATAACTTCGGGTTGCAGCAAAGCGAATTGTTGGAGAAAACAAAATATCGCTATTAAAACCAACAGTTAAATATTTAGATTTTGACTTGTTTAGAAAAAAAACTTGTTCACTCAACATAATGGGAATGTTACTCTTAAGCACAAAGTGGCAAGACATAATGTACAAATATACTAATCAAAATTGTCAAACCTTGTCTTATTTTATACTTTTTTTCACGTATCTGCGCATGAGCATCATTGTTTTAAATAAGTTGATTTAAACATAAACTCAAGGCCAAGCTGTACATGTGTAAACAAGTTTAAAAAACAACCTTGAAGGATCTCTATATAAACTCCACCTCGATCAAAAACTGTTTAGTCGTGTTTCTGTTCATAATGTCACTTGATAAATTCTTCAATCATACAGAAACTCATAATTTTCATCGATTATTTGAAAACTTTTTAAGCGATCTATACTATTTCCAAACTCTACAGTTATACGGTAACATAAGTGAACAAAGTTTAGAGTTTACACTTTCCACGGGAGATACTATATATATTTTTCCATATATAGAAGGAATTGTAGAAAACATTTTACTTAATCCTAATAAGGGGATAACTCTTAAAATTAATAATACTAAAATTTCCTTAAAACAAAAGCTAATTCTTCTTTTTAGTGATAAAATAACCGTTGAAAGAAACTCCTTCGAGAATAAAATTTCGTATGTTTTTGTGGAATTAGTAGTAAAATTACCAATCATTTTTGAGAGCAAACTGTCTGGAAACCTAGAGTGAAAGATTTAATCTACATAATGTGCCTCGATGATTCTACTGGAATTCCTATTTTGAAAAACAATTACTCGTGTTTTGATCAAAGGCTTTTATCGTTTAAGACGTGGAAACTCTCTTCACCTATCGCGATTGATTTGTCAAAATCTGGATTTTTTTACACAAATTCCTTCGATACAGTTATCTGCTTTTGCTGCAAGCTTCACTTAGCACACTGGAAATCCACCGATATAGTACAGCAGGAACATTTAAAATTTTCACCGGATTGTGCGTTTGCCTTATTAAATCAATCTATTTTTTATAATGCTGTATTCACTCAAAAGATTAATGAATCTAATCAGTTTATTTTGATGTGGATTAGTTTCTTATATGCAACCACTTTGTTTATTTACTTACTGTTTAAGTAATAGAATAAATGTTTGTAAATTGTACTTATATATTATAATTATATAGTTTTTGTACAAAATCTTATATAAAAATGACAACCATTATTTTTTAACTGTATATATAATAAGCTTTATTGTTGCCTATACCGGCTTACATACTCTATCTACAATTTATTTCATTTTCTATTCTACCCTCCCTGTTCTTCCTTTGTCCTTCATTTTCCTTCTCTCCCATACTTCTTTCATCCACTTTATCTCCACTCCATTTTCTTTCAGTATTTCTCTTCTTTCTGCTCTTTCTGTCTCCCTCATCTCACTGCATTCATTCCACATGTGCTCTATTGTCTCTCTTTCCTCATAACAGATTCTGCACAGTCTCTCTTCCTTTTCCATCCAATACCTATTCTCTCTCTCCTCATTTCCGCACCTGAACCTCGCCATTATTTTCCTCTCTTTCGCACTTTCTCTTCCCAGGTACACCGGGATCTCCTCTGTCATACATTTCTCATAATTCCTGTTGTACCTGGACTCTTTGATTTTTTCTCTTCTTTCTTGCTTATCTACATCCCTGTCTCTTTCGCTCGTTTCTGCGTTCATCCACTTGCCTTCTGTTCCTTATCTTTCCACTTCTTTACTTGCATACCCATTTCTTCTGTAATATTTTTCTCTTTCGTTTATCTCCAAATTTTTTTTCTTTTCTCTCCAACATTCGTTCAATATTCTACATTCTTGCCTTCCATTCATCCTATCCTCAAACTTAGTCGCTCTTTTCCCCGCTTTCACTCTCAGCTTGTTTCTCTTACATTCTTCTCTTACTATATACCCAGGGGTTTCTCTGTCCACCCCAAGGACCCACCTCAAATACTTCACTTGTACTCTCTCTATTTCCTCTTGTTCTTTCCACCCCCAAATTTCTGCCCCATACATCAATACGCTCTCCACCAAGCTCTCAAACATCATTATTCTCCTTTTAAAATCCCCTCCCCACTTTCTCTCTCCTATTCCCCATACACATCCCACTATCTTGTTTGCTTTCCTTGCCAACTCTCTGACATGCGCTTTGTTTGTAGCTCTTTCATTAAACGTATACCCTAAATACTTGAACTCTTTTACTCTCTCTATTTTCTCTCCCTCCCATTCCCAATCATTCTTTTCTTCTTTCCTCTTTTTTTTTGTTGAACACCAGCATCTTTGTTTTATTTACATTCACTTCTAGCTTTTTTTTCCTCACATACTTTTTTAGGTTTGTCATCATTTCTCCCATCTCCCTTTCGCTTTTTGCTATTAATACCACAGCATCTGCAAACGCTAGACTCCACACTTTTTCTCTTCCAATCACACATCCCCCAGCTTGCGCCTTTCTAAACATTTCTTCCATATCCGCCATGTAGGTTGTAAACAACAAGGGGCTAAGAGGACACCCTTGTCTCACCCCTTTTGACGTTTCAAACCACTCATTCTCTTTCTCCCCTGCTCTAACTTTGCTTTTTGTTTTTACATAGATCTCTTCTACCTTTCTCACCAGCCACTCGTTTACTCCTCTTTTTCTCATATTCTCACACATTTTCTTTCTATCGACCTTATCAAACGCTGCTCTAAAATCTATGAAAAGTGTATACAGCCTTCCTCCCTTTTTTTTCATCTCGTTATTCGCTAAGTGGTCCAGGATGTATACATTATCCATAGTTCCCCTTCCTTCTCTAAATCCCGCTTGGTTGTCTGGTATTGCCTTCTTTTCCTCTATCTCTTTTCTCAGCCTTTCATTCAGTACTGACGCATACAATTTATACCCTGTGTTAAGGAGAGTTATTCCTCTGTAGTTTTCTACTCTATTTTTATCTCCTTTTTTGTGGATAGGGCAGATTATGCCTTCTCTCCAACCTGTCGGGAATCCCTCTCCTCTCCACACTCCATTCATAACCTCTACCAATCTGTCTATCACACCTTTCGTCCCGTACATCCAGTGTTCATTCTGTATTCTATCCCTCCCCGGTGCCCTCTTCTTCTTCAGCTTCTTTATCTGTCTCTTTACCTCCTCCCTTGTAATTTCTGTTCCTAATGGTGCTGTCTGGTTCGTTTGCATCGCTGGGTCTTCTATATCTACTTCTCTTTCTCCTTCCAGCAGATCTTTGAAAAACTCTTCCCATTCCGTTATTGTTATCTCTTCACTCGCCGCTTCTTTTCTTAATCTTTCTCTGTTTATGTACTTCCACACCTCTCTTTCTGTTTTAATAGCTTTTATTTCTTTATCTTCTTCTTCTCTTCTCTCTCTCTTTTTTTCTATACATCTTTTTCTATATTTTCTTTTTGCTTCTAAGAAGACTCTTCTATTTACTTGCTTTCTTTTGAATTCCCTTAGCGCTTTTGTAGCTTTTTTCTTTAGCTGGTAGCATTCTTTATCACACCATTCATTTCTCTTTTCTGCTTTTTTTCTTTTACTGCTTACTTCTGTTGTAGTCGTTGCCTTTTCTAGTATTTCTTTTAATTCCACTTCCATCTTCTCTGTCTCTTGCCCTTCGAATTTGACGTTTTTCAGCTTTTTCCTGTATTCTTTCACGCCTTGCTCGTTTCACACTTTAATTATTACCTTCTTCTGCTCTACTTTTATCTTCTTTTTTTCCTCTGTTTGGCTATTTCTTCCTTCTAGGCTTATTTCTATTGGAAGGTGGTCTGACTCTATTCTGTCCCCTATTTTAAAGTTCTCTACTTTTCCCCACGCCTCTTCATTTGTTATTCCGTAGTCTATCACCGACTCCCCACTACTATCTACATACGTCCACTCTCCTTCTTCATCCCTTTGTTTATTACCATTCAGTATCTCCCATCCCTTTTCTTCTAACCATTCCATCAACTTTTTTCCCTCCACATTTTCTTTTGTGTCTTTGGTTTTCCTTTTCCCATCTCCTTTTTCTTCCTCCCAGTTTCTCGCTCCTCTTTCCCCAATTCTTCCGTTAAAATCTCCTCCCATAAGTATGCATTCTTCTGTGTTTTCTTTCACTGTTTCATCTATGTTTTTTATTGTCTTTTTCATCTCTCTGCTGTATATCGTCATTATTTTCCACCATCGTTTGTCTATTTCGATATTTCTCTCCATGAGTCCCTCTATTTCTTTTTTTTCCGGGTTTTTTTCTCTTATTTCCTTTCTTACTCCCGTGACTATCCCTCCTGCTGCCCTTCCTTTCTTTTTTTCTTTCTTTGCCCCTTGACACTCCCAATTAAATTCTGGTGGTAGCCTTCCCTTTATTTTTTCTCAACGTTTTTTTTTTCTATCCATGTTTCTACTAAACCTACTACGTCAAAGAGTTTCACATAATCCCAGAAATTGTCTTCTTTTTTTGCTAATCCCGCTACATTCCAAAATATCATCTTTTTCTTCCCGTTGCTTATATCTTTATTTGTTTCATTAGTCTTCTCAGTTTCCATTGTACATTTGCCCGTGTCTTCTTCCTTGTTTCTTTTAACTCTCCCTTTTCTCCCTAAAAAACCTGCAGTTTCAGGTCTTTCTCATTCCATTTGAATGTTTTTTCCTCCATAAATATTTTTCCATATCCCACCGTTGCTTTTATTCCCTGTTCTCTCTTTTCTTTTGCGATTTCTCTTAATTTTTTCTGAACCTCTCTCTCCCTCTTTGTTAAATCATCATCTATGTAAATATTCTTAGTTGTTTCTTCTTTTCTTAACTCTTTTTTATTTTCCATAATTCTTTTCTCCGCTTCCCAGTCTTGGAGTTCTACTAGTACCTTTCCCTTTCCAATTTTGTGCTACTCTTTTATTCCCGTTTTTACCACTTTTTTCATTTTTTTTTCAATGTCTTCTTTTCCTTCTCTTCCTCCGTCAATTCCACTTATTATTATTTTGTTTTTCCTATTTTTCTTATCTGTTATCTCTGTTTGTTTTTCTAAAGTTTCTATCCTCTCTAGCATTGTACCCTTTTCTTCCTCCCATTTCTTCTCTTTCTTTTTAAACTCATCTTTTATTTCTTCTATTTCCTTTCTAACTTCTCTGTTCTCTTGCCTTAACAATTTGACCTCTTCTATTAATTGGTCTAATTTCCTTACCACTAGGTCCAAGTCTTTCATTTCTGCCTCTCCTATGTTTTTTCTTTCTTTTGGGGATCTTATTACTTTTTTGCTAATCGCGAAGACTTCTGTTTCTTCTAGCTTCTCTTCTTCTTCTTTCCTTTTCCTTTTCTTTTTTTCCTCTTCCTCTTTCCTTTGCCCTTGCGCTCCTTTTCCCCAACTGAGTGACCTCTGCCTTGCTTTGTGCATTAGCCTCTCTCGCCACAGGTTTACGCTTCTGAAGCCGGAACTTCCTCGGATTTGCCCGGGTCAACCCCTCGGAGGCCTATTTGCTTAATCCCACCGGAACACACTCAGCACTAATCTACGTAAAGTAGGTCACGGGCAAAAATTCCTCACTTAGCACTTATCGCTACAATTTGCAGTGTTTCGCAATTAGATTTTGCACCGTGACTACAACCGCTCGCGCCGACTGCCA
Organism: Lagria hirta; assembly: GCA_947359425.1. Taxonomy (NCBI): domain Eukaryota; kingdom Metazoa; phylum Arthropoda; class Insecta; order Coleoptera; family Tenebrionidae; genus Lagria; species Lagria hirta. Next base: position 17,429,977 of record OX375804.1, read on the forward strand.
ACAAAGGAATTTTTTAACTGTATTGTCGATCAAACTCTTCATTGTAAAACAACTAAAAACTTGCAAATAGAAAATGCCCATTCCTGTGAATTATACTTGTATAAACTGTGGCGGAGAAACAGAGATAGCTGCTTCTGAATGCATTGCTTGTCAATTTGCACGCCATATAAAAGCTGTATACCAAACGAAACATGTACACTATACAAATAAATAAATACTAATAAAAAAAAAACATTTTATTAATAATCCTTTTGTTTTCACTTCTAAACTACACGGTTTACCAATAAGCAAAAAAATTAAATATTAAAACTCTGTATAAGCGGAGCATCCATTTATATTTTATGAGTCAACTTTGATAGTGACGTCATTATCATATTTTTCTATTGAGAGCCCAGCTTAATATATTATACAAACATCTCTATTTTTCAAATTTCTAAATTTACAGTACTCATATTGATTTCCAAGAATTTTATTAAAGTTGTCATGTTGTTTGATTATTGGTAGGTATCGCACAATTTACATTTTTACCTGATAAAGTCTAGCTTAGCTCTCTGGTCGCTCGTCATTATATGTGACGCTTGCGCAATCAATTTCAAGAACACATATCTCAAAGAAAAAATTTATGGTTAATCATCGACGGAGGAAAAATTTCAAGTGAAGCTGCGCAATTAACAAAGGCTTGTGGGAAGCGCATGCGCCAACGGTCATGGCAAATATTCCAAGATCAAGACAACAGGTGTTAACGCTCACGGTCGTTGATTGATTATTGATTAGCTATTGATTGATTATTGGTAGGTATCACATAATTTACTATTTTACCTGAAAAAAGTCTAGCTCGCTATTGTTTTATGATCGCCATTATATGTGACGCTTGCGCAATCAAGAACACATCATATCTTGCAGAAAAAATTCATGATTAATCATTGACGGAGAAAAAAATTCCAATTGGAGCTGCGTGATTAACTAAGGCTAGTGGGAAGCGCATGCGCAAACAATTATTGCAAATATTCCAAGATCAAGACAACAGGTGTTAACGCTCACGGTCGTTGATTGGTAATTGATTCCTTATTGATTGATTAGTGTTTGATTATTGGTATCGCATAATTTACTATTTTACCTGAAAAAAGTCTAGCTTAGCTCTCGCCATTATATGTGACGCTTGCGCAATCAATTTCAAGAACACATATCTCAAAGACAAAATTCATGATTAATCATCATTGGAGACAAATATCCAAGTAGAGCTGTGCGATTAACTAAGGCTAGTGGGAAGCGCATGCGCAAACGGTCAATGCAAATATTCCAAGATCAAGACAACAGGTGTTAAGGCTCATGGTCATGTGGCAGGTGTTCCGAAATCGCCATCTTACTGTATTTCCAATTCAAAGAATTAAAGTTGATTACTTATTGATTAATTATCGATCGATTATCGATTATTGATTAGTGATTGATTATCGATTATTGATTATTGATTGTTGATTATTGATTATCGATTATTGATTATTGATTGATTATTGGTCGATTATGGTTTAATTCTTGGTATGACAAAATTTACATTTTTTTATTTAAACACGTCTAGCTTTGCTCGCGCTTAATGAGTGAATGCTCCAAAGTGGCTATCACAATTTTCGAAAAAAGTGGTGGGGGGAAAGGAATGTGGTGGGGGGAGAACAAAGTAGTCGAAGAGCAAATGTACACAACAGGTGTTCCATGGTCGTTCCAATGTTCAAGGTCAAGGACATTCCAAAGTCCAAGGTCATATGACGTAAAAGTGGTGGGAGGAGCATTTGTACCCCCATTCTATATCTACTGACGTTGACATTCGTAACGCGCTTTTTTTTAAATATGCAAATATAAATGTGTATTTTTCAATCTTTCTGAGAGATTTTCTTAATATTTTTTTCCGTAAAAACCTTTTACAGAGTATTAGAAAACTACAAAAAAAATCTATAATATCCTCCATATAAAAATGAATACCTATTTCCCTGGTCTCGTCATACCTGAGAAGGACTTTACTAATTTTATTAAATAAAAAACAAATTATATATTTTCATAATAGTGTTTATTCCGTAGGGTTCAATAATTTCACTTATATTTTTACAAATCGCTATTGAACAACTGACATTAAAACATCTTCGCCTTCGTACTTCCCTTTCTAAAATGTTTGAAGAGGAAGTTAAATTGAATGACGTTGACAATTGTTAGCAAGGTTATGTCTGTGGTCCTATAGATCACCACAGAGTTTTTAGTTTTAAATGGAATAACGTTGACATTCGTAACGCGCTTTTTTTAAAATATGCAAAGTTAAATGTATATTTTTCAATCTTTCTGAGAGATTTCCTAAACTTTTTCATTCATAAGAACCTTCTCCTGATAATAACGAACAGAACAAAAAAAAATCAGCCAAATCGGTCCAGCCGTTCAGGCGTGATGCCGTGACGAAGGGAAATAGGGATTCATTTTTATATATACCGGGTGTCCCAGAAGTCGCGCACCCCATTGTAGGGATCGAAAGAGAAAAATATTCTAAGACGAAAAGTCCTGAGCCATTTTTTAATCAGACGCATAGGTAATTAATTATTAATTAATGAAAGTGACCAATCAGGAGCGCGCGACAGAAGAATAAAAAGTGAGTGAGAAGGCGGTAAGAGACGCGAGAGTGAGACGCCAGAGCTACTGCCGACTTCTCGAGCAGTAGACAGAAAGTGGGGACGGACGGCCGTGAACGGCGGACGTACGTGATGCTAGGTGAATGTGTGAGATCGTGTACTAGTGTGAGTGTATCGGTAACTGTCGCGCGACAGATACCGATACCGATAAGATATCAACGGGAAGCTGGTTCCCGTTGATATCTTACTTTCCCGAATTTCAGAAAGGAGAAAAAAAAATGTCTTTTTATGTTTTGCCGCAATATACAGGGTGTTCAGAAAAGATAGTTACTCGAAAGACATAAATTGTCGTACAGGCGTCGGGTCTTTGCAGTTCTAGACTAAATCGATGACAGCAAAAACTAGCGTCATGCAATGAGTAGTTTACCGCAAAATGGCAAGAAGGCGCTTATTTATCGTAATTTTTGGCGTGTGCCGCAATTCAACCATTACAATTGTAAAATGTGACAGCCAAAGACAACTGACAACGTCTGGCATCGATCTAAATCATCGCCATTTTGTGGCAAAAAAAATTATCATTATCTAACACATGAGCTTTACGTTTGCGGTACTTATTCTATATTTAGTGACATTAGCAGACGTAAAGTTATAAATGTTGTAAAGACAACTTTAGTTGTGAATTTTTAAAACTTTTGAGAATTTGGTTAACATTTTAAGTCTGAGCAAACTAGCTTCTGTCTATAGTGTCAATCAGGGGAGTGAAGCCAAGAAAGCGGAACTCTGAACACGAAAAAAGTATGCTGCCTACTATATTGATGCAAAGCAAGGGGAAAGAAAAGTAGCCACTCAAAAATATGGATTAAAATTACCCGCCAAAAGTAGTAGCAGTTTGTCACGCTCTTCACTTTTGATTCATAACGTTTTATGTTGACGTTGCATTTAGAGGTTATATTGTTATACTTGTTTTTATGGAATGATATCAAATTTTCAAGTTAAATGATAAAGTTAAATAAAAAATAAAGTTAAAATTATAAAATAGGTAAGCTTAGTATTCCACGTATAAACGCAATCAATAATTATGTGACGTATTTTTTGTTTTTATATAATAATAATTTATATATTCAATCAAGTCTGCAACCTCTATGCTAAAGTTTAGATATAAATACCTGGAGTGATTCGTCGAGTTACCAATTACTTACTGTCACCAGAGGAACTACGATGTCGTCTTCATATCAATAATAAATATCTCACATTTAACAATGGTTTCTGAAACTAAAAGAAACAAGCTAAATTTGCTGTTTTCACCAATCCGTAACTAATCGTAAGTGACTTATTACCTTTGATCAGTAACTGTCTTAAAAACTTTACAACTTCACAACTAGTGTAGAACTATATAATAAAATCAAACCCTATTGAACAATTAGAATCTCATAAGCACATGAAAATCCTATAAGATATTATGTGATTTTATAATCTAATTAGAATGCTGTAAGTGAATTGGGCTTGTAATGATTGAGTCAGAACTTTACACAAACTGGAATCTTATAATCAAACTAGAATGCTGTAAGTAAATTAGAATGGCACCACTTTACAAACAAACTGAAATTCCATAATCCACTTAGAATTTCTTAATAAATTGGCATTTACTGGATTACTTTGAATTTTTCAAACAATTTCTATTAATAAACTTAATTTTTAGAACTCATTTCAGCTGCTACAACAAACTGCAGAACTCGTAAAATTAATCTCAGTTAATTCACAATTGAAAGTCAACTGTCTTTTCTAAAAAGTAGAAAAAACTGTAAAACACTTTGTAAAGCAATCAAAATATAAATACCGCTTCAACGCTAATTAATTTGTTGTGTAGCACTTCAACATTCTGATGACTGTCAAATTATCAAACTATAAACTGTTATAGGACTTAGCACTTCACAAACAAACTCAAATTCTATTATCAACATAGAACTTTTTTAATTGAATTGCCAGTCTTTAAAAGACCTTGAATTTTGGAAACACAATAAGAGTTTACTGATTGAAACCTTATTTTAATTTTAATAACCCACCGCAGCTGCTTCAACAAACTGCACGACAAGTGATATAAATCACAAATAAAATGTCAACCGCAATAGAATAAGAGCGGGACGTAACAAGGGTAGCTGTAAGATCACTTTGTAAAGCAATAATACTATAATTAACGCTGTAACGCTAACTACGCTAAGTGCGCTGTACGTAGACGCACCTGTACCGTTTGCCTGATTATTGAACTATCAAACGCAGGGATCTTGTTACCTTATATAACGTTATATAAACTTTGCTACTTGACTTAAGGAACCTCACCTGCTACAACAAAATGAGGGCAGAAGGAATTGTATGTATGTATGTATGTATATGTTTTAGGGTAAGAGCTACATATGAATAGGTGTGTATGTATTCTGCTGTAACAGAATACGAAAACTTGGTCTGCTGTAACAGCCCAAAAAAACAACGTACACGTCGTTTTGTTTGTAGGCATTTAAATTATTTCATGAAACGTTTATTGACGTTAATAATCTAATTACTAAGTTTAATAACTTATATTATAATTTTGAACTGAGTCATTACATCAATGTTTGTTTGTATCAATTCCAGTCTACTAAAGAGTAATATCATTGAATTAATTCGAACTGAATTAATTTGAATTAAATTAATAATTAATATTAATTTTCTAACAGTAACAAAATTGAATTTCTGAAACATCATTCAAAACGCAAAGTGATCTGGTGGATATATTAAGTTATCTACAATGATTATCGTCTTGACAATACTGTGAGTTCTTACTTATTAATTGAATTATTAATGATTATGTGCATTAAATTACACTTACCACAATTGAGAGAATTAAGAAAACTAGAGCATTCTTTAGATTGGTCAGTACTTTAGTTCTTTGAGAACTAATAATGTAGACTGCTAAATTACGTCAATTACATAATTTAAACTGTGATATAATTATTTTGATGACTGAATTATTAATTTCTTAATAAACTACATCATCTGACGATACGAGATGTAAATCAATATTGGTGAATATACAAAACAACATAAACAAAACTATCATTTACATATTCATTAGTAATATTTTAATTTGTAACTTAATAACTTTGATGAGACTGAAATAAGATATTTTATTTCAATTGCATTATTCTAATATAGTATAATGATTGACAATTTGATGTTTGTCTTTTGAACTATTTAAGATTTTAATTAGTTTTATTAACTGGTTAATAAAGTTATTTTTGAAAGTTCTCAACTGATAGATAGCTCATCAAAACCATTAATACGGAATAGTGTTATACGAATTCTGTGAGGTCAATTACTCACAGTGTTACTTCTGGATTGCACTTGGTTCTTAATTTGCACCACTGAATTTGGACACCTTTTCTCACTGCCACCTGCCACAAACTAACATTGACTCTCTATTTTAGATTATTAGTGATTATTTCTTTCCCTCTCCCAAAATTTATAATCCTAGAATTTCTCATTAGTTTTACTTTGTATATAATTCTCATAATAAGGGTTTGAAAGTTTCTTTCGGCGTGCGCCGAAACGTGCTCATACAGCCAAAAACCTTTTTGCCTCTATAAAACCTTTTTGCTTCTCTATTGTACCAACTCACGATAAAGCGCCTTTTTGCTTTTAATCTCATTTACAACACCTAGAAATTTACCCGCTTATAGAATTTTTTTTAAAAATTCTACGAAATGGTCCATAGCTGAGACCGACTCAACTGATTTATTTTTTTACGGCTTTTTGTCTGGATTTTTCTTATTTTTGACAAATGTATATTTAAATATTACTTATTCACTTTTATTACATAAATTAAATTTTTTTTTTTTTACTTAATCAATAATTGTTTATATTTTATCAATGTTAACATAGAATATAAATACCTGGAGTTAAATGCTGTGTCACCAATCACTTACTACAATAATGAATTCAGAAGATCTTAGGATAGGTAAGATTTTACCATACACTTACAGGAATCCTAAAATGTTAAAACAACACCTGAATTTGCTATTTCAAATCATCCGCTAATTAACAATTCTTTTACGTAACATTGTTACGGATGTTAAGACACCATGTGTTAGTAAACTTAGAGGTTATGCTACTTTGAGCCAACAACTTCACGTAACGTGTTTTATTAAACTCATTGGATGCCTAAGCACCATGTTTTAATAAACTCAGCGGTTACGCTACTTTAAACAAATACCTTCACGTAACGTGTTTTATTAAACTCAGAGGATGCCTAAGCACCATGTTTTAATAAACTCAGCGGTTACGCTACTTTAAACAAATAGTTTCACGTAACGTGTTTTACTACAGAAATAGTAAACTCAGAGGTTACGCTACTTATTATAATTGCAGAACTGATTTTAATTGATTCACATTATTATGTGACAGCAAAAGACTATATTTTATTTTTATGTGTAAATTATGTTAGTTGAAGAATTTTAAACTATGCATAATTTATTTAAAACAAAGTATAACTGTTTAAACTTGCTAATCTCAAAACATTAAGTAAAACTTAATTTATTCGAACAAATACAAGTAAATTGAATTCTGTAAAAATGTCGATATTTGACCACTGTCAAATTATAAGAAAGTTAATGCAGTGCAGTGGTTACGAAAATAGAACTATTTATCAATCAATTTTCAATATATTATCAATATCAATGTAACCAAACTACAGCAATAATTGTAACAACTTTAAATAAATGTTTATCAAACTTTTGAGAAATTAATTGGATAACTTTTTAATTGAATTATTATTTTATTTCGAGCAGCTTGTATTGTAAAGAAAGAAAATGTGAAACTTTAAGATAATGCTTATCATAAATTCGACTAATTAAATTCTTAAATTACTAATTAAATTATTATATTTTATTAACTAAAAATATTGTTTTTACTGTTTATAAAATAATAAACCATAGCATAATGCAAATATTAAGTTTGATGAAGTTATTGTCCTGTAGATTTGTTTCTACTTTAATTAACCATTTATGTTCCAAATCAATTATTAACTAGTGTATTTAATTATCCAAACTATTGCCAATAATAACATAAATTTAAACAAAACATAATTAGACAATAATAAAATTATTTAAGGAATTGACTATAAATTGGCACTAGTTTATTTATTTATATTTTTTGCAGAAACGGTTACTTCATCAAAAATATCAATAATAATTAGTTATTTCATATTCAAAATACAAGCGCATTTTATATTCACAATTTAAACGACTGCTATAAATTAACAAATTGAGTGAATGACGATTCACAAGCATTCGTTCTTTTTTTTATTTAAAATACAATTTCATTCTATATTCAAAATATGAAACGACTGTCAGAAATAAACAAATTCAGTGAGTTAAGACTCACAAAGATTTGTTCTTTTATATTTAAAATACAAATTCATTTATATTCAATATATGAAACGACTGTCAGACATAAACAAATTCAGTGAATTAGAACTCACAAGGATTCGATCTTTTATATTTAAAATACAAATTCATTCTATAATATTCAAAATATGAAACGACTGTCAGAAATAAACAAATTCAGTGAATTAGAACTCACAAGGATTCGACCTTTTATATTTAAAATACAAATTCATTCTATAATATTCAAAATATGAAACAACTGTCAGAAATAAACAAATTTAGTGAATTAGAACTCACAAAGATTCGATCTTTTATATTTAAAATACAATTTCATTCTATAATATTCAAAATATGAAACGACTGTCAGAAATAAACAAATTCAATGAATCAAGACTCACAAGGATTTGATATTTTATATTTAAAATACAAATTCAAAATATGAAACGACTGTCAGAAATAGGTAAATTCAGTGAATTAAGACTCACTCAAATTTAATTGTTGCACTTACGGCACCACAATAATTATTCACAACACTGGCACGTCAAGTTATACAGAAAAATTATCTAATTTGTTGTTGTTACAAGTTTTATAAATTGCGTAGCAGGGGTAATCGGGGGTGGTTTATAACCGTCGTATTTCTGCTTTTTGTCAACTTCGGCGTGCATATTTTTTCCTCATTGGCGTATCTGCTTTGTCTCATCGTTAGGATCTTAGGTACTGTGCTAATCTTATCTTTCAAGTATTGGCCCTTTATGGTGTCTATAGATATATTTGTCTGGTGTCGTGTGAACCTTTATCTCTAAAATATCCAACATTTGGTTCTGCAAGTTTTTTTCCTTTTTTTTTTAATTTTATTTAATCCCAATAACAATAATTATAATATTTATTTTTAAACTAAATATTTCAAATTAATGATTTAATTATACAAGTGTTACAACTTAAAATTTGCAAAATATTATTTTGTTTACGATTTTATTTGTTATAAATTTAAATCGATATTTCCATTGCGTTACACACGTAATATGCGTTTTAATACGATTTTGTTTGTAGATTCCAATTGTGAAAGAATATTATTTATAGGATAGATGGGGCTCAGACAAAAGACTTGTTCAGTTTGTGAGGATCACCTTGATGAATCTGGTTTTGTCAACACGAGAAAGAAACGTTCAAATTTTGGTGCAGCTTTAGTACAAGTTTTTATTGAGATGTTGGCTTCTGAGACTGAAAATTTTTCAGTTTATAGTGAAATAAAATAACTGTACTTTTTATTAACATACAGTGAGATTTTTGTTTTACTGAACATAACGTTATAAACGCATGTTCAGTTTTAAAAAAACTATGTCAATACATTGTCGCTAGGTAGGCAACCAAATTAACAAATGTTTATTTTGACACTTGACTGACTTGGCAGAACAGAACAGAAGGTTGTGTAATAAATTCACACATAAAAAGAAGAAGAACTTGTCCCGTCTTGACAGAAGAACGAGAAATACAGATATTATGTTATGCTGAAGAAAACCCCATTACCCCGTCGCGGATAATAGCAAACGAGTTTGGCATTTCAAAATCCTCTGTCCTTAAAACTTTCAAAAAGTATAAATACAAACCTTACAAATTTTCAAATCACCAACAGCTTTTTCCTCTTGACAAAATAAAAAGAACAGATTTTTGTAAAACAATATTTAATTTAATAAATGAAAACCAAGATATTTTACACAAGATAGTTTTTACTGATGAGTCATCCTTTTGTTTAAATGGCACGGTCAATTCACAGAATTGTCGGTTTGTATTGAACACCTCTTTCCTTTTTTTTCCTATCTTTCTTTCTAATTCCCACAGGTATTGGTCACGTACAAACGAACATGTTCAAAATTTAACACACACTCAGTATAATAGCAGAGTTAATGCTTGGACTGGAATAGTCGACGGTACCCTTATTGGTCCATTTTTTATTGATGGCAACCTAAATGCCGCCAAGTTTTTAGAACTCTTGCAAAGACACATAATGCGACGACTAAAAGACTTGAATCTTGAGAACGCATGGTTTCAAATGGACGGCGTTCCACCACATTCCACGGGCCCTATTACACGTTTCCTGAATGAAAGCTTCCAGGATCGCTGGATTGGACGGTTTAGACCAATAGCTTGGCCACCTCGGTTGCCAGATTTATCACCAAACGATTTCTTTCTGTGGGGTTATCTTCAATCTAAAGTCTACAACAATACCGTAATAGAGAGTACAGAAGAACTAAAGAATAGAATACTCACCGCCTGCAACGAAATAAATCCAGTTTTTTTAAAAAATACTGTACAAGCATTTTGCAATCGTTTGGCGTATTGCTTAGAACAAGAAGGTGGTCAGTTTGAACATTTAATAAATTAATTTGATTAAAAGTTTCTTTTTAAACTTGTTATTAAGACGTAACATAACCTTCCTTACCTTTGAATAAAATTTAAGAGTTCTGTTCTGTCAAGTCAGTCAAGTGTCAAAATAAACATTTGTTAATTTGGTTGCCTACCTAGCAACAATGTATTGACATAGTTTTTTTAAAACTGAACATGCGTTTATAACGTTATGTTCAGTAAAACAAAAATCTCACTGTATAAGAGGGCAGTATTCCAGGATGCGTATGCCATCAAACTTCAGCTTCATCGAATGCTTTTTATTTTTCTTGTTTACAACACAGTAACACAGTATGGTTATTTTTAAAACCCCAAATATTCTAGGACAGTTTTTATTCTATTTGAACAAGTTTGCGTTCTTAAACGACAATGGCTGTTGGAGGCAAGAGTAAAAGACTCGATGGATTTTAAAAGAAAATCGTATGTGATTGGGATTAGGTAACCTTTTATATTTTTACTTATGTAGTTTATATCAATTCAATTGACAGAAGAGAAGAAGTGGCTGTGGGAATCCAAATTTCTGTTGAAGATTAATATAGACATTTGTTTAAATTAGGAAAATATATTTTTTTATGTTATATAGTTTCACTGTTTGGTAGTGATAGATTAGTGACAAAGCGAGTTACATTTTATGTGAAATACTTTTCATATTTTTGTCCAATTGTTGATTTATTTTTGAATTTGGTTTAAAGTGTGTGTAATTTAGTAGTTTAGATATTTGTTATAAATAATATAAAAATGTAAAAGTCGTGGTTTTGGTTTATTTAAATAAATCGTATTTTGGTTGTTGTGAAATCAAATCAAATAAAAATGCGTTTTAATTATAAAGTTAAGTTAAACACTTGCTAAATTAATGGCGGGTACAATTAAATTTGCCCGCCACTAAAATTAGTGGCCGGCATATTTAAAAATTGCTGTAAGCGCTGGCTGTCATTTTCATAGCCAACCATAAATATAGAATTTTTTATTTCTAATAATGAGTGTTCTGTGGTGTTAAAATGTCATTTGTGAAAGTGTGACGTCAATTGTCATGAAAAAAAACAAAATTTGTGTTTGGCAGAAGAAAGTGAGGTTAGGATGAATTGTTTGTAACTTGTATCCAACTTTTGATAGAAACATATTGTCAAAGCAATCAAACTGCTTTAATATCACATAATATTATCACCCACGTGTGAAAAACGATTCTGCCCCTTCATAGCCTGTAACGACACCACTTTTGGATTAGCAGTTTGTCAAAGCTGTCACTGTCATTAGTGTCAATTTTGAGGTTAGAATTAGGGTTAGCACAATTTCTTTACAAAATGTTTGATAATTTTGAATTTTCCTACAAGCGCAAAGTTTTTTTTTGCCATAGTTCCATCAACTTGTATAACTGCCATTTTTGCAGCTACACAACATCGGAAAAAACCGCTAATTTTTTTCACAAGAAAATGTGTTCATTTTCTACTAAAGTGTCAAGTAGGCGCCACATATTAAGAAAAACAAATGAAAATTTAAACAACTACTACTTGCAAGAGAAATGGTTTAAATGTGATCAGTGTGATTATAAAACTGAAAGAAATGCGAATTTGAAAAGGCATAAGAGTAAAAAACATCTATTCAGAGCATTGAAGTGGCTTAAATGTGGCAAGTGTGAGTTTAAAACTATTTGTAAAGACTTTTTTGAGATACACAAAAATACTATTCATACACCACAGTTTCAATGTGACAATTGTGAATTTAAAACGGTTCGACCGGAATGTTTGAAAAGGCATAAAAAAAGAAAACACACTCCAGAGGAGCTACAAAAGTGGTTTGAATGTACACATTGCAAATTTCGGACTAAAGAGCAATCATATTTAAAAACACATGCTATGAAACTGCACACTCCATCTGAATTGCAGAAATGGTACAATTGTGATCAATGTGAGTTTAAAGCAAAAGATGAAAAGTATCTAAGGCACCATCAGAAAACTCATATAACGCGTGAATTACAAAAATCACTGCAATGTGATCACTGTGAGTTTAAAGCCAGTTTTAAGTCGCATTTAAAACAACACATGCTTGCTAAGCATATTTCAACCGATTTGCAAGTTATGTACGAATGTGATCAATGTTTGTTTAAAACGGCAGTTGAAAAATATTTAAAAGCTCATAAAAGGTATAAACACATTCCTACGCAATTGCAAAAATGGTTTGAGTGCGATCAGTGCACGTATAAGACCTTGACTGAAAGAGTTTTGATTTCTCACAAAAATCGAAAGCATATTCCGATTGAATCACGAGAATGGTTTAAATGTAATTACTGCGACTACAAAACTATAGTTAAATATGATTTGAAGTATCATAAAGACAGAAGGCACGTTCCAGCCGAATTACAGAAACGGTTGCAGTGTGATCAGTGCAGCTATACGTCTGTAAACAAATACTATTTGAAAAGTCATCAAAACCGACAGCACTTTGCCATTAAAACAAAAAAATAATATTATAGCTAAGGATGAGTAATAGAGTACGATTTTTTTTATATAGGAAACTGCTTGTTATTCACATTAGATGCAAAGTGGCACTGTTACGTAGAGACAACACAGATAGGCTTTACCCATCTGCAAAAGATTATTGTTATCACGAGTTTGCGCATTTAAGCATGACTGAGGTGTGCCGTTCTAAGAGTATTCAAGCTTTTTCTATAGTTAAAAATTAGTTTTTAACGTTCATTTAACACATTGTACAGGTGCATTGCTAACAAATTTTAAAAACGTTTATTCTTAATCAAAAATTTGTATAACAAATTATTTCTATACACAAATAATTATACAAATTTTATATGTAAAATTTTTATGGTATTTAAATTTTTTTTTTATTTATTAGTTTGTAGAAGGCTTTGATTTAAGTATTTCAGAATATATGTTTTTTTGAATTGGCACACATGTAACTAGTTAAATGAACTATGTCTGTACGTATTTTTATGTAATGCAGATTAACAATAACATTTAAAAAGCAGGTGTGTACTACTGTGTATCTGGTATAGTAACAACAAAATCGGTTTTTTATTCTATATTTCTGTTATAACAAAAAGTTGTATTTGCTAATTGTATGTAAATGTAATTGTAAAAAATTTAATTTTTTATATAGGGTTTTGTATCGCAACACAAAATTGGATTAAAAATTATAATAAATAAATTCGTAAACAAAACAATATTTTGAAAACTTAGTAGCAAATTGGTTTTAATTAAATATACTGTGAGAGTTTTTAATTTTATAATAATTTATAGTTATTTTCTAAAGTAAAAATAAGCCAATAAGGCGCTAAATCGCTTGTATTATTAAATCATGTCGATGAGAGCCATCGGCTCAGCATCCCTGGAAAGGTGGTGGTAGAGGCCAGTCAGTCAGCTGAGAAGGTAGATTAAAGAAAGGTCAGAGCGATCGGACGGGCAGTATTATGAGTATTTAAACTGTTAATTGTTTATTGAAAGAGAAAGATAGTTAACGTGTTGATCTTTTGATCATATGTTGTTTTGTGGTAATAATGTGAATTCAGTGCTGTCTCCCTGAATTTCGAGGAATAATGTGAATTCAGTGCTGTCTCCCTGAATTCGGAGATTTAGAATCCCTAGTTCAATTTAATTGTTAAAATTTGGCAAAACGTAAGATTAGAATAAAAGACTCTTACAATACATTTGTTTATTTGTAGAAATTTAAAGTTAATAATAAATATTGGCGCATAGGAATTCATATACAGTGTTTGCCTAGGCGAATGCAGGTCTTCAGCAATTGCAACTTGTTTTAAAATGGCAGGTTGTCTATCTAACACTTCTCCTTGAGTGGCAAGTTGCATAGCTTTGGATGGTATTTAGCTCAGATGGTTTGATCATGGATGATGTGGCAGCACTTTTGTCAAGAAGTCAGCTACTTGGTAATCTGTAGGCACATAATTCACGGTCAATTGTTTGTTTTTGATAGCCTTGTAAACAAATGTCTTACGACGAAAGTTGAGTTTTCCGCCAGTTTCACCGATTTTTGATTGTTGCAAAACCGTGTTAGATTAAACCAATTATCAAATCTCAGTTCTTGTAGGAAACGCTGTAGGTAAATAACCTGTTTTATACAGTCGTACAATGCCATATACTTGGCTTTTGTGTGACAACGCGGCCGTGCGTTGCTTTCTGGAGTATTACAACACGGACTCTTTATTCAATAAGAGAATGTATCCGATACACGATTTTTGGTTGTTTGGGCAATTTCCCTAAACGTTGTTCATAAACTCTTTTAAGGTTTCTAGAAGTGCTTCATACACCATGTTGTGCCTTTGAGATAGCACAACAAGCGCTTGGAGGATTTCCAGTGTTTCTCCTCGTAGCAATTATTAAACTGTCTTAGTCGGTTTACTGCGACTGAAATGTCCGGCTTTGTTGTCGTTGCCAGATACGCTAAAATTCTCTCTTTTCCCTTGTCAGTTTTGCGTTTGGGTTTACTAGAGCCGCAACGGGGTTACATTTGAACATGCTAAACTTTTCCAAAATATTGGTGGTATAGCTGCGTCGATTCAATGTTCCGCAGTTGTTAATTTGCTGAAACATGACTTTCAGGCAGTTAAATACTTATTTTTAAATTTCATTATTAATTTAGATGTTTATTTATTATTTAGTTTTGAAAAATAAAATTTTTTGATATCAAAACTACTTATTTGGAAAAATTGGTTCAAAAACTTCAATATCTAGAAACGTCAATTGTCAAGTAAATTGTCATTTGCATCATTGCTCATATTCAAAACTTTTCGGCTGATATTTTAAATAAATGAAAATTTGTAGTAAAATAATGAAAATACCATTTCACACAATTGTCGGTTCGTATTTTAATAGACATTATTATTCCATCAACAATTTTTGCGGTCATCCTCTTTTAAGCATATCCAGTATTTACACAACACTTTTAGGATTTTTGGGAGCAGTGAGTAGTACTTACTTTAACGTTATAAGTGTAACAAAAAATTTTTTAATACATTTTTTGCAGTTATTTAGTATTTTTGATATTGTAATGATAATCAGATGTGGAATTATATTGCCTGGATATATACGCCAACGGAGAGACGACTTTGAGAAAGTAGTCTCTTTGTCTGTTCAAAGAGATTTGAAAATGATGGCTTTATTGTTGTCTGCCGAATATTATTTATTTCTTTTACTGGGTTTAATTATGGTAGGTAAGCTTATTTTATTTAAAGCTATAGTATACCTTTTCATGTCTAGTAATAATAATTATGTTTAGGGTGTAGGTGTTATTTTTTCTGTCTGATTTTATTAGGGTAACTAGAAATTATTTTTTCGACTATTTGCGTTACACAATTTTACCACATGCAAACTTTTTTTTTTTAATAAGTTTCAAGAATTTTTCAACAATTATGTTATTATTATCAGAAAATAAATAACACTGAAATATGATTTGTTTGATTTTAAGTGTATTAGGGAATTTTTGATGGTTTTTTCTAATAATCTAATATAAAAGCTTAAAAAAAAAGTTAAAAAAAAATTTTTTTCTTTGTTTTTTTTTCTCTTTTTTTAATAATTTTAAACATTTTCTACCTTTCCATTATGTTCTGTTTCTCCAGCTTGCTTTCTTTTACTTCTACGCATTTATTTATCATTTGCTCTAATGGTTTTCTCTCTTTTCCACACATTCTACATTTGTTCTTTTTTCATTAAAATCTGTTTTCTCTGATTTTATTTTAGCATCTAAATACATATTGCTATTGTATTTCTCTTCCTTTGTGTTATTTTCTTTTTTTCTCTTTTATACCTGTTTTTATTAATTTGTTTTCTTTTTTTACTTGTCTATGTCTCTATTTCTATCCTTTATCTTTCTATGTACTTATTGACAAGTTGGATTGAGCGTTAAATGTAGCCTTGAATGACACTGATTAATACCAGATATGATAGAGCTTTAATTGATCTCTTGATATGAATATTATAAAATGTAATACCATTATTTTTATTATCAAAAACACCTTATAAAAATCTTGAAACTTTAGAAGCAAGACTGTTATAATGTTGAAAAAGTTATCTTACTTAGTTATCTTTTTGATTAATTTATAAAATGGTAAACTGTTACGGCTCACCTGACTTTTCTACTTATTACTTCTAAAATAATTTTGCGTTCTACTTTCAAGCATTGACGCAAAAGCTATAAAATTAAAATTGAATTTTTTTTAGTTTTAGAACAAAAGTATTAATTGGACTTTTTGTATTTAAAGTTTATAAATTTTTAAAGGCATGGTATATTTGTTACATATTTTTGTTTTTCAGACAAATCCTTTATTTTTTTTGCCCTTTTTAATCCTGAATGCTTTCATCATAATCATAGACGTTGTTACTTTGATAGTTAAAGTTACTGTTGACGGTGTTAATTTTAGAAAAAGTGGATTGTTGACGTTAATATTTCTTATATACAACTGGACGTCAGTTTTTTGCTCTTTTTGGCACAAAATAGGATACTGTAGCTACTAAACTGAATAAACTCTTTCGTTCTAAACTGTATATTTTTTTATTGTGTAAATGTGTAAATTGATTTTTAAAAAGTTGGTTTTACTTAAGTTCTTTAATAAATATATTATAAAACAAACGCGTTCTTTCAAAATTAGTTTTTTATAAGTATTGGCGTAGCTTATTGACATTGCATTTCTAATAGCATTTTGCGATGCAAATCAAAAAGTGAAATTCTGTTTGTTTGTTTTAATTTTGCTAAATATCATCTTGTGATGAATTGTGGCGTGCCTACTTTTACTCCTTCAATATTTAAAAAAAATATATTATATTTTTGTTTTTTGGTTTTTGCGTGCTATCTGTGGTTCTGACTTAACCTAAAAGTGTACGTTGTTGTAACTTTCTAATTCGTAAAATAATCGTACAACTTACCAAGCTAAATACAGTTTAAAAATTATTATTTGTTTGTTATTTATATCACCGGTAGTCTTTAACCAAAAATAAAATGTAGAAAAACCAGTTATGTTGTAATATTGGTGAAATTAGTGACTATTTTTATGAGACCATCGATTAGACGATTAGAGCAACAAATTATGCATTAACTGGGTTTTTAAAATATTTAATCGGTTTTAAGCATTATTTATAGGTTTTAAATAGATTGTATTTTACGTCTTAATTTGCATTTCAAAACGCTATTATAATGTCAATAAATTACGTTTATACGGAATTGTTTCATCATTTGATTTCATGACGTTTAATTGGGAATACCACCCTAAAAGTGTTTGTCAAAAATGTAGACGTTTTATTGCAAATTTTTTTTAAAGCTTTGCTTTGTTCTCATTAAAACTCATCAAGTTAAGTTTATTGCAAAGCATTCCTTTATTTTACAAGTAACCTTCAATTTGATATTTTGCAATAATTGTAAGCTATCAAGTCAAGATATTACATAGTATCGAAAAAAATAGATACATATTTACTAGTAAGAACTTATGAGTACAGTAGAAACGTTTGAGATATTCCCCGTAGTAAAGTTTGTTGCACTAATCCATCAGAAAGTTTGACATCTGAAACTACAGTTACAAATTTTGTCTTTCTTTCTGAGTTTTAAAATTAAATTTTGATCAAAACGATTTTTAGCAAGCTACTACTTATTCAACCGCTTTAACATCTTTAAGTCGTAACAAGTAATTTAATTGAGTGTGGTCTTAAATTACTTAAAAAATATAATGAAACGAAAATTTGTTGGTGAGAGATGGTTCGTTTATAGAAAAAAACAAAAAATAAGTGTGACGAAAAGGTGTTCAGATGAGGTTAAGTGTGACAATAACAAAAATGTGATGAAAAAACAAAAAATGATTAGATTGAATTCTTGGATTAGAAAAACAATAAAGAAGATGAGAAAACTGAAAAAAAAACACAAAAACAAAAAAAAGTATAGTTAAAAGACAGGTAATGTTAAGTTAAACAAGATAAATAATAGAAACAAGTTAATGTAAAACTTTTTATATGCAATTAAAATAAAAACTAAAAAAAAAAACAGGAAGAAGATGTTAGTAGAGAAGAATTTAAAAATAATAAAAACAAAATTAAAGAATACAACAGGAAAAACAAATAAGACTAGCCAAAGCAAACACAACACAGAAAATAAAAAACTGTTTAAAATAAAAATACAAAGAAAGAGAGAAAACAATAAAATAAATATTTAAATGTCTAAACGCAAAAAAAAACATAAAAAGTAAATTTGAATAACAAAAGAAAAGAGAATTAAAGTAAAAACTAAATAGAAAGATGTTGTAAGAAACAATTTATTTATAAAAAAAATAGATTGTAAAGAAAAAAACATAATTGTGTTAAAAAAATAAAAACTATTATAGAAGTAATAAAAAAGAAATTTAATTGATTGATTAGAAATCTTTGGCACAATAATCTATTCACACAGTCAGAAAATAAACAAAAAATCAGAAATATGATAAAAACAATAAACATGATTAATAAAAAGACAACGTTTAATACGTAAAGGCGTTTTAAACAAATTGAGAGCAACCCTCTACCAACGAGAGGAGTCTAAGCAGCCAAAAAGTGCTTCGTACAGAAAGATGAGTGAGAAAAATATATAATTGAAATAGATATATTGTATTGAAATTGGTTTAATACATTATGAACAAGATTTATAATAATTAATTTATTCAAACATTATCAACAAAATTAATTGTTGATATTTTTTATGCCGCTCCAACTGGTTGAACTGTTAACTCATGAACCTAAAACAAATGTATTAGAATTTAAAATATATAATATTATATAAAATATAACGTGCATTGATATCAACTCTGGCTGTGTAATTTAGTTTAACCGATTGTTATTGTCTTGATAGTATGATTGCCAACAAATGTCAAACAAACGTTAAAACTCGTTTATAATATCGTATGTTTCTCCGTATTAATTAATCAAAAACTAAACATACGATTAAAATTCCATAGCAAGAGTAGATCAAAATAATTTATGAGCGCACAATATTAAACAGTAGAAAAATTATAATTTTACTTGAACATGAGGCGGCGTGGAAAGAACATAAGCTACTGCATCAGCTATATCCTCCGTTTTTAAAATTGGCAAACTTTTAAAAAAATTTGTTGTTTCTACTGGAAGGTTTTTGTTTAAAGTTGTCAACTCACTAGCAACCAGCCCAGGACTAACACTCTGAAATTGTTATTATTTTTAAAACATTGTTGTTTAAAAATAAAGAAAAATAAAATTGGTCAGTCACAAGTAACGTCAAACCACAGCAGTAATAATTTTCAGACTAAATATATTTAGACTCAATAGTAATCTTTCTGATCTATTGTGCTCCCTACATTTACAAACATTCATGACCAAACAAATACCGTTTTTTTTTGTAGAAAAAAACTATTGCTTGAGTGGGAATCGAAAGCATCCCATTTATTTGGCTAGGCTCTGGAAGCACTATTTATAACCACTCGGCTACCGAGAGACTCTTTGGACTTATTAACTCGCAGTTAAGTTTTCTACTCACCGAAATTTTAATTTGGCTCTTTTCTCTAACCAGTTCTTGTCTTAAAGTCTCCGTTAAAGCCGTAACGGCAAACTTTGACGCTGAATATATATTCAAATCAGGTATGTTTGCAATAGTATGACCCAAAGTACTGTTAATGTGAACAACATGTCCATTAACATTATGCGCTTTCATTATTTTAATGGCTTCTCTTGTAGCAATGCACAATCCTAAAATATTAAGGTCAAGAACTAGTTTCCAGTCTTGAGTTTTTCCATTTGAAAGACCTCCGCCCACCATTGTGCCAGCATTATTTATTAGAATATGAACTGGCCCTAGATTTTTTGTAGCCCAATCAAACACTCTGCGGATGTCTTCCTCTTTGGTGAGATCTGCTTTTTGTGCATAAAGTTTGCCTTTAACTGTACAGATTTTTTTGCTTAAAGCTTGAATGTTTTCGACACGTCTTGCCACTCCTACCACCTGAAAAACATAAAACTATATTAATATATACTGTTTAGTGTTTTTGAATGACTTAGTAGATCATCTTTTAAAATAATCTATTATCACAATTGTACCGTTTGCTTAATTTTTTTTAATTGACGTGTTATTCTTAACTATATGTAATAGTATGAGATGATAAAATTATTTTGTCGACGTCACGTCAGTAAAATTTTATTCTAAATGGATTTGAGACACTGTTGTTTGCAACAATTTATGACGATTTGTAGGTTATTTTAGATTTATAAATAGCCAGCGCAAATAAAAGAATATATTTAACATTGACACAGTTGAGATAAGCACACAAAAATTCATTACAAGTTAGTGTGTTTAACAATATTTGAAAAAATAATTGAATTTTATTTATTTATTTGTGTTACAAATGTCATTCTGAATGCAATTCTACTACCGCTTATGCAAACTTATTTTATCATCTCATTTTAATACGTATAATTAAAAATAGCTTTTTTGAACTCAAAAACTCATCAATAATTTTAGGTAACCTATCATCCTGTTTTTACCAAACAGGATGATAGGGTTATTCAAGACATTTACTTTACTTTTGTGACTTTTCATAGATTTGCCGGCGTTTAGATGTTTTTATGTATTAATGATAATTTCTCAGTTGTTCATGTTATTACTGTAATTTTTATTGAAAACATGCTTAACCTAAATGTGAGCCGTCAAGAAACGCCTGACAGGTGTAAAACATTGAAATTATTTTCTACAAGTTCCGAAATGAGTTTTCAACTGGAACAACTTGATTGTTTTAATTAGTAAATCAATAATATGTACATAAATTCAATGTTGTTTTTTATGGTATTACCATGACAATTGGTCGATGATAACTAAAGACTGAAGTATCCACGCTCGGTGTCGCAAGCAAGATGACTCGACGTCAAACCAAATAAACTAAGGAATGCGTGCGGTAGGTTTGCCGACAGCTAAAGATGTTTCGCATGTTAAACAATGACATTTGTAACAAACTTACATTATATTATATCACAGCATGTTAGAAAAATGTTACATGTTTACATTTTTGATTAAACTACGTCACAAAGGAAGAGGTGACGTTTTTCAAATATTGATACTTATTGGAAAAAATCTAATGTAATTGAGATTAAATTTTTTTATCCCATAAACATCTATTTTTAGTAAATAGCTGAATACTTTTTTACTCAACTAAAAACAAAACTTTTAGTGCAATAAAATTGAATATAAATGAAATTGTTTTATGAGTAAAGTTTTATTATGAATTATTGGATAAATAGTTTATTTTTGCAAATGAGTCAAATTACAGCCGAACTAAAGATGGTAACAGTGTTGTAAAAAAATAGAAATTAAAGAAATTTATAGAGAAAATGTAGGAAGTTGGAACAAACACCTCACAAATTATGTACAAAAGCAATGAAAAATGCTTAACTATAGCTGAAACAGTCACTTCTATGACAGTAACAATTATTTGAACGTTTTAAAAAAGAAAAAGAGAAAAAAGAGCAAGAATATATAATATTAAAAAAACAAAAAGTCAAAATTAATACGAAAAACCAAAAACAGCAACAAAGTTTGAAAAAAAAGAGACACAAAACTATTGGTCCAAAACTCTCTAAAAAAGATAAAAAAAAATATTGAGAAATTAGGTTGAAAAACACGTTTTATAAGGCTAGAACACATTTTAAATTAACCTCTATAACTAGTTATTTATTAAACCTGTGAGCTACATCAGAATCAGTCAATAAGTCAACGAAATAATTAGAGGCTGTACTATGTCTTTAAGGAATGATTTAAACGTTTTGCAAAACTTTGAAATCTGTCAAATTTTGATCTTTTTCTAGCAAAAAGTTGAAGAAAAGATTTCACTACAAACTAGAAACTACAGTCTTGTAAAAGCTTCAGATGCTGCGCTTGCTTATAACACTGCATTTTGTCATTGTTTTTAAATTTCTTAGATAAACTACTCTTGTTATGACATTTGAAACATATGCTTATTTTTTGACTAGTTTATACGCAGATACAGGCGTGCTGAGTATTATTAGATGAGTTTATTAACGGCGCAATGATACTATCAATGACATTGAGCTAAATTGCGCAGCAGGAGTTGATCTAAATAATTTATGGTAGTATAAATAATTAAACAAGGGTGGTATGAACAAAATAAAGTATTTGCTTCTGCGTGGAACATAAAACTTAAAACAAGGTTTTTTCTGCGTTCTGTACATTGAGTATACGTAAACACTTCAGTTTGAGGCATTTGCCTCAGATTATAATTTATTTACTATTGTACAGAAGAACAAAAGTTTTTGTAAGAAGCAATTGCTACAGGGGATACTTTAATATGTAGTATTTAATGAAGTTTTTAGTACAGTCAAAGCTAACAATCACAACAAGGAAAAGACAAATATATCAAAAGTGAAGATTGATAATCTATTAATAATTGTTTCAATAAATAAACACAATTGTACGCACTAGTAGTGTCTAACTTAAACAGGTGGAAACCGCTTACCCGCTTACATCAGTCTGATATATTTTAAACTTACTTTTACACTTTTAAAAACTAAAAAGTAAATAAAAAAAATTCTCTTACCGTAAGCCCTTCTTCCACTAATTTTTGCGCGATTGCTGCTCCAATTCCAGAACTTGCACCTGTTACAATAGCAACTTTGCCCAACCACTTTGACATAGAGAGTACCATTTTCAATTAGTTATTAATGGGACAATAATAACACTGAAGTGCTTGCAACTGTTGTTTATATACTAACAAATAAGGTATCTAGGTATTAAATTAACTTTATTACTTAGTATTTATAGCCATGAGTAACAATCATTAGCATCGCGGTCGTAAATGTGTACTGATCAGTTCATAAATTGTGATAATTATAAGCGTCTACTATGTTTAAGTGCAAATGTATTAAAAATTCAAAAATCATCAAAACAATCTACAAAAATGCAAGTTTTGCGTTGTCATTATCCATTTACTGCAAATATTTACATTAATAATATTCAAAACATTTTCATATTGTTGAGCATTTTTACTACAATAAAATGTTTTATTAACGCAAGAGAGCATTATATTATTCAGGTTTAATAGATTTTAAACATTGAAGTAATGAGTCAATAGCAACAAATTAAATAGAGATAAATAAAAATCTACTAGTTAAAAGGTTGAGATATTATTTCAAGAAAATAATTTTTTATCTTGGATTATAACACGTGCTTTTTAAAATTTGGCGTCAAAAATTGTCATAAATGTTTAACCTTGAATTGTGAACGTACTTTTACCATCAAATCAAAGTAATAGTTATTAATTTGACATCTTTAACTAATTTATTGACATTTTCAATTTAATTTAAGCGTTGTTGAGTTGCTGGAAAATCGAGTTTTTTATATAGAGCCACAAAAACAAGTCACATGGAGTGAGGTCGCAGGATGTTAAAGAGTAAGTAATGGCTGTATTTCAGTCACTCGGTTCTAATAATTTAATAAGTACGTTAATTATTAGACATACATTTAAAACAACTGAACTCAATATTCCTACCTGTAAATACCATAAACTGCATAAACTGTATCCAAATTTTTCTTCAGTTTTAAGTAGTATAATTTTTTAAATAAATTACTAAAATAAAAATAAATTTATCTAAAATAGATGGATTGATTATCTTATTCTCTAGTGAATTACGAATATTGTCGAGAATGCTATCAAACGGTACCGGTATTTTTGTGGCAATATTTTTCCTTTACTTCTTTGTGTTTTAAGATGTCGAATACCTTTTTTTTTGGAAATAAATTTTCCAGAACGATGACATACGAAATGAGTATGAATTTTCACCGAAACCGACTTAGAAAACACTTCTACAAATTTGTAGTTTGACTCTACTTCAACCTGGTTTTTCCAATCCTGGAGCTTATTCTATGAGGGAAAGCCGCGAGATTTAGTAATAATTTCAACATTATGAATCTTTGGAAAACGAGATATGAGTATTTTTTTGGATGAATGGAAATACTCATATAACGGACATTTTAAAAAATTATTCTTTTGAATCCCCATATGAATTTTTTTATGAGATTTAAATTATTTTCATTTCTTGAAATTTTTCTCGAAAGTCTTACAAGAATATATACAAAGTGTTTTATTTTTGTATATTTGCGGAACTATATTCGCAATTCGAGTTGAATGTTTTGCGAGTCATGTCTTTTCAAACTCCAAACAGTTTTAAAATCTCCGCCGCATTCTGTACATTTCAAATAATTTCGCACTTATTTCTAAGAAATCAGATAAAATTAATATGGAAAGTGATAGTGATAATGATTTGGAATTGACACCTCTAAGTGTAACAGAAGCAGTAAAATTAACAACACTAAATTTGTTGCCGATAAATAAGTAATTTTTGCTAATGAATAGATAATTTCAGATTTTTATGGTCCAGCATATCCAATATCTGCATATTTGTTTTTATAGTTGTCGTTGTCGTAGAAAAAGTATAGTGTGCGACTCACACAAAATAGTAATTTTGCACTCGTTTGAATTACAACACTCGCCGTCGGCTCGTGTCGCAAACTTTTAAACTCGTGCAAAATGTGCATTATTTTGTGCTTGTTACATAATATACTATTTCATGCTGTCAGTCATTATCGATCGTTTTGCAAGATTCAAAATCAGCCGGCAACTGCAATTTTTCGGTCTAGTACTTACAAAAGTGACGTTTGCTATAATTTTATTAGAAGTGGAATAGCTGTATTGATTCTTAATTTTCAAAATTTTAACAAACTGGCAACTTTGGCATAAAAAATAAATCAAAACCAGGCATTGCATAAAAAATAAAATAAAATTTGTTAGTGAGCCATTTTTTTAGTTTATCGTCATGCAGATGTAATCACAAAATGTCTATGGCTTTTTAAGTTAGGTGTGACATATTGAAATATTTAATTTTAAAAATGATTTAAAGCGGTTGGTATGAGAAATTGTGTGTATTACACGTTCAAAAAACGCTTAGCAAGTGCTTGTGTTGCTACGCCTTGGCTTAACGCAGTGGCTACGCAATGCCACCCACACTTGCAAACTATCATTTTTTGAGCTAATAATCCAAATAACTATTGTAAATTTTTTGAACTACTGATCCAAATATCTATTATAAATAAATTTTGATTTTCATATGTACATCAAACATCTCGAAGTATCAAGAACCACACTTTTCTCAAAGCAGACAATGTCTGGCTAAAAAAATGTTTGTTAAATTAGCAAAACGTTGCGCCTATTATGGCTAACATGGCAAACCGTGCGATAAAAAGCCGAAGCAAAATCGTTGGTTCAAGCAAAGTATTTGAAAGTTCAAAAAAGTTTTTCTGTTGAAAATAAGGATTTTTTTTATAAACATCGCGCAGCCTGTGACGCATGATAATCCAAATTCCGGTTGAAAAACCTTTACTAATTACGTGAACTTTTTTCAAAACCACCATTAAGCATTACTTCAACAAGGAATTGAAGCTTCAATGTTACGGAACCTACAGTTTGCCAACATTATTCTTTTATAGATCTGTGTCCAGCCTTTTAGATGATGGTCCTTGCGAAATTTTCTATTACATACATTTTCCAGACAGTACTGCCCGTTCCTTTCCTAATGCCGGTATTCATAATCGTATCTCAAGTTTAAGCTTGAGTCTGTCTCAAGCTCGGACTCAAGCAAGAACTCCGGCAATGCTCGGGAAAGCGTTTGTGTGCGTTTTAAAATAGTTTTGTCGCTGATTTCGTCTCAAGCAAGGACTTCGGCAATGCTCGGGAAATCTGATATTTATATCTTGAGCTTGAGATCGATCTCAAGTCTGGATTGGTATTTATAGACAAATCTCAAGATCTAAATATCAAACTACGGTGTTCATAAGGGCTCTTGTGGCTTGATGCGCAAGCGCACTGGGTCTATCTCAAGTCGGTCTCAACCAAGGCCTTTACTTGTCTCAAGCTCGACTCAAGACGCCATTTGCAGGTTATGTCATCGTTTGACGTTGGAAAATATTGAAACGAGTATTATGTGTTGCATTTCATAACAACGAACATTCACATGTTGGAAGAGTTATGTGCGGGATGTTGCAAACCCATTGGAATTTTTTTCCAACTTTGAATTTAAGCGTCGCTACCGATTCACAAAAGACAGTGTAGTGAATGTGAGATTGTTTGCAAATTAGTGGAAAGACAATTATTAATTACACAAATATAAAGGGCTTGCCACATTTTGTGCAAAAATGAAAGCATTGTTTTAATAATAATAAAAGCCACAGATATTTATCAATTGTGTAGTATTTTCATTTTGTAACACCTTCTACTGGTAAAAGTAAGTACAAAAAAAGTAAAATATTTATCAGTTTACATTATAAGTGTAAGGTATTGCTTGCAAAAGCATAGAAGACAAAACGGCAGCCGAAATCTTTCATCTTTACACACTTCTTGAATAGCTCCTACTACTAACTACTTTGATAACTTTTCTGCATCACATTTCCTGCAAGTAGGTAAAGATTTATATTATGTTGCACTTAGATTGTCTCTCTCAAAAGCGCGCAGTTTGAGCTCCGCTAGCTTCTGTTTGGTCTCACTTTTGCAGTTTTCGTTGAGGCAAATGTAATAATGGTCCAGATCGTTCGCTTTTCTTGAACTATTGCTGCAACCGTCGTATTACTATCTACACTACTGGGGTTGTCCATGCGGGACTACAAAAGGTTGTGCTGTTTTTGTATACGCAGCTTTTTCGTCTATAATGCACATTTAATGAAGTTACCATACATGTATTCTGTCAGTAGACATGTACTCATTCGACAACACAAAACACTTTTGATATGACCCCTGCGGCATTGAGTTCTTACTCGACCTGTCACTTTAAAGTAAATATAAACACGCAGAATGACGATTATGCGTCAAACAGTGTCAAACCTAACAACACAAAAATGACTATTTTTGTGACTAGAGCATGACGCAAGCACACGCTTTCTTCCGAGCATTGCCGAAGTTCTTGCTTGAGACGGACTCCAGCTTGAACTCAAGCTTGAGATTGAGATACGACTATGAATACCGGCATAACTCATTTGGAAAAGCGTGTCACTGGTACAATGTCCACTAATCAAATCTTACCTTTACAAACTCTTCTTCTTTTCCATATCATAAAAGCCCTACATATCTTCACTGTTACTCTTTTTTTTTCTATCAAGGATTTATCCGCTTTTATCGTTTCTACACAGTTTTTTTTTACATTCGGTTCTTAGCTTGCAATTACATCTACTCCATTAGCGGTCTTCCACACTGCATCTATTGAGAATCTGTTTCTATCATTATTATTCACTTGTAGCACTCTTGTAATTTTCTACTACAATTTTCTCGCTTAATCTTTTTTTCTAAAGTTTTGGCGTACTCTGGACAAGCGTAAGAACTTGCTTTATCCTATCTTATTTTGCATACATAACATTTTAATCTTTTTGCAAAGTGTTCACTTTTTATGTATCTCAAGCACTTTTTTTTGTGTTTTTTTTACACGCTGTTGCTTTATGAGCGAAAGCAGAGCACTTGAAATATCCACTCCACTCTTATCTAATTCTTGTTATTTAGTACACAAGCTTTTTGTTTAGCAGCATAATTACTGTCATTTTTAACCTCCCTCTTTTTCTCATCTAGAACTTTTGTGTCATATTCTTTTACTCTACAATTATCGTTTTTGCACACAGTCCTACAGAGTTTTTCTGTTTTTACGGCAGCGTCAATAATCTTGATCCTTATAACACAGCTTCTTAAAGCTTACTACTTTACCACGTCTATTGTTGTTCTTGCTACTTTTATTTGATCCATTAACTTAGACGTTCTCCTTCATTTTTTACTCTTAGGATCATGACTTTTTTCTGTTTGTTTTACGTTTTTAACTTTTTATCTTCAAGCTCTTTTAACACTTTTGCATATATGTTATTCTTTTTTATTAATTAACACGCTTTTAGCTTTTTTTTAGATTTTTTTTTATTCTAAAATTTTTTGGCTTTTATACCCCACCCACACATTGAACCATTTTTTTTAGCGGTTCAGCATCTTTTATCCCTAAACATAACAATTTTACATTGTCTCTTTTTTGTCCTCCTTTTGTGGTTGTTGCAGTGGTTCAAACATCATTTTTTATGACCGTTTCTTTTATTTTAGTCATTATTTTTTTTATTAAAACTACTGCGTCCTGTTCTATGCGTTTTGCTACATTTTTTACTACATTGATCTTTACTGTGCATGTTTCTTCTGGTTATTTGATTTTTAGACCTTTTTTATATCTTATGGTTTATTTCTCTGCTATACAGTGTTTAACTACAGTGTTTTCAAGCTAAGATGCGTCTTAGAAGGACGTGGTCTGAGAGCGCTTCAGCTTTTATGTGCTCAATTTTTTTTGAGGTTCTGATTGGTTAATTTAAATTTACTCTAGAATTTGCTAATTTAGTTTGCATATTTTCTGGAGTTTATGTTTGATTATAAGCACCGTATAATATAATATAAAAAATAGAACATTAACTTAAACTGTCTTGTTTTATCTGATTTTATTCTTTTTCTTGCTCAGTTATTATCTTTTTCTATGTTACGTGTTTGCTCTATTAGCAGTAAAAAACTTTTTTCTCTTTTGTCTTTTTAATGTTTATCTGTTTGCTGTTTTCCTTCCTCTTTTTCTACAGGTGATATTTTTATCTTATTTTTCTGATTTTTTTCTAGGCGGCTAGTGATCTGTTTCTTCCCTAGTGTTTTATTGCAGTAGTTATATATACTTCTTTTATCTAGATATTTGACTTTGTTTTTATGTTTCTTAAGCTGAGTATTAAGATTTTGGTTATCTAAATCTTTTTCCTCTTGATCTGAAGCAAGAGGTGTTTTCTATACTTTTGTTTTTTTAGAAATGCTTTTTCTTTGTCCAGTTTGTCTTTTTCCTTTTGAGATTTGTTTGTTATTTTGGGCCAAGCGTCGACGTTGGGCGAAGTTCTGCCACCTAACGCCAGTTGAGGTTTAATATTTCTTTTCGTTAATTTTATAGTTGCTTTTTTTGGGTAGCAGCCACCCTGTGAAAAGATTTCTACTCCCGGCGCTGTTACTTGATTTGCAGCTGTTTTGCCAAATGAGAAATTTCTTTTCTCGATGGTTCTCTGGCTCATCTGAGTTGGTTGTCCTTAGTTTTCACCAGTCTGCTTAGACTTTTATAGCATGGTTGCACCTACTGATCTAAGGAGACTTCATCTATATTTTAGATATTTAAGTTTATTTACTACAACAAAGTGACAACCGCAGAAGCAGTTTGAAAAATTTGCTGTGTAATGTTTCTTGTTTAATTTAAAAAAAAAATACAAAACAAAGTTTTTGCAGGAAAACATGTTATATTTTGTTTGTCTAGTTGGTTTAAATTTAATATTTTGTTTTAATTCTATAATATCAATTTAAAAAAAAATAACTTTTATTTTTTGGTTTAAAAATCTGCAAAAATAAAAAAGCGCAAATTTTTAGTCAAATTGTCTAATAATACTGTAAATCCAGGACACATAAATGTCAACTCTAGTAAAAACCTCTACTCTATCATGACCAATATCCATTGATGCGCATGAATTTATACCAATTAAACGGTTAGACTCAACTTCGACTAGAGGTCCTCCAGTGTCACTATACCATGTTGATGTGAGCCTTTGCTTCTTGAGTCTTTTAGTACAAAATGTGTAGAAATTAAATCTGCATACATTATTATCTTCTAAAACAATTCTCATAAAAATAAATCGCAAAATTGGAGACTCTTCAACATATTCCGACAAAGGCAATCTAAAACCACCCCATCCGGCCGAAACCAAAGTCGCATTCAAAAGTGGTATTCCTATCTCAATTGGGTGCATGAAAGGCAAGAAAATGAAATGTTGAGCAATTTTTGCTAAAGCAACATCATGGATTGGTTTTTTACTGTCAAAATGTGGGTGTATTGCAATCTTTTCAATGGAATATTGTTGTCCAAAGTAATTACTATTGACGTGTGTTCCAGCAACCACGGTTAAATCCCAAGGATAATCAAATTTAGTGTTTGTAAAACAATTAGCTGCAGTAAGAACCCATTGTCTGTGAATTATAGATCCTGTGCAAATAAGTTTGCTATCATATCTGATGGCCACAATATAGGGAAAGTCATGAGAAGAAGCGACATCGTGCCCTCCATATATTTTTGGAGTGGAAAGTTTGTAGGGGTAATTTGTTTTACTTGCAATAGCTGAAAAAATATATTTTAAACCTTTTGAATAAATATTAGACAAAATGATAAAATGGGCAGGTTATTTTTGAAAAATGTGAGCTTTATAACCAAATTTAATGTATTTAACAAACCCTTCTTTTCTAATTATATTTAACATTTTTCAGCCTACTTGTTCTTTTTTTATGTGTCAACGTATATATTTCTATTATAGAAATGTTATTATGTTTTTAATGGTAAGTACAGAGTAACTGAACGTGGTTGTTAGAAATTGATTTATATTATTCAAAGTACGCCATATAGTTGTTATTGTGATTTTAGCATTTAATTAGTTCTATTACTCGCTTTGCGCTTCTTGCTGAATTTTTGGGATTTGTGGATAACATTTTCTATGTGGCTGCAGTTTGAACTGGTACTATTAATATGTTTATTTTTGCTTATACAGGCTTACAATATAGGTATACATCTATTTTCTGTTTACTATTTCTTATCAATTTTTTTTCCTTACTCTTTATTTGTCTTCTTTTCCCCTGTTTTAATTTCTCTTTTTTCTCTTCTACCTTATCTCTCTTCCATTTTTTCTCTTCGTTATCTCACTGCATTTATTCCGCATGTGCTTTATTGTTTCTCTTCCCCCTTAACACATTTTATACAGTCTTTTTGCCTTTTCCGTTCAATACTTTCTCTCTTTATTTCCACAACTAAATCTTGTCATTTCTTTCTTATTCGCACACTTCCTCTTTCTAGATACACCGGGATTTGCTCTGTTTATCAATTTTTTTCTCTTTCTTTCTTATCTACATCCTTGTTTTTTTTACACGTTTCTGCGTTCATCCACTAGCTTTCGGTTCTATAAAGTTTTTTTTCTCATTTATCTTTGTATTTATTTCTTTTTCTTTCCAACATTTATTTAATATTCTACATTCTGTTTTCTTCCACTCTATAATTCTATCGTCAACCTAGACCGCCCTTGTTCTCGCTTTCACTCTTAGCTTGTTTCTTTTACATTTTTCTCTTCCTGTATACCCTAAGGTTTTACTATTTACCCTTAAAACTTATAATAAATACTTCTCTGGTACCTGCTTTATTATCTTTTGTTTTTTCTACCTCCAGATTTCTGACCCGTTCATCAATACGCTCTCTATCATTTACCTCTTGAAATCCCATTACCACTTTCTCTTTTTTATTCCCTGAACACACTCTACTACCTTGTTTGTCTTCTTGGTCATCTCTCTAATATGCGCTTTGTTCGTAACTTTTACTTGCTCTATTCTCTTTTTTTCTATTTTTATTTATCTTTTTCCTTCTTTCTCTTTTTTTTTGTTGAACACTATAATTTTTGTTTTTTTTACATTTCTTCTAGCTTTTATTTTTCACATATTTCTCTGAGGTTTTCATAATTTTTTCTATTTTTTTTTCACTTTATGCTGCCATTACAGTAAACGCCAGTCTCTATACTTTTTTTTGTTCAGCACACATCTTTTTGCGTCTTTTTTTTGTTCTTACATATAGTTTTTCTACCTTTCTCAGCAGCCACTTGCTTACTCCCTTTCCTCTCATACTTTTTAGCATTTTCTTTCTGTCGACCTTAATAAATGCTGCCTTAAAATCTATTAATAGTGCATATGGCCTTCCTTCTTTTTTTTTTCATTTTGTTTTCAGATCGGTGGTCTGGCATCTTTTACCTTCATCTCTTTTTTTATTTTTACCTTCATCTCTTTTTTTATTTTCTCATTCAGAATTGATGCATACATTTTATACCCTGTGTTCAACAGAGTTATTCTTTAGTAGTTTTTACTTTATTTTTGTTGTCTTTTTGTAGATAGGACATATTGTGTCCTCTCTATAACCTGCCAAAAATCCCCTGCTTTCCACACTCCATTTATTACTTCTACCAGTCGTTATATCACTGTTTTTGTTCCATACATCTAGATTTTATTATGCGATCTATCTTTCCCTTTGTCTGCTTTTTTTCCTCTCTTTTCTTCCTCTAACGTATTTTTTTTTCTAGAGTAACTGTTTCGTTTGTTTGCTTTTCTGGCTTTTTTATATTTTCTTCTATTTTTTCTCTCAGCACTTATATAAAGAATAACCTTTCTTATTTATTTATGTAGTTTCACATTTCTTTCTCTGTTCTAATAGCTTTTTTTCTCTTCTTTTTTTTTTGTTTTTTTATGCATTTTGAAAAAAAAATTTGTTCTTAAAGAGTCGTTCTAATAATTTGTGTTCTTTTCTATTCACTTAATGATTTTGTGGCTTCTTTCTTTAGCTGGCAGCATTTTTTATTTTACTATTTATTTTTTTTTTCTTTTTTTGCTTATTTCTAATTTTGTTGTTGCTTTTTTTATTATTTTTCTTAGTTTTATTTTCATCTTTTCTCCCTCTTTCTCCTCAAATCTAACGTTTTCTAGCTTTATTTTGTACTCTATCACGTCTTGCTTGTTTCATACTTTTGTTTTATATTATTTTGTATTACTACATTTGTTTTCTATTTTTTTGGCATTTTTTATCTTCTAGGATTATTTTAATATAAAGATAATATGACTCTTCTGTTTCCTATTTTGAAGTTTTCGACTCTCTTCCACGCCTCTTGATTCGTTATTTTATAGACTATCACTGATTCCCCTCTACTGTCTACATACGCCAACTTTCCTTTTTTGTTTTTTGTGTATTATCATTTAATACCTCCTGTTTCTTTTTTTTTATCTGTTCTATCAACTTTTTCCTTCTACATCATTTCCCTTATTTTTGAATTATTTTTTTTTTATTTTCTTTCTCTTAATTTGTAGCTCCTTTTTCACTTATTCTTGCGTTAAAATCTTCTCCTATAAGTATACATTTACGTGTTTAGGTGTTTCTTTACAGCTTACTCTATGGTTCTTATTGTCTTTTTCATCTATTTGCTGTATATTGTCATTATTTTCCATCAGTTTTAATCTAATTCGATATTTTTGTCTATGAATTCTTCTTTTTCTCTCCTTTCTTAGCCCTTTTCTTTTATTTCTTTTTTCACCCCTGTAACTAATCCTTCTGCTGCTTTTTTTTTCGAATCTTGACATTCTGCTAAAATATATTCTTTGTTTTTTCAGGTATTTTTTTTTGTTCATGTTTTTCCTAATTCCACTATGTCAAACAGTTGTACATAATCTCAAAAAAAAAATTTTTTTGAGATTATGAAAAAGAACAACTTATATAGATTCATGCTATGCAAAATTAGAGTTGCTTTTTCTTTACTTAAAATAAATTATACAAAATAATGTTCTTGTGTTTTTTCAGGTGGTCAAAATACCGAATTACAGACAATATCTGTTTTTAGAGAACGTAAAAAATTTTTTAGAATGGTTTTCATTAAAATGTAACAACATTATTCCTATTAAATTTGAAAGTATAAAAATATGGCATAATATGTCATTTTGTTTTGTTTAAACATTTAGGTTTTGTAGGGTATGTCCTACCTTACCATACTGTTGTTGCATTTATTTTCCAGTATACCAGCGCCGGGTTAAACATCCATATGCTGTCAAAGTTGCTCTGAATAAACGTTATTAAATAAATGAAATATTTTGGTGCAAACGTTGCCGATCTTTATAACCAACCATCATTAGAATTTAATTTTTGGAGTCTCACCATGTTTACAAATTTTAAAAAAATGTTTCATTAAATAAACACGTATATTTATTGAATGGTGTTTTACGGTGATATAAAAAATAACATGAAGAAAACAGTCACTCTAATTTTGTAGAATTATCTTTTGAAGAAACTCTAAAAAACTGGAGAAATTGATTTCATATTACA
This sequence comes from Lagria hirta, assembly GCA_947359425.1. Taxonomy (NCBI): domain Eukaryota; kingdom Metazoa; phylum Arthropoda; class Insecta; order Coleoptera; family Tenebrionidae; genus Lagria; species Lagria hirta. The sequence goes on from OX375804.1 coordinate 17,464,381, forward strand.
TTTTGCCGTTTATTTGAAATTATTATTTTACACAAAAAATTTCAAAAAAAAACAACATTTATTGTTTTTTGTAGAAATGCGTTGACAGAGGACAAAAACAACGTGTAAGTGGAAAAACTTTTGTTCAATATATTTGAAAAATCACCCAATTTTTAAAAAGTTGTTCTAAAAATAAAAAATGTTTACCTCTAATTTTTAAAATTTTGTAAAACACTAACAAATTATTGAAATTAAGTTGAACAATTTAAAATTATTTAAATTTGTTTTAAAATAGTTGAAATTTTATTGAAACTTGTTATAATTTCTTAAAAAAATAAAAAAGCTGTTTACGAAATGTCTAATAGTAATTTAAATTATTTATTTTTATAAATGTTTTAAAAAAATTAAAACAGTATTTTAATAAGTTTTAAGTCTATTTTCAATTAATTTTCAACATTCTTCAGAACATTTTTATAAACCTAGCTTTTTTTAAAAATATTTATAAATAATACTTAAATATTTAAAACTTTTTTATTTTAGATTATTTTTGATAATTTCATAGTTTTTTTAAAAAACAAAAAAAAATATTTATAGATGTTTATAAAATGTTCTAAACATGTTTAGAAAAATTTGGTTGTAAAGTTTATATTTACCAAAATAAACCACCTATTCCATGTTTTTGACTAACCCTGTATATTTAGGTTTACTGACCTAAAAAAACAAAATGGATTATAAAAAATAAAACTTGCATTGTGTTTGTTTAAATAAAATTTAAACTACTGTGTATGTCTATTACTGCTACAAGTGTGTTGATAAAAGGCTAATTGTCTTAATAAATTTATCAAATCATTATATTTTGAAATAACTCAATTAATAAATATAATTTGGTATTTTTCAATAATTTTGTGTCAAGGAAAAATGATTTCAACAGTAAAGTTATATGTCTCATTATTTTATTACAACACTTTACACGTTTTTAATTTACAATATAAATATATATATATATATATATATATATTTCTATTTATTTATATTTCAATAGCTCAAGAATAATTTTGTAGAAAAAAAAACTGCTTGTGATGTTTTGAAACCTCTGCGACTAATTTTTTATAAATTGGTAACTTATCAGAATTTTGTTTTGTTACGATAAACTATTATTAAAATTGTAATTATGTTACATTTTTAATTATACTATATTATTAGATATATAAACGGCAATATAATTATGTGACGCATTTTTTTATGGATATATATCTATAATAAGGATTTATATGTTCAATCAAGTCGACATTGATATACTGTACATAATATATATAAATGTTTAAACTAAAATTACATACATAATAAAAACTCAAAATAAAAACTATGTACGTAATAGATATTCCGAACTAATATTATGCTCATAACATAATAATAAGTCTAAATTAAAATTATATATAGAGAAAGAAGTCTGGATTAAAATTCTATAAATTTTATTCGAAATTATGTACCGAATGAAAATTTAGTATTGAAATCTTTTACATAATAAAAATTCAAAATTAAAGTTATGTAGATAATAAAAATTCTGCACAAAAGTATGTACAGAATAAAAATTTATTATTAATATTCTGTATTTTTCAATTAGAATAATGTATATGACATGAAAGTTCAGGATCAAAATTATTTACATAATAAATATTTAGAATAAAAAATAAGTATATAACAAAAACTCATAATTAAAGTTGTGTACATTAAAAAAAATTAGAAATAAAATTATGTACATAATAAGAATGCTTCAATTAAAACTATTCACATAAAAAAAAAATTTAGAAAAAAAATATAATAATTTTTTTTGACATTCAACAGTAAAACGGCGTGTCACAGAAATAGTTAAATTAATATTATATACATAATAATTGTAGAGCTTCAATTGAAATTCAGAGTATTATGAGATGTATATTCGTCAAACGCAGTATTATAAGATGACTTTCTGTTAAGTGACACAAATTAGTCAATCAAGTTAAATGTGATGATTAAAATAAAGTGTACAAAGTAAAGCTTAAGTAGGGAAGTATTGTTGCAATTTCAATTTTGAAAGTGATTCCTAAAAGTTTTCCGGAGGAAAAAAATAATTCAAACAATTGTTCTTTTAATAGACACATTTACTGAAAATATCACAAATATATAATACATTTGAGAGTGAATCAACAAATAGACATAAACACTCAACCTTGACTTTATATTTCGTTCATCAGTTTCTGTTGAAAAAAAATTAGGCTGAGCTATAGATAGTATCTTATACAATAAGAAAATAAAAATATTGTAGGTTTGTAAACTCTATTGGTAAGAGCCCATATTGTGTTTTTGCTATGTAAGCATAAATACCACCAAATCATAAAGGAATCAAACAAAAAATACAGGGGTAGAACTAAGTGCAATCTGCCAGTTGTCAATCGTTCTTTATTTAGGTTGTCACAAAACAAAGCAAAGGAAACTAAATCTATTTGTTTCAAATCTATCTGTCATGTGACATGGTAACAATGTTGCCAACTTAACAATTCAATTATCTTACCAACGTAAGAAATTAACTCTTCATTATCAAAAATTACCCAGTACAAAACTGCTTTAAAATTCAACATATTAATATTTAAATTAGAAACTGTTGACGTTTCTTGATGTCGACAAGGTTAAGCTTTAATGTTTTACATTCAGTAATAAATAAATAATATATTTGTATTGTCGTTCACCGACTACACCTATCTTCACAGATTTTTATCAGAAATGAAATTTTTATTTTTTTATTTAAACAACGTTAAACATTTCAAATACGTTAACAAAAATTGACATTCAACACTTTTATTATATTTTACACATAAAAGTTCAACAGTAATCTTACATTAAACATCTGTTTTAGAGTGCTCTTTTCAAAAATACAGATAAAATAAGATGATCAAGTAATTCCGTATGGGCGTAGCTTGTCAATGAAATTATGACATTTTATTCCAATTTGAGACATAAATATAAAAATTGACTTTACAATAATAAAACGCACAAAACATCAAAACAAGTTAATAATATATGAAAAAAACATAAAATTTAATTTTTTTATTTGTATTTGAAATGTCATTTTAAGTAAAATATCATAATGTCACTAACAAGCCGCGACCGTTCGAATTTATTTTATCGTCCCATTTTATCACGTATGATCAAAAATAGCACTCCTAGTCTTTTCAATGCCTTTGATCTACTTTTATGTCAGCATCTATCATCACACAAGAGAAGCATCTCTATCTATAGAAAATCAGTCAACATGTAAACAATTACAATTTGCAAGTTTGAGCACCAGAGAGGATAAAGTATAGTTTTGTAAAACCGGAGAAAATCTTCTTATTCTTCTGAGAGGATCTTTAGATGTCATAGCTCGTCTGGTGGTTTGCTAAGAAGACAGCCTTGACGCGATAAGGGGCTGTGCACAGAATGTGAAGCATTCACAAGAGTGAAATACCTAAAAAACTCTTCAAATCACACAAAAATTACCAAAAAATAAATCTGTACCCGCCACTTTTTGGTTTGAGATGTCGATTGTAAACCTCCATATGCACAATCTTCATATACTCAATTTGGGCAGCTAATTTTTGAATTTCTTCTTTTAACTCTTCGTTTTCTTGGTACAAATCAGGCGCTTCTTCTGGAACTAGACCAATTCCATTTAATGAAAATGATGCGGTAATTCCACGAGATCTTGTTCGATTGTCCCATTGGTCGCCTTGCCCGCGCAAAACGCGAATTATTTTGGGCCCAAAAACTAGCCCTAGGGTGACACTTGTACTAAATTGGGTGCGAATGAAACCCAGAAAGTATTTGATGTCTGGCCCAGCTCGAGGAAAAATAAATAAGCTGAAACAGACAATTTTATACAATTAGGATTAGAGCAAGTTATTGTCTCGGTGACTACTCAAGTCAGTTAGAGTATAGTAATCCAAATGCTGGCTTGCGCTTATGACAGTGCAACCGCAATTGACTTGGAGGTATCAAGCTGAGGACAAATCCGTCATAAATAAAAAGTCAACTAGTTGACCCCAAAACTATAGGTACCTGGAATTGCTGTTTGAAATTTCAAATACAAACATAAAAAAAAATACATTTTTGTAAATAAAGTTTTATAATGTGTATAGTATTTTTTTCAATAATAAAAAAGCAAATAGTTATACTGTTTTTTTGAATAACCTAATACAGTTCTGTATAAGACTGTACCTCATGTTCGCTTTTTATTTAAAATGTATTGGTTTTTAGACGAGTCTTGCCGGTAAGTTCTTATTGTAAATACTAATAACTTATATACAATGAATACTCTCATAAACGCAAACATTTTGATAACAATAAAGACAAACTGCCTGTTTGTTCACAAAGCAGAGCTGAGCGGACAATGCCATTAAAGTTGGCAGATTACTTTGCGATATGTACTGCGACCTTTTAAGGTTCTATTGAACTCTTTATATTCACAAACATACACACACATAAGCCAATTAAAGCCAGAACACAACTTTTGCCTGGGTGCAAATTGAACCCACACTGTGTCAAAGAAAAAAAATGGCAGGAAGAATAGAGTAAAATGCTAAAGAGAAAAAAAAATTGAAAAAAGAAACACAAATAACAGAAAAAAAATTAGGAAAATAGTATAGTAATAACTAGAATTAACGTAGGAAGAAAGGGACGAGAAGAAATTGAAAAAGACATCAATGAGGTGGTTAAAGCTGGAATAAAATAGAAGCACAAAACAAATTAGAAAAAATTGTTAGTTGAACTCCAAGACAAGGAAGCGAAAAGAAGATTTGTGTTATGACATATAAAAAAGGTTGAAAAAGAAAAACAGCTAAGAACATCTACATAGATAAAGATTCAACAACAAGAAAGAAGATTGTTTTTGTAAAAAGTTGAGAAAAATTGCAAAAGAAAAGAGAGGGCAAGCAAGAAAAGCAAAGGATGGAAATGGAAAAATATTTATGAAAAAAAAAATATACAAATAGAATAAAAAAAAA